>JAHXMU010000098.1:133915-164373 GCA_019455685.1 Philornis downsi | reverse complement strand
AAGATCTTGGGGGGCCAAATCCAGAGATAAGCTGCTCACCAAATGCATCCCTCAACACATCCATTGTTTCACGAGCAGTATGGCATGTTGCACCGTCCTGATGAAACCACATGTCAACTAAGTTCAACTCAGCCAATTGGGGCAAAAAAAATTGCGTATCATAGCTCGATATCGTTCGCCATTGACGGACGGTAAAATTTCTTCCACGGTCGTCTGCTGCCACCAGTCCATAAACTATACCAGACTGTCGTTCACGTCGCTTTTCATCACTCCAGATGCGACAGTTTTGCTTGTGTACGTATCCGTTCAGCAAGAAATGAGCCTCATCGCTGAACACAATTTTTCGATAAAACAGCGAATTTTCATTGAGCTTTTGTAAGGCCCATTCACCAAAATTAGACGTTGTGGTAGGACATTCGTCATTCCATGATGAAATGCCAGAATATACTCGCACTGTACACTTTTCACTTTGACAGATGACGTTTGGACGCCATTACCAACCAGTGCTGCCAACCTGAAAAACTTACATCTTAAAAAATCACCCTATATTTGCATTTTAGCGATTTTTTATTTTGGCGAAAAATAGCTTGCAAAAATTATTCGCACGACGAGACAAACGATACTTTGTACAACTCTCTTAGGCACCACCAACAAAAAATCGTCCACATTTCATCATCATAATTTGTTTACATATTGTTGGATTTTTATTATATAACTATTAGTACTTTCGAAACAGTCGTGGATGATTTTGAAAGTAGATGCGCCTATTCCGAATTAGTTCTTTAGTATGTAATCGAACCTATTCAAAAATCTGCGTTGTAATTGCTATAACTGAATCAGTAGAAGTAAATACTGATCCACTTTTACTATTTTGGATTTAGTTGCGAAAAAATACAGGAAAGATTTGATTGGGACGAGCATTTATGCGCAAGACTCATCCATAACGATAAGAACTAGGAATTGTTTTAGCTTTTAAACACTTTATTTTTCACAAATTCATAATTTCTCAACTGCCCTTAAACATTGAAACACATTGATTTTTGTTAAACACTGGGATACTTCATAGAGATTTCTTCTTATATATTTTTTATACTTTTTTTTTTTTTTGGTTTAAAAAAACATATCTTTTTTTCATTACATTTCATAAGTGAATTGTATATATATATATATATAAAAAGACTACAATAATTTATGTTTACATTTTGTGTAAAAACGCATTGTTGCTTTCATTTCATGTTTAGTTTTAAACTATTATCAGATTCAGACCAATTGTTTGTTATTGTTTATCAATGCATCAATATAGAAAGACAGGTAGACATACACACTTTCGTATGTATGCATTAAATTATCAATTAAATAAGTTCGTTTTCATTAAACATTCTATTTGCGTTTTGATTTCCGTTGAAATTAGCATATTATCATTCCTCAATTGTAATAATATGAAAACAAAATTAGACAAAATTTAATATAAGAATGTAGAAAGTGGTAAGAAATACTTGGAATACTTGGTTAGCCAATTAAAGCAACAGTAATATTTTAACTTAAATTAACTTTGTAAAATATTAAAAATAAAGTTTTTTCTTTTCATAAAAAACGGATGAATAATGACACTTGGTTGGTTGATTTGTTCGAAACTTTTTGATTTGTGAATACTGCACTGCGATAAACTGAAATGCTTTTGGTAATTGTTGCACGCGTAGAAGAGAACTTAACAATATAGCATAAATGTGTATAAAATAAAAGGAATATTTCCATTAAATTAAGCAAAATAAAGACGAATCGGTTCCCCTGTGTAATGACCGCATCATAATTATAGTATAGGGTAGTGGAAATAGTTGTTTAACATTGGATAGAGTTGGTATAAAAAATAGGGCGAAGAGTTCAAAGAAAAGTTTACAAATGAACTTTAAGAGATTCCATGCGCGACACAATACGGCGACGTAATTCAGCATATCTGCAAAAGGAGAGCAAGAAAGTGAAATTAGAATATAGTAAAGAATTTATAAGATTAGATATTTTATGAATTGTATCTCAAATTGTTGGTATTACTGTTCAACACATAAGTGAGCTGGATATCGGAGGAAGTGATCGGTTAAACATGCCTCTTATCTTTTTTTCAAATTTAATAAACTTATTCAATGTAATCGCTAAGTGCCGAGCACGAGTAACAGTAAATTTAAATGTTAATAATTGAAATTTAATGCGACATGTAGTTGTCAGACGAATCACATTTCAAAATAATTAAACAATCACTATTATGTAAAATTCGAAATAAATATTTGTTCCGGCAACAGCTTGTATGCAATTTTGTTCTGATTCTGGTTCTGGAAGCGGGAAATGTTGCAGAACCTTTAGATTATCGTCGATAAGAGAGCAATTCGTATGCTAACTCAAAAATTGTTAGTTGCCTGCGCGTGTGCATCTGCAAACCCAAAGAAGAGCTTACCTATCCAATCAACTCCGCCGTCTAAATTCTTTTGATTAATAATGGTTCACAGATCTTCGAGTCTTGTCGAAGAGAAGAATGTACGTACAATCTTTACATCGTAAATCCCATTTCCTTTCCTTTCTTTTTTTGTGCAGTGCTTAATTGTCTCCCTTTTGATGATACCACATGATATATACCGCTATGTCAAAAAACTTATAGGTCGCAGATTCTTTTTTGTTATTTTCATGGCTGATTCGTCCTGAAGAACCCATTATTTCGACTGCGGCTTAGTCTGCGTATACTTTATGACTCCAATCAGTCAAAGTTGCACCGTTAGCTTTTTCCAATTATTTCCGGGTAGCTTTAATTGGGCATCCAGAACATTCATCGCTATTAGCGATGGGCGTTTCCCTGGTGGTGCTAGGAGCTGTAGTATACTCGTAGAACTATAGTCTTTGAAACTTTAAGTAGAGTGCCAATTGTTCAACTGCTAAAAGTATCATCAGGGACCAACAGTGCGATCGCCCTTCAAGATCGGCTATGATCCTATGTTATGATTACAATCGAACAACGAACCGGCCAAAAAAGATTTTTGCTACTATTTATATATGAGATGTCAGAGCAAGAAACACCTGACGGAAGATAGTACCCAACCAGACAGTTCTGGAAGAGTGGTAGGATGGGAATAATGAAATAGAAATCAGATTCCAGAGCACCAACTTTCCTAACCCGACCTAAAGTTGGATAAACTTCGTTCAACCTGACAAAGAAGCCGTGTACTAGAAATCGTCGCCGTGTTTTTCATAATTTTTCTCTGTCTGACGACGACTGTAAGTCTTTCAGTTGTATTAGTTTTCAAGATATTTACAAACATGATGACTGTGAGGATGAAATATTGCCCTTTCAGATAATAATATTTATGTTAATGTATATGTTTTAAAAATGGGCGTGATATACTATTTGTACGCAATAATTCTGCCCAAAACAATACCACAATGTCGTGTCTTATATCGGATTTACGTTTGATGCCACAGCTTACAGACCATATCGCAAATGTGTGTTCGCAGTAAATGAAACATTAAATGAGTTATATAATCTCGAAATAATGTTGCCACTCGGGTAAAACACAATCCATCACATGACATTTTACACAGATAAAATGAGAACTAGCGCTGATTGAATTATACCGGTTACTCAAACCGGTTTCTTAGATACTCCTTTGATCATATTAACAATAGTATTATTGTTAATGAATTCTGTTCGTAATAATTTAAACCATTTTTAAGACAACTGATTTCTTGGCTCCTATTTTTCTCCCTAAATTTCCCTTTCACTTTCTCTTGTGCATGTTATCCCGATTTCCCCAGCTTTTCTTCTTACACTTAACACTTTTTAACTTTTAAGTTACTCTTGTTAATGCTCTCAGAAGTATCAGTTTCCATTCTCTCCCTCTCATTTGTTAAAATTCCGAATCAACCTCGAATAAATATCCTGAATTCTTTATAACGTTTTAAAAAAATTCCCGTTCTTTTCATTTTATTCAAAAGGAAAGTTTTCTACAATTTTCAGATCATCTCATCCAAATATGAAATTGTATTGTGAAATTGAAAAATAGAAGGTTTATTAAAGAATTTAATCTTTCTCAATACTAATTCGCAGCTGCTCACCGAGCATTTTAATAAAAAAATTTTGTATTGTCCTTATTATAGCCGAATATCAAAGCGGGAGAACCATTCATTCCTTTTATTACAAAATTGCTCAGTCCCCTGGTAACTAAAGTTATTTCATGTGTTGGAGGTTTGCAGCAAACATTATCCTTTTAACACACTTATCCATCATTATTTATCATCACTGAAAAACTAATATTCAATACGATTCGGACGCCTCTATATAGCCCGCGCTTTTATAGACGACCTAGAATTATTTTTCTAATAGTAATAATTTTTAGTTTGTAAACACATATGGCGAAATTTTCAAACTTCAGTTCACACACATATAATGAACCCTTTAGTTCGTTAACGAATGTTGATACCATTATATATATGACCCTCTTCAATATCCCTTGGATAGATTTAAGTTATATATACTTACTTATCTTTAACTTTGGTAATTTCACGGTCTAATTCTTGATCATAACGTTCTAGAATTGCACGACATTCGGGATATGATAAATTTAAAAACTGAGCAACTTCATTGCTAAAACGGTACAGAAAAAGAACGTATTTGCCATTAGTAACCATAATTTGCATGTACTGTAACGATTCTTACCTTATTTCATCGGTTTTCTTGGCATCAACCAGGAAGAGTTTTGCTACATCCTCATGGGGTCCTAACATAATGCGAGTTATTAACGGATAATCGTTTTCCTTAAGACGTTTCTGCTCTCCATTATCTCGGATAACGAAGAGAGAAAAATTTTCTGGTGCACTGTCAACTTTATATTTTTCCAACAATAGATTAATAACTTCCTGAGCAGTTACAAGTGATGTTACCCAGACGGACATTTGTGAGCCATAGGGCGGTGTGAAGAAAGAAGTTTCGCGATTGTAAAAGTGACCATTGATAGAGCAACGGCGCTTGAGCTTAGTGCGGGATCTGAAATTATAAATTCCTCTTCTGTTGCTGCTGTTCCAGTCAAACACATGAGAGTTAAACTTACCTTCTGTTGCCACTACGCCTTTTAATGGCCGCAGCCCCCGTCCTTGGAGGCCTTCTCAAAACTACACCATCTTCTGTGATATGTAAAGGTTGCTCGTCGCCATCGTGATGATTTGCGTCCTGATGGTGGCGCTGATATGATATGCCACTGGTTGCCGTAAACATTTCCTCGGATTGGGTCAATTCATCACCAGCAGCAGCACCACTTTGCGATGTTGTCGACTGTGGATTATCATGACGACTTGAGTCACAATCACTGGCACCCTCCTTGGGATAGCAATTCATGTTGATTTGTATAAAACGTGGAGGTATATCACTTTTTCGTACTGTCGCAGATATTTGCTCGACACCTCCGGCACCACTTACATTGTTCCTTGGTGGCTTCAATGTGGAATCGTCGTCATCATCACTCGACGAGTAGGCCATACATGATGGACCCGATCTAGAACGATTTATGCCCTTCTCAAAGCGGCCATTTGTTGTTATTAGTTGCGCCTGCGCAGAGCCACTTTTCTGTAAAGCATAAGGAGAACGTTTATGTGGCGATCCCTCGGACACTTTCAATGCTAGAGTATCATTGATAAGCGACGCATCTATAGAACGCAAAGCATGTTCGCAATTAAAGCTTTTACTCATGGGGTTGTCAGCAGCACTATATAGCTTCAAGGAGTCATGTATACGGGAGGGATCTATGGGCTGGTTGCGTTTCAAGGTATCATCGTTGGGTTCTCGAAACGAGTTGGCACCATTGACGTAATCCTGATGAACACTACGTTTAAAATCTTCAAAGTCCATTGGTTTCAGAGTGGTATCATCGGACGTCTCATAATTGTCCACTGTAGTACTGGAAGTTGTAGCATTATTCGTGCTGGTGGTAGGGTCAGTAGTGCTGGTGGTAGTTGTCAAAGAGGCAGTAGCTGTTAGGAAGTTATCCGAGGACGTGGTATTATTAGAGGTCGTGGCAGACGAAGGTGATGATGGCGTGGAAGACGATTGGGAAGAGTTTTTGGATGTCGAGATATCATCGATATTTGTTGTATCGGTGCTCAATTGATTCGAAACAGTTTTCGAGCTATCCGTAGTTGGAGTAGATGACGATGAATTCTGGGGTGATGTTGAAGGTAAGCGCACCGGCATAGTCTCATAGATTTTATCCTTTTCACTCACACGTCGTTCCACCTGCAACAAATCATCGATTTCATCCCATTCTAGCTTTTCTAAATTATCCAGTTTCGAAGGCAACGTTGAGCTAACACCATTGGTGGTCGTTGTCGCTGTGGTAGATGCGAGGGAAGAACACTGATCTTCACACAATGTGGTGGTTGTAGATGAAGATTTCTCTTCATGTTGGCCATTTGTTATCGTTTGAGAGCCTGTAGTAGTGGCGGATACTTCTTCGGGCGTAGTTGGTAAATCAGGAAATTCATTCAAACTGCACGAATCGAAAGACATGCTCTCGCTAAGTGATACATCGGTGGATAAGGCGTCCACCTGATCGCTGGTTGTTGTGCCCGCTTCGAAAGACTCAGTGCCATCGTTATTTTCTTTGTCCGAAGAATCCTTAAAGAAAATCACAAAGTAATCAATATAAATTAAACACGTTAAACGCGCTTCGAACATTGTTTACTTACATTGTCAGCTTTAGACATGCGACACGAGTTGCGTTTGCGCACAACAAACGTTCGTTGATCGTCGTCCTCCTTGAGATGTATAACACCTTGTACACCCCAATAGACTCGCAAGGCTCCCTCGAGTATCAAACGATTGTTAACTTCTCTGCTGCGTACTTCCATACTTTTATTGTCATAAAACTGGTTATAAACCTAATGCGAAAGAAGGGAGGAAATTATTATTGCAAAATTCATTTCAGAACAATTGATTAAGTATGAAGTGCGATGCAAGAAGGCAATAAATAAGACCAAATTCTCTAAGGGCTTTTACTTGGGATAAACTCTGAGCAATAAGAAAAGAAGTGAACTGAAGTAACTAAGACAACAAGTGGTTTTCTTACAATATTTACGTCAAAGTCGTCAATAAACCTTAAGTCCCTTTCAATAAGTCAAAAATAGGAATTGAATGTGAAAAGCTCTCCCATCCATAATCCATTCATGAGATGCAAGCGAATACTTTTTTTTGTCTGTCGAATCTGAACGTCTTTATTTACATCTTATGTCAGCAAATCTACAAATTTCATCGGAGAGCTATAGATCATTTAGCATTTCAATCAACTCTATTCGAATACACGATAATGATGTTCGAGCAGTATCCGACAGAAAACTTTGATGGACACTTTAGTTGGGCTTAACAAACTACTCCAAATTAGATCATTGTTGATCCTCCATGAAGTAGTAGGTTTTATTGTGGAGAAATATGACAGTTGAAGACTAAGCCTTGGCAGCTTTCTTGCACAAAAGAACAGGTAAAAAGTAGAATTTGTCTACATATATAACTGGAGCACTGATAGATTTGAGTATTAATTTTTGTTGCAGCAATTTGAAAGTAACTAAGATGATAATCCTTTAGACCCACTTTTTCATCAAAACTAGGTTCAATAGTTTAATGGAGTGGTAGTGTCGACTAACAAGCTAATGGCAACAGTTTCAATTCTTGAACAGGACACTAGCCAACAAATTTAGGCGCAATTCATAATATCTACTAGAACCCGGCTTGATTAGCACTCTTGCACAGCGCAAGTTTTAATTTATTTCATTTCATTCATTTGTAAAATGAAACATATCTGTTTCAGTTCATTGTAGAAAATGCCCAAATACTGCCGACCTCACACGAATACTTAGAAAAGCGAAATTTTATCCAAATAAAACAGCAACACCAAAATGAGAAAAAATGGTAAATTGGAAAAAAGCTTTCATATCACGGAAACAGAGATTTCAACGAGAAAATTACTTAATTACTAGAAGATTTCTAAGGAGATACACCAAAGCAATCTTTCACATGGTACCAAAGATTATTCAAAAATCGACGATATAAAAAGTAGTAAAAACACACAATAACATGCATGCAAATGCGCAAAATAATAAGATTATTACCCTTAGCGGTCATGACTTCAATGTTTACATAAAAAAGAGAAAAAAAGCAAAAAAAAAAAATCAAATAATTAAACGTTTTAAACGTTTGTCAAGACGATTGAGTTTGGCGCTTTTACAGCTTGGCATGTGCTTCGGCAATAGGACTATATTGAAACATTTTCTTCCGTCCAATCTATTATAAAACCCAAAAAAAAGCTTTTCCCAATTTCTTCAAATATTCGGATTTTTTTCTCCTCCCGTTGACAGGAAAAGCTCACAGAAACGTTAAGATTGTTCGACTGTACTTCATAACAACACAGTACAGTATTCGAGAGGATATGAGCG
The DNA here is from genome assembly GCA_019455685.1 of Philornis downsi. NCBI lineage: Eukaryota > Metazoa > Arthropoda > Insecta > Diptera > Muscidae > Philornis > Philornis downsi. The sequence goes on along the minus strand of JAHXMU010000098.1, from coordinate 155,916 downwards.
ACAATAAAGGAGTATCCGTTTTTGGTTACATTTGATTTTATACAGTGCTTTTGGAAAAATTATTTTAATAGTACATATTTCAAAGCATTCAGGTAACCTAATGCCGCATAATTCATGCTACGGTGTAACAGTGACTATCAATGGGGGCCGTTATTTAAAAAAGTTCTTTTACCCAGAACCGCGCTGAAGACCTATCCGTTGATTTAAGGAAATGTCTACGATGAGAGTCTTTGCCTTTGACGGATATATTTGAGAAATATAAAGCTGACAGTGCCGCCATTTGAAAGACGCATGATTTGTGATATCCACTACAACTGTCATGCAGAAAGGCTAACGACTCAGATCTATAAGTGAATATATAGCCACAATCCACATTAAACCGAAGTATTTTTTTATTATGCTGATTTGTGCTGACTTCCCAGCGGAACCTAAAGACGAAGTGCCGAGAGACGAATTTAGTAACAACATAACAACGCTAATCTGGCCAGGACAATCAAATTGTTCCCGAAAATTTTAATTCCAAGATAGGAAGCGATATTGTTGTTATTCGAACAGACGTAAAATTTAGTTCTCACAGTCACCTTCCTGATAATGAACATAGGCTTACTTCGTTCGTCGCGGCGCATAACATGATAAGTTGAAATAAAATCTCCCATAAGGGTATCCACGAGGTAACATGGCTATTAATCACACGGTAAAAAATAGAAAGCTTGCTCCTAGTGTCAGGTACATGTGTGAGATCCGTAATACTAACACAGAAACGGATCAGTACCAAGTATCAGCTTAAGTACCAACGAAATTGAGCGGAGCGAAAAACGTACCTAACCAAGCACGAAGAATAATCGACGTCGCTAAGACGCATGACTCCAAGACAGAGGCTGCCTACTCCAATAAATTCTGTCAGGACAGCGATGGAAATCTATGGAATGTGCTTAATTATGGGGAGAGTATTGCTATAAAGATGGCAGCACAAGTAAAGAAATCATGCCAATTATCAACAATGTCATATATTGCCCAGATCCAAGTCAAAATGAGATCAGAATAGCAATGGTTAAGAACAACACAGCTGCGAGTGCTGATAGCCCCCTCGACGAAGAATTTTCAGACCTGTGATCATGCTCCATCATCCATGATTTGGCTCAATGATACCAATTATCGCGAAATCAATCTCTACACCAATTTCTATCTGATATGGTAGGTCCTAGTAAATCCATAACTAGCCAGATATTCGTACTTTGCAAATCATGGAGAGGTCCTCAACATACTGTAGGAAATGATTATCTTTGACATAAGTTATGTGCACCATTCACGATATGACACCATTCACAAAAAACTGCGGGATGTTACTGAAGTTTTCTCAGTCGTCGAAAATGGGTACTTATTATTAAGAGCGATGCGTCTTTGCCAACTATAACTTTGGAATTATCGTTGAATTTATCTAGCTCTGCTCGGCCATGAATACAACCAGAGACTGGGAATAGTAAGGAAACAAATATTTTTGTGAGCTTATAAAATGATTTAATGACAAAAAAGTACTCCTAAAAATATGGGGGCCCATCGTCGTTGTACGAACATCAGTTCAGTCGACGGAAACTGCGTTGGCAGGACTAGGCTTTTGAAACACCGTCAGAACTTTCTATGACGAATTGAAGACTATCAGTAGAGGACCCAAACACTTGGCATTATCCAATGTGCTGCGTACAAAGATACAAATGTCTATCAAATGTGTATCAAAATAGGAACGACCACGAAGTGAGGAACAGTCTCACGCGAAAATAAATTTTGCAGTGTGTGGAAAGTTCTTTGGTACGTTAAACTTCTTCTGTCATTTTCTTCCAACAGCTACAAATACTTGTAGCTTTCACATTTGAAATTATAACAAATCAACAGACGACGCAAAATAATTGGCGATACCATTATTATATTTTCAAATTGTTGAATAGAATTTGTCTTACCTTTACTTTGGACTCCATGTGATCCCTAGGCAGTGAAGGACCATTTTGCTGACCCGGCCTGTGGATTGCTTTGTTCCCAAAACTTTTGTGAGATTCAACGCGAGTGCCATGACCAAACAGCTGAGGCCCAAAAAGGGCACCGTAACATGGCACATGACAATAAGGCACACCTTTATGCTGAAATAGTGATGGAGGGGAATTGATTAATATAAATTTTATTATTCTTACATCTCTCCTTTCCCAAACCACTCAGACAATACACACCCACCTCTGCATGTTGACCCGGATTTAAACGTTTGCCACATTCTTCGCAGCGTAAACATTCGGGATGCCAATCGTAGCCCAGCGATTGCTTACGTTCGGCTAAAGGCAAGACAAAGAGCAGGGGAAGAGGCAAGAAGAAATACATTAAGAATCGTTATAATTAATTGGCTCGAGACGATGTCCCGTGGACAATTGAGGTTAACTCACCGAAATATACGGGTTTTCCACACTTGTGACACTTCCACATTACAAAAGCTCCTGCTGATGATTTGCTGCGATTATGCAAAACTGAAACCTGCTCCACTTTTGGAGAGTGTGTTCGTGTCTGACTCGTTCCCCCTATTTACAGCTGTGGCACGGAAACTATTATTGCGTTTTGAATTCGTTTTGTGAACCAAAGGAAAAAAAGGTAATTGAACTTAAGTGGCCTAAAAATGATTCCGAGATTGCCAGCGACAGGCGGAGGAAAACGGTGACAACGAACAGAACAAAGAACCAAAATGTTTCTGTGATAGCCAGATATCTGATTTTTCGCCGTAGAGTCTCACATAATCCTTTGGGTAGCTTTTTGTGTTGTGTCTCCTCTGTTCTACTATAAAACCTTAAATTTTCCCCTATTTTCCACTGCTTTTCAATGCCTTTGATGTAATTCTTGGCATGTACGTGGTTTGTTTATTGAGAATTTCACTTTAATTATAATTTATGCACAGCAGAATATAACTTTATGTTTAAAGTACCAAGGTATGTATGGATGTGTGTACGCCTCCTCCTTTTTTTGCTTAGTTCTTCGTTCTCCTCGTCTTCTTTCCAATAAATGCGTGCGAGTGTATATGTGTGCTTTGTGCCTTGTCTATTGTTGAGTGTTGATGATGGTACGTACATACATACATACGTACGTACACCTGTTTTCTTTTTCTCTCACTTTTTGTTTACTTTAATACTATACAAATCGCCTTAGCAAATTATTGTACCCTCAATAAATTCCCTACAATCAGTTCCACTATTGCAGTGCGTCTAATGTCCATCGGCATAGGCTTCCTGGGAAAATTGAAGAAAATGACTGCACAGAAAAAGCACAAGCTGCAATTACATATAGTTTGTGTGTAAAATTAGAACTTGTAAAAAATACTGCTGCAAAGTCGCCTGCAATTTTGTTGTTTTTTTTTAGTCTCGGTGAAAAAATCAACTGACTCAGCTGTTCAACTTGGCAGCACTGCATTGTTGGAAGATATTCATAGTTGCATATTTAGAGGAACCATATCAATAGGGTAAAATTAACTGTCAATTGTGACAAGATTGTATAACGAAACAGAGAATTGCGCAAAAAAAATACTTCATAAAAAAAATCTTTTATGTATTTATTTATTTGGTTCACTGTAATATACTTTAGTCTTAAAGGTCTATTGGAAAGTAGAAAAAATATTTGCTCTGGAATGTTACTACATTTGATGCATATTCATTTATAAATTGAACGCATTTGTCAAAATTTGGTAAACTGCGCAAAATTTGATTGTAGGTCCATGTGATGTTCTCAACACTATCTTAGGTCTGAGTATATACAGAATCATGCATTGTTAGGTTGCTTTCTTTGCAAGCGCCAGCTACCCTTATGTTTGCTGAAACTCATTTTTTATATAAAGAGAAATTCTACTTTATTAGCTGTTATGATTGTCCTCACATGTATATTACCTCCGATACCCATTTTAAAATTCTGTGCAGTTTATAAATGAAGCAATTTCTCAAAACAGAGGTTTTGAAAAAATGCTTGATACCCTTAAATAATGATATAAACGAGAGTATGTTGTTTGTTATTATTGTTTGTTTATAAGGTGCGCTTGTTGCCTAAGTGCGATTTTAATGTTCTTTAAATTTCGAAAGTTCAACAAATTTTTATAAGAACGATTTTTTGAAAGTGAGTTAATTTATATAAATTTGAACTTTAGTCTTTTTCCCTAGTACGCGCAGATATTCATTTATTTGACGATAAACAAACAAACGCACACATACAAATGAACCAGTCTCACAATTCAGTCCCTGTTTTTCAATTTGCTATACGGATTATGTTCGACATTTTAATTATTGAGTGCTCATAAGAAACAACTTACTAAAGAAATTTCTAAGTTTTAAAATTGTGTTTTTTAACAAAATGTGATCCATCAGTCAGCTGTTTTAAAAAATAAATGCTGCTAATGGTCAAAAATTTGTAAATTCTGCAAAATTTGCATTTCTTCTGAGCTTGATAATTATAGAGTGATTTATTTGTGAAATATCTTATGAACAACAACATTTTTGCCCGATTCAAGGGAAGAAAGAGCCTGCTGTTTATTTCGTTTCGCCGTTAGTTATTTTCTTTAGGCGGATAAAATTCGCGTGCCATGTGATTTAAATACCAAATAAACTGCCAGCCTAAATAGGTCATTTCCTCTTTTTATGGTTTGTACCCTTTCAACAGCTGATTATTACATGAAAAATCAGTTGTTACATGATGCGAAATTGCGTAGTTTTACCATCAGTCTGAATGAGCTATTTATTACACAGCAAAAAATACCCCCATAAATACTGCAACTTTTCTCAACCATGGGGTGAAAGTGAGTACGTTGTCTGTTTATTGAGATAGTTGGTGTTTATTTGTTGGGCTGTTTCGTACTTTTGTGCAAAATTCAATGAAATCTGTGGAAGAAGTGTGGTAAAACATAACTGGTTAAAAAGTTATTCAATAAAATCGCTCGAAAATACAACAAAAATAAAAACCGGATGTCTATGAGATGTCGTAAATTGCATTGGTGTTGCACAAATCAAAACTGAACATTGAAAATATAAAAAAAGAAGAGTAAAACAAGCGAAAAAAAAGTTTAACAAAATACGTGTTCAGTAGCCACGAAGGGTAACGAAGCAAAAAGGTGATGAAGTGTGAGTGAATGTGTTCCAAGTGAAGTGTACAACAACAAAGAAGTTCACTAATAATAAAAAGAGGATACGCACGAAACGTACCGCGAAAACCTTAGGTAGAAGCAACAACAGGAATAGGGAGAAATACAAAAACAACACAACTAAAACGAAAAGAGAAGGATATATGCTGGATATATGAAGCGCAACAGCTGAAAATTATGACTTGTGTTAATTTCCATCGTGAGAAATGAAAGCGGAGGAATCCTTGGTCGCCATCGCTTAGTTGAAAAAGTAGAGCCTTACTAGAAGCACAAAACAAACAATCACACGCGTACGTTTTGAATATATATAATAATTTTAATACAATAGGAAACGGGACAACCGAGCGGGTTCATTTAAGATTTAGTGCAACATTTCGTCCTCCCTTCTAAGTGTTGTGCCATTTATGTGTGTGTTCCGGGCAGTGCTTTAGGAGAAACGCAAAAAGTGGCTAAACATGAGATCCACTATTGAGTTTGAGGAATGTCTCAAGGATTCTCCGAAGTTTAGGTAAGGAAAATCTTATAAATTCAGCTCAGAATAAATAACGATAAAGAGAAAATTTTTGTAAAAAATGAAAACGACAGAATCAGTCAAGCGCTGATGACAACAAGAAATAAGTACACAATAATAAAAAGGGTTGTTCAACAATTTAAGGATTTCAGTAGAGAATCTTTCAATGACTGTTGTTGTGCAGCGAAAAATACCTTCATTGCATACGGACGAACGCACATAATGTGGACGGACTGACAATAGCACATTCAGATACTTTTTGAAGCAACGCCCCTATTGTTGTTGATTTTTTTTTTTAACTGTAATGTGGTTAGGCTTAGAGATGATACGTCTTTTACTGCCGTAGTACAGTTTTTTGTACAATTGGTATATGAAAAATGGCAAGAGAGTTGTTGGCTATTATAATCTCACATAGGGGAAGAGGAGAGAGTGAATTCAACGAACCTGCACGCATTTCCGATTACTCGTCTACAGATAGACAAGTCTAAAGTAAGACAGGCTATTGCATCGTTTCTCGGAGACACGAACATATGCAGAACAGCCGCAGTTACCATCCGTATCCGATTTATAGGATCTAAGCGAGTTTGTTTTGTTCATAGAAAATTAAATTAGAATTAAAGATGACAGCGGCAGTGAAATACATTTTACCTTAACTTAGGACTTTTGGCAAGAAAAAGAGGACATTCAGATTAGCCCGGTTACCAATGCCCCAAAAGCGATGTCAAGGTTGACGGAAGCGCCATTGGGGTCCTATGGATGCTGAAGAAAAAATCGCTTTCGACATTACTTTTAAGATAAAAATGTAGATATGCTGCAAACACAGAACTTCTTTTTAATACCGGTCTTTAGATTGCTCGAAATATCACGTTTTGGGAACATCTGGTCTTTAATTATTCGACCAATCAGAAACCGGTTAAGTCAGGGTTCTTTATGTACGAAATGAGGATCATTATGTTGGAAAGCATGCTGACACCACATTTTTGAAACTGTTGTCAACATTTTGTTGAACTGTGTTCAATTTTAATCTGAAAATGAAATATTTATAGAAGTAAAAGAGAATAAACCTTTTATCTGACTATATAAAGAGTTTCCAATCTTCCAATTACTGTTAAGTTGAATTACAAAACCGATGTCTTACTCACGTTACTTGCTGCAACGCATCATAAGTTTCTACTTTTTTTTGAACAACCATTAACTTTTAAGCTCAAGAGTGTTGCGTCATAATTTGGCAAAATTTAGAGGAAACTCAGTCCACTATATGTATTATGTTTTGAATCAGAATTATATACATTTCTAAACAAAGTCTCTATTATAGATTTGTAATAGCAGAGGATCGTTAAATGCTTAGTTACTATAGAGCCGATTCCATGTAAATTTTGGTCGTGAATTTTAGAGCAAGCACTAACATTGAACTAGAAATGAGTTCCGTCGACGAACACAGCTTTTCGCTGAAAACAGCAGCGATCAGATGTTGGATGTACGTAGCCAGCGTTTATATTAATCAAAATTATATCCGATTGTTATTGATTGATAGTTATGAGGCATATGTATTTGTGATGTAAGTCATGTAAGACATATGTAAGTCTGATGGACGAAGAATCCTTCGTTTGGACACAGTGGACAAAAAAATGTCAGCGAATGACTGAAAACATATGTAGGTTCAAATATCGAATGGTTACATCCTGTCATAAGTTTGATGCACAAAGAGCCCTTCGTTTGTGTGCACTGTGGACAAAAATGCAAATTTGTGGAGTTTTGTGTCTTTGCTAGGTAAATTCGAATTTATCTTTACGGACATCAATAAACGATAAGTTTAATAAGCAAACGCAACATTAAACACAATTTGTTATACAAATGCGGAAAATTTCACTTTTTCTAATTTTGAAAATTCAAAATATTTACTTTTGTCCGACTTTTCATATACATATGTATTTAAAAAGATCGTAAGTCAAATTTTCATTTATCGAAAACTGACTTTTCGTATATTTGTAAAAGTCGAAAAATTGTCCCTTCGCATTTTGAAAAAAGTCGAAAATCGGGTTTTTGTGTCAACTTTAGATTCTTAATTAAAAATGGCACTTTGAATTGAGATATGGAGGCGACTTACTGAAACCGTCGCATAATTAGAATCTAGTTTTGCATTTTCTGCCGTTTAGCAGTCTTATTTCTATATAAATTGTCCCTAGATATTAACACGTTTTCATATTTGCAAGTACTATTTTAAGTATTTAGTACAATTCTGCGGATTTAAATTGTCATCGCCGGCATAGAGTTAATGTTGGAGAACAGAAAATAGCTTCTGGCAGCAAATATTATTCACTGAAGCAAACAAATCATGCAATATTGAGTTTGCGTTTGTTTCCATTTTGAAGAAAATGATTATTCCACTATGCACGAAAAAACAAAAGACCGATGAGTTTTAATGTCGTATTATAATTAACTTGAATTTTGTTGCTGCTTATCTTTAGTTTTTGCTTCGATACTGTAATCCACTACACTCTTTCATTCCCTCCCACAACTGATAGATCTTCCTGAGAACAGTTCTTCAACGGTCAAACTTACTATAGACGGAGAGCGATAAAAAAAACATACGACTTCTATAACTTTGAATGGTCGTCAATGGGGATTATTCATCATTATCATCGTTAGTTTTAATTGAATGTGCGGCCGCGTCACAGATGTTTATATTTTTATTTATTTTTTTGTGATTTTATTTTCTTTTTCTTCTACACGATTTTTTGCGCTATTGGCTTTGGCATCATTGTAAATGACTCAGGTTGTCTGTCTCAAGCTTGCATGCCGAGAAAACTAGGCGTCCAATAGTATGCAATACCGTTGAGCATAAGATTTCAGGATTATATTTGATTCTGGAAAGCATACTTTTGAATTTGTTAATTACCCAATACTAAAAGTTACAGATGGAGCACGAAATTGAAGAAAAGCGTACTAACTGTGCTGTCTACTTACGAATCGCTGTAGCAATTCCACATAACGTTACTTAAATTTTGCAGACTAACGCACTATTTTTCTACTTCGCAGTTTGATAGTGCGAAAGGGGAAGTTAGCTAAGATATAATTTGTGGCATTGAGTTGAAATGTTATATACAAGCCGCTCGGGCAACCGCAGTATATTTGAATTATGTTAAATTCTGATATTTTACTGCAAGCGTTAACTGATTTTGAACAATAAATATTGCAATGTCATTATTTCAATTGGGCCGGCCTGTGCACACGCGCTGTGCCTCCGGCTACTGAAATCTTTGATCTTATCGCTATTGATTTAGAAGTTATCCCATTTAGGTGTATGTTCCTTATTTTCAAAAATAGTGTTTTGCATCGTGTAACGAGATAATAAAATATACTTCTTAGGCCCGCCGGCCATAAGTAATTATGCGAGGGCGGAATTTGTAAACATGCAAGAAATTGGTCACCATTTGTAATTCAATATTTCCATTTCAAAGATCTCAGTCCAATCAATCCAACCAACTCTGGGGCAGTCGGCTTCTTCGCTAACGATTATAAAATGTTGGGTAATCATACGAGGGCGGAATTTGTAAACATGGAAAAAAAAATTGATCTCCATTGCGTAATTCAATATTACCATTTGAAAGATCTCAGTCCAACCAATTTTAAAGCCGACTTAGATTCTGCTCTGTGGGAGTCTGATTCTTCGTTTACGACTGTAAAATATTGGGTAGCAGAGTTTACACGAAACCGTACGAGTTGCCAGGACGACTACGATGTTCGTCGACCAATTGAAATGTCTACGCCAGAGCAAAAACATCGTCGTGAAGATGTTTCAGTAGAACTATAAAGGCGAATTTTTACGTCGATTTATAACCATGGATGAGAAATGGGTCCACCACTTCATACCTGAGGCAAAGAAACAGTCAAAACAGTGGCTTGGAATGGGTGGATCGTGTCCAATGAACGAGAAAACGGTTCCATCTGTAGGCAAGGTCATGGCGTCTTTTTCTTTTTTTTTTTGTGGGTTACGAACGGAATTATTGTTGTTGATTATCTTCAGAAAGGAGAATCCATCAACAGCGAATATTATGCTAAACTATTGCGGCGTCTAAGTGATGAAACTATGGGTGAAAAGGCCGCATTTGTCAAAAAATTGTTTCGTTACACATCCCCTATGGCGATGCCCAAAATTAATAAATTAAAATCCGAATTGCTTCATCACGCACCTTATTCGCCATATTTAGCTCCTCGGACTATTTTCTGTTTCCAAATTTCAAAAAAATGTCTCGATGGTGAAAGATTTGCCAACAATGATGAGGTGAAATTTGCGGTTGATGTCTATTTTAAGGAGTCTGGCAGTTCTTGCTGTACACAGGTTATAAAAGCTATCGAGTATCACTGGAAAAAGCGTATAGAGCTAAAAAGAGATTATGTTGAAAAATAAAGATGTTTTTTCACAACTATTTTGTGTCTTCTTTCTTATGTCGGCTAGTTTTGGGACCGCCTTCATATCAACGTTGCAACTCTTCAGGGAGTAATGAATAACGATGTCGCATATGCACCACCGAACAAAAAACCAATAAAGAAAACTTAATGGAACAACGCTGTTTTCAAAAGAACAGATAACAATTTATGTATGTGGATTTAAACTTATTTGAGTTCCTTAATGTTGCAACATTCTTCGGTCACCCCACATGATAAATCTGAAGCAACAAATTCAAATAACAATTATTTTGTGAATAATATTGGGCGGACTAGAGACAACTAGACATAGAAAACGTGCGACATATAAAACAAGTCTTTGGTATCGCGTATGATTGCAGAAAATTGCGACGAATCTATGGTTCGGGCAAAAAGTAGTTGAAATGAATGGAAGAAACATATGACGAACGTATACATCTCCAAATGACAATATGTCTTTTTTTTATAAAATATAATGTGATCCTTTTTTTATAAAACATAATGTGATCCGGAATCTACTAAATAATAAAAGTATTCAAAATAGATAAGTTTGTTCAATAATAGTAGTCCAAGGGGATGTAAGGATAATTGTTGCTCGATTGGTTTTGTAAGTTATCTTTCAAGTTAACTTAATTGCTTAAACCGAATATGAGTCTGAGTTAGGCAGGGCGACAGTCTATCGTGCGACCTCTTCAACATACCGTTGGAGATGATTATGAGAAAAGCTGCAATTAACACGATTGGTATCATTTTTAATAAAAGCCATATGTTACTCGCATATGCAGATGACATAGACACTATTGGCCGAAAACGGCAAGATGTTATTGCAGCCTTCTCAATCATCGAGAAGGAAGCAGCGAAAATGGGTCTGGTGGTAAACGAGGGCAGAACAATGTTATTGGTTTCAACAAACAAAGAGTCTACTCATTTGGGACGTTGTGTGAACATTGACATCTATAATTCTGAAGTGGAAGAATTCATCTACCTCGGTTCCGCTGTAAACGAAACGTATGATGTCAGTATGGAGATATAGAGGAGAGTATTGCTTGCTAACAGATGTTACTATGGGCTAAGCAAACGATTCAATGACAACCAAAAGTCCGACTTACGTTGGTTCTACCTGTCTTGTTACATGGGGCAGAATTCTTGGTAATGACGCAAGCGGATGAATCAATACTGTCAGTTTTCGAGAGCAAAATACTCCATAAAATACATTGACCCATCATCGTTAACACTCTCCGTCGCATGAACACAGCTGTGTGAGCTATATGCTGATATCGACGTGGCAAAACGCAATAATATGCAGCTATTGCGTTGGCTGAATCATGTTGTGCGGATGGACCCAAATGCTCCGGCACGGAAAGTTTTCGACAGCGAACTCGATGGACGGCGCAGAAGAGGGCGACCATAACTCTGTTAGAAGGACCAGGTTTTTGAAATGCTATCGAAATTTGGTGTGGCGCAGATGATCGAAACGCTTGGAATTATTTTCTACGGGCGGCGTATAATAGATATGTATGTATGTCTATTCCAGTTGCCACCTAAGAACAAGAAGAATATGAGTCTGAGCTACATATCAATAATCATGAAATATGTGATTATTGATATCAATAATCATGAAATTTTGTTTTCGTTTAGTAAGAACGGCTTTGTGCATTCGCATCCAAGTCGAAGTTTTTAATCTTAAGTTATGTTATAACAAAATTTTCGACCCACATTTCTGCCATAAAATGCTTCTTTTCTAGTCATCTGCGCGCTAAGTGCTCGTAAATATCATATCATTAACGATTCGATAAATAACATAACAATACACTTATTAACAATCAAATTATTTGTATTTTTTTTTTTTTTTTGTATATGAATAAGAAATTAATACATTGCCGTAGTAAACATTGGACTACCCAAATATGGTTTGTCTTCTTTCCTCCTCTTGTTCCTCCGCCCAATGAATTCTGAGTTTGTTAATTTCTGTTTTGTTTTTTCTTGTAGCCATTACAGTTGAACATTCTTTTTCCATTTTCATGCTTGCAATTATTATCATTTAATTAGTAATAACGTTATGGTTACAGAACTTGTGACACACATCCATACACATGATGGTTATGGGTGTATCTAACTAATAGCGCGGGTCTTGTTTGTTAAGAGCAAAATTTATTTACATTACATTCCATAATTGGTTGGCGATCAGGCTCCCATATTTGGGAAAGAGGATTTAAATATAACACGTTGATTGACAGAAATTCTGCCTGAATGGGTATTCTTTAACGACTTTTTTAACTCTGGGGGATGATTGTTGTTTAAATAAAGGTATGCCGGAATTGATGATGTTTTATTATCCTGCCAACATTCCAACGTTTTTTCCGCCATTTGGCCGAAAATTACATTTTTTGCTCGTTTCTGTTAAACGTGGTGTCGTCCTTTTTCCAATGTTCCATGTCCTTTTGTGAAAATATCGCCTAATAGTGCAAAAATATTTAACTTTTTGTTTAATAAGTAATAATAGGGGGATGAGAATTTTACCCATAACGTCTGTAAATTTTGTTTTTTTTTTTGTTAATCGATATTTTATTTTTTTAAACTTCAAATGGTGTTCTAAAAATCCCTTTAAAGCGGACATTTCTGCCGAGATTATTAGGCACAATAAAAATGAATCTTGCATTTCTGCATAACATTGAAGGCTTTATTTAGCATAATTACAATGTTCCGATTTGGGTCAAACAGTATAGAAAAGAACCAGCATGGTGAGGAAGTAATCCTTGTTTATTGTTTGCTTTGGCAAAAAGTGATTGATAAGAATTATACAATGTACGTTAAAACAGCTTATGGTGTCTTCACATTCTTCCGTTCTTCGAAGCTAGTTTTTTTTTGATAGAAATACCTTGGCCGTGTAACTTAAATCCAATGATAATGAACAAATGAGTGAGAATCCCCTCTGATTTTCTGTGATTCTTCTTTTCCATTTCATTGCTTTGTTAACCTTTTTACATTAAGAGTTTTCCTCCGCTTCTGCCGAGTTATATGCCTGATTTCTGCCTTATCTGGAACGATATACATTATAAGTGAATGTACGACTATGTTTAAAATCGCTTACCCAATGAAAATGGTCGCAAACGCTGGTGAAAGTATCCTACGGTCTCTTTGTCGTATGGTCTCGGTGTGGGACCTTTACAAAAAATTATTTAAAGTTCTAACGCTTTAATTTTTCGCAGTAATGTAACATCATGGGGTACTTCGCTTAAAATCTGACAATAAACTGCTTAAGGATGCTTCCTAAAATGTTCTATTGTCCGCCAGACTCAGCTTTCTGTGTGTCTTCCTTCTTCGATTCGTTAGAGTATCAAAAATCTGAAACTTTTAATCGGTTTTTTCGGTTTCCCCATTTCTACTGCCACCAATTTCATTGTCAAATATTTTTCATGTTGGGCAATGTCCATTCCATAACGTTTCCATTCTCCATTTGACCGATATAAATCAGAGAACGCGATCGCAGAATTTTTGATAACTTTAAAAAATTTAATGTTGGTATGGAGCTCATAATTCTTATATTATTATCGATGACGAAGCCACATATTTTATGACTATATTTTCATTTCCTATCGTCGACACATAGATTTTATAACAAAACGCGTGCCTGGTTCATAATGGCACTGTTTTCGAATGATATTCTCCTATTCTTTCGACATGACGGTGAAAATCGATATTAACTAAAAATATTGCACATTACTTTGAAGTAGGCTCTTTATTCGATGGTCATCGTACGAAGATGTATCAGCACGTATGAATATCGAAAAGGCGGTAAGTGTCGACGTGTTTTTCTTGGTTCTTTTCTACAGTTGATGTAGTTTGAATTTCCGACCACAACACTCGCATTACCACATTTGATTTTTCTCAGCATAGGAAGAAGTTTATTCGGTGCCACTATGCACAGATCATGCATATAAAGAACAGGTGCCACCTTAATGCGGATGGAATTGTCACGGATGAATACGTTACTAACGAATTAACTAAAGTGACTTCAGGTCTTTTTTCGTTTAGTGTTCATTAGTGTTGAAATACACAGCATTTTCAAGAACCGGTTTTCAAGTTTTTCGGAATACTGCTTTTTCAAAGATAAGTTGATTTTGTTCGAATTTTTGTCTATAGAGATTATATAAATGAAAGGATGTACATTTTTAATACATAGCGTGAATTGACCTCAATTTTTGTAATGACCTCATTCATTTGGTCCAAATGTTTTTCGTGGAGCTTCCTTTTAAGTTTCGTAAGCAGCTAATACTTTGAATGGGGTGGCAATTCGAACTTAGTCAAAGCCAGTTTTTCCATTGTAATCATCCACATGTCATACGGTGCATTATCTTCATAAAAGTACAGTTGGGACTGTCAATTTGATTCAAGAGTATAGTAGAGGATCCATGTTCAGTTCATTGCCACAAAGCGCACGAAAAAATCCTTGTTGCTTTAAACCGCATTTCAAATCAATAACAGGTTTATGTTCCTATTTCACTATTGGTAAACGTGGCACTCGTTTATAAACATTTTTCTCTTGGCCAAATTATAACATGAAACAATGAATGCAGTGCTTTTTGGCAACTTTACGATTTTTGATCGTTTCTGTTGTGACCACTTTTTTTGGGTGCCCACTGCGTTCTGCATCATTAGTGATCGTACGAGCTCATTTTTTCCAGGAAGAAGGGTCACCGAAATAATTTTCAATCCATTTATATGTTTGAACGATACTTTTTCTATCAGAAAACAGGACACATCAAATTAAGTTATATGAAACACACATAAAGCTATGATTTCGGTGGAGCTTTTATTTCATTATAATGTTTGAACCTTGCCATTATGTACGAATTACAACGCCATTTAAATGACAGCCTCTGCATTGGTTGCAGCAGTGGATCTTTTTGAGGTAATTTTCGAAAAATACGGTCCATGACACCTCCAGATCATAATACGCATCAAACATTCACTTTTTCTGGTTGCTTTTCCACAATCACATCTGGGTTCTCCCAGCCGCATATGCGACAATTTTGCTTGTTGACGTAACTGTCGAGTAAGAAATGAGCTTCATCGCTGAAGAAAATTTTGTTTGATTTAAAGTCCAGGTATAAGTCACCATTTTTGTAGTAAATTGTAACTATTTTTATGGGTTTTTGGTTGTTAAACGAACCATAGTCGTAAATGGCAAACCTTTCACTAAATAAATACCACTTCAGATGACAGCTGACAGCCTTGCCGGAAAGGCGGTTTTGAAACCACTAAAAGGATAATCCTATATATAAAAAAAGCAAAAATATATTCACTTAAATCGCTGTAGCTCAGACACAAATAAACGAAATGACATGCAATTGTGATAGGCTTCGCTAGAATAGCGATTTTATGTTACAAACGATTTCCGTGTGCGCAATATTATTATGAAAAACAAAAATATTTTACGTTTTAAACTTATAGCCGGTAATTTTCTGCAACATCTATCAAGCAAGACAAAAATTAATTTAATTTATAACAGGTGAGCCGCCTGTCACCCGCCTCCCCGTAGGCGGCAATTTTCAATGGACTTGCGCACCGACCAGCTAAAAGATCTTTTTAAAATTACATTGCAATTGTATTAAAGCTAAAAGAATCCTCATTCATCCAACTAAAATTAGCACATAGCAATATATACATTCTTACAATGTATAACAAACGAATATTACATTATTTGATTTGACTTTCGCATTGTATTTTAATTATATTAGAAACCATCCCTGATAAATATCAGCGATTAATTTAAATCAGGCGCATGGTATAGGAGTTTAAATGTAAGACAAATTGATTTGCATATCTTTATATATATAATTGTCAGTGAACTCCTCCTAAACGGCTGGACCGCTTTGCATAAATTTTTGTATATGCGTCTGGGAGGTGCCCGGGATGGTTTAGATTTACAATTCGGTCCAATTGGACAAAGGGGCGTGGTACCTCCCATACAAACAAAAAATTAAAAATCAATTAATTCTGCTCCTGCTTACGGTATTTGAACAAAATTTGGTGCGTAGGTTTGGTGTACATATCTTAAGTGCTACTGCAAATATGGGCGGGATTGGACAATGGGGCGTGGTACCTCCCATACAAACCATAAATTAAATATCCAATATTTCTGCTCCTGTTTACGGTATTTCAACAAAATTTGGTACATCGGTTTGGTATACATATCTTAAGTGCTGCTGCAAATATGGGAGGGATTGGACAATGGGGAGTGGTACCTCCTATACAAACCACAAATTGAAAAGCAATTATTTCTGCTCCTGCTAAAATTTGAAGGCAAAGCAATGTTTGCCGGGTCGGCTAGTGTTTATATAGAGATTAAATAGAAAACCGTCCGCTGAAATTTGTTTAGTCTGCAAGGGCTTCATATAGATTGATCAAAATATTGCGAAAAATTTTCATAATGTCAAAATTGATAAAGCGAAAGCAAGAAATTGTCACAAAATCAAATGATTAGGTGTATATTTCTCAACGGACACAAAGTCGTAGGTAGAATAGGCGCATCATTGTAGTGTTCTTCAAGTCTGAAATATATGATAGAATACGCTGAATCGGGAAACGTCTTGGCGCAAAGGCACACGAACGGCAAGAATCTAATAGTTTTGTTTCCCGGAATCGAATCAAAATTGCAACATATCGATGTAACAATAATGTAAAAAAGACGACGTTTTGCTAATCACGACGACTAATATGGATGTTCAAATAGCATCAATTTGGTTTTGGTTTCAAAATCGCCGGTCCGTCAAACCTATCAGCTGCTAAACACCTTCTATCTGAAGTGTTATTTATTTGCCATCTACAAATATGGATCGCTTATCAACCGAAGAACGCGTGAAAACAGTTAAAATTTACTTCAAAAGTAGCGATTAAAACGTGAGCACTTCGTACATTACGGAGTGATTATGGACGTCATAATCGACCTGCCGTGCAAGGAATTTTCAAAATTAAAAAGAAATTTGAAGAGACTGGAAGCATTACAAATGTGGTCTGGCATGTGCATCACTCCAATGTGTACACACTGCCGAAAATATCGCTTCTCTTAATGAAAATATGGCTGATAATCCGCATTTAAATTCAAAACGCTATGACCAAGCGGTAACTGACTTTTTTTGGCCTGTAATTGAAGATTATGAACTGGACGATATGTGGTTTCAATAAGACGGTTGCCACGAGCCAAACCAACATTCAACAAGTTATAGTTGAGATACCACCTGATATGTGCGAAAACGTATTCGAAAACTACATCAAAAAGATCCACAGCTGCAACCAATCCCCAGAGGCGGTCATTTAAATGACATTGTATTTCGTACATACTGACAATGTCCAAGCTTTGTGTGTTTTCTTTAAATTTACTTTTGAAACCGAAAAATGGATAACCTGGTGTATTTATCGGGTTTTTTCTTCTTGATTACAAACACAAGTACAGATATTTCGGTTATGCAAGTAGTTTTTAAGGCAGCTCAAGTTTTCAAGATATCGTAATTCACAATTCACGCGCTCGGCTGAAACCCCTACCTAATATCTATTATTTTTCGAAAAATACATTCTGTCATAAAAGTGCAGGGCATTGATCATTTAAATGGGCCACTTGAAGGGTTTGTCAAAATTATTTTCGTTGCTAAGTTTCGACGTTAAGCTCAAGCGCAATTTATCACTTACAGTTGATAAAAAAAAACGGAGCAAAGAATTTGGTTCAAATTTGGTATTGCAGACGAAATTTCAGTGACGCGTTGTTGAAAATGTTACAAAAGGCTTACGGCTAATGGCCATTACCAAAAACACATGAATATGAATGGTTGTGGTAAAATATTTGTCTTGCTCTGATCGGCCATTTACTTCTTCAGTTGAAGCTAATATAGATATTGTAAAGAAAATGGTGTCATTAAAGTATGAAAGAAACAGCCGTTGAATTTTTTGTGTCTCACAAGTCAATTTGTATCATTTTTCACGAGTGTTTGGGTACGAAATGCGTTACCGCTAGACTGACACCGAAGGATTTTAATTTTCTTCAAAAACTCAATTCAATCGCATAAAAGTCGTTGAGGGCATGGTGGAACCAGTCAACTCTGACCCTTCGCCTTGTAACTGGTAATGGGATATGAATTTACAAATTTGATATGCAAAGCAATCAACAAACTTCAGAATAGGGATAAGTCGAAACTGAAAAAACTATTTCTAAGTCAATCAAGGATCAATGTAATGTTGACTGTTTGCTTTGATTATCGCAGTGTTGTGCATTCGCAATTCTTGCCAGAAGGTCAAGTGGTATAGAAGTAATATTCTTTGGGTATTATGCGGCGTTTGAGGGAGCAAAATCGTCAAAAATAGACGAATTTGCGGAAAGAAAATTCATAGATTTTGAACCACAACAGCCGCCGCAATATTTCGGAAAGGTCGTACTTTAAAGACGATATAATAAGCTAGAATGTATGATAAATGTTTTGCGTTGTGCTCTATACTTTTTGATGGAATGTATTTTGAAAACTGATTGTTTTAATAGTAATCGCTAATACCGGATACATGAAATTACAAAATCTTGCTCTTGTTCAAATAGGAGAGAAAATAGCATATATGAAATACTGAAACCAAAATTGATTTTAATAACGTTGCACATGCCAAAAATATTTTTAAATTATTTTATGCATTCCTTTTTAGGGGATCAAACAGATAATCAAAACTTAGTTAACTAAATAAAGCGTGTCCCAACTAGAACGCAAGATTTAAATTTGGCGCCCTTCGAAGTGTCATTGTTTGACATTTGAACAATTGTTATTGTTTGCTAGTAGAAGGTACGAGGTTAGTAAAAATGGAGCGCTACATGAATGAACAACGCATTTTCATTGTAAAATTGTTTTACCAAAATAGTGAAAGGTCTGCGGCTACAGTTCGCAAATTGCGATCAATTTGGGGTCACATAAATGCTCCAAAAGAGTCAACTGTGAAGAGATTAACGGATAATTTTGCCAAAACTGGGTCTGTTAGTGATGTAAAGACAACAAAGCGCCATCGACCAGGTCGGTCGATCGACCGAAAATGTCGCAGCTGTACGTGATGATGTCGCTCAAACTCCATTCACCTCAATTCGACATCGAGTTCAGCAAATTGGTGTCTCCAAACCCACTATGTAGCGAATTTTGACGAAAGATTTGCATCTTCATGCATACAAAGTTTAATTGATTCAGGAACTAAAGCAAGCTGACCATGGACAGCGAAGGGAATTCGTTAATTGGGTATTGGAGAGACAACATGAAAATGCTGATTTTGCCGATAAAATCATCTTCAGTGACGAGGCCCATTTCCATCTTGATGGCTTCATCAATAGGCAGAATTGTCGCATTTGGGGTGAGGAAAATTCTCGAGTGATTCAGGGGAGACAAATGAATCCACAACGTGTCACTGCGTGGTGTGGATTTTGGGTTGGAGGAATCATTGGACCTTTTTTTTTATGAAAATGAGGCATGTGGAGCGCAAACGGTCAATGGTGTACGGTATCGTGAAATGGTAACCAGTTTTTTCATGGCTAGAATTGAATAAATGAATGTGGACGGCATGTGGTTTCAACAAGACGGCGCCACATGTCATACATCAAGAGAAACAATTAAATTGCTGCATCAGTCATTTAAGTTTTGCGTTCTTGTCGGGACACCCTTTAGTTCAAATGAAGTAGTTGTTTATTCCAATTAAAGTTAGAATTCCGTTTGTTAGGACAAAAAAACATACAAAATGAAAAATTTTAATAATTGAGGTAGACTGTCATCGTAAATCATATTTTTCTGCTACTAAGATACACAAAATTTGTATAACATGGGTGTTGTAAAGTTTTATAATGTATTTGTTATCGAATTATTGAGAAGATATGTTGTAGTATTGTAATTTTATCAATTCGACCTTAAGACTTAAAATTGCAATCCTGAATAAAAATAATTTAAATTAAAAATGAAAGCTGTATAAATAGGCATCTTTTTGCCATAAGTTGAAAAAATGCTTCCAAAATTTTCTAAAGTACATTAGAAATAATTGAGTAAGAGTATGTTCAGTATTCTTGTTAAAATAATTATGCTGAACATTGCATAAACATTTTATTTGAAAAATATTCGTCTAAGAAAAAATTTATAATATAATGCCGTTATAAATGCGAAACTATTATATTATAAAATTAAGAACATAATCAACTGGGTGGCAACTTTAAACCTTCCTATTTTGCACTTATGGGCAACTGGTATAACGTTCGTGTAAGAATCAATTATTTTTAGGTTGTTTTTGCGCTACACAAATCCACTTTAACCAGGGTTGTGCGATTAATCGGTTAATCAAACATGGTGATTACTCCGTATTTCGATTGACCAGTTGTTAGTCGATTAATCGAAAGTTCTGATTATTCCGATCTATTTTCAAGCAAATAATCTAAATTTTGATTAATCAAATTCTATGAATTTATTTCAAATTCAAATATTTTGTGTGATTAGGAGCAATAAAAAAGAAATATCTGAAAACCTCGTTTTTATTGTGCAAAAAAAAAAAAAAAAATGTTCAAAAACTTTTTAGGTGGCACATAATAAAAAATGTGAAATACAATATATTCAGTTACTTAGGTTTTGGGTTTTAAATTGTTCGATTAATCAAATAATTATCAGTGTTAAATAATCAAAACAATGATTAGTCAATTGACCGTAAATATGATTGATTCAAATGTACGATTAACCAATTAATGTATTAATCGGGTTGACTGACTAACCAATTAATAGCACATTCCTAGAAACTCATTTCTATAATTTTTAAAAATCGCGTGCACAGGTTAAAATGATATGGTTCCAGGAAGAAATATCAATCTGCCAGTTTTCGGTTTCGCTTTAGGACACTCTCACAGCTACACATTTTGGTATACGCAATTATTCGCCACGATGAAAAAAGAACTTCATTTATATTACAGTGCTCTCCATTATACTATGGCAAATTGATATATTATGTGATAAGATATTTTAGAAATATTACAGGCTT
This sequence comes from Philornis downsi, assembly GCA_019455685.1. Classification (NCBI taxonomy): domain Eukaryota; kingdom Metazoa; phylum Arthropoda; class Insecta; order Diptera; family Muscidae; genus Philornis; species Philornis downsi. Next base: position 134,800 of record JAHXMU010000098.1, on the reverse strand, counting down.
TTTTTATATGTCTGATGACGACCCTGACAGTTTTCTTATCGTATGTCACTGATACAGTAATTTTAGTTTCCTCTTCCATATGGTGGCAGAATATTGGGGAATTTTAGCCTACACACTTTATCATTCCACGCGAAAGAGGGAACGTTTTCTAAATTGCACTAGAAGAGACTTTAATATATATGAAATGTTCTTTTTTATTACAATATGTTATTATTTTATTATAGTATTACTTTATTATAAAAAAATTGAGAAATCTCTTACTTCCACCCGTATCTCATTTCATTAACACTACATGATGTGAATACCCACTTACAGTCTATAAAAAATCGATTCAAAATATATGTAAATATACTTCTGCTCCAACATCATTTCTATGTATTCAGTAAAATATCAGAATTTAATTATTTCCCACAGTTACAAAACCTTGTATTAAAACCATTGCTGTTAAGCATTGTAATCTGCTACGACTCCGCCTTACAAAGTGAGTAACAGTTTCATTTTTCTTAAATGACTCATACGAATTCCCTTGAAATGATTACAAATGATTCGCCGATCTGTTTTGTTTCGAGTTTTTACGGAAATGGAAAATAATGTTTCGCAAAGTCTTGGCTTTTCATTGCTTATTATTTCGATTGCAGGCAAATTTAACAAATAAAACACAATATGTTCATAAAACGACTGTCTTCGAAACATTCAGCATTTTGACGAATTAAACGCCTATTTTTGCATCAAAGAATCAACTGCAGGATTAACGAACCACTGGAATTGTTAGGAGATTATCTGAGAATGGCAATCAGTTTGAAAATTTAGACATTCGCTGTTAGCTAAGCAGCAAACAAATCGTTTTCGAATAATTTCGTTGTGGCAAATAAAACATTTGTTTGT
>JAHXMU010000098.1:112067-133905 GCA_019455685.1 Philornis downsi | reverse complement strand
TTGGCGCTTGGAACTTCACTTAAATCGTGTAAACCGTGTTCATGCCGATACAAACGTCGTGCAGTAATCACTGATTTATTGTTTTCGTAATACGCTCGGACACAAAATGCACGCTTCACTCCCGTGTACGGCTCCATGGCGACTAAATTTCCAGGAAGCGGCGCAGCGAACAACATATCCCCCTGCCACCCCGCGCCGCGCGTTACCGAGAAATTGAAGAATTAAATTGCCAACACCCTTATGCCCCACCCTGTATAAGAAGTAAAATCCCTCCATTGGTGTATTTATTGCTACGAGATCGCTAACAACAAGCAACCGCCGCCATTTAATTTAAACGGTTTTCCTCATAACTTACCCGTTCGTAACAATAACTCAAATGTCCCAATAGAGATTTGCTCGAAAGATAGCGGTTACTACCTATATATTTGCACTCTTTTACATTTATTTACACTTTTATTTTAATTCGCAAGAGTAAATGAAGTAAAGTAAAGTGAACAGAAGAATTAATGTGCTCAAAAATGCTACTTATGCTGGGATTTGGGATTTGCAAATATATTGCTGCAATTACTCACGCAGCATTCAATTCGAATACAATTTTGTTGATCGAAATAAATAACGCGGTTTCGCTTGAGAAGGCTGCAGCAACATCTCTCAGTTTTTGATCAATGATCAATGAGGCATATGGCCTCTATTAAAAGTTATTCCCGTCGGGTTTAATGCACGAAAATATGATTCGTGTCGATCTATCAGGTATTTTTTTCAATGTGAATATATCTGATCAATTATCGATTTACCAAGTCTAATACCACTTTGATAATGTCCAGTCAGGTCAGTTAGAACATGTCCTTTAAATAACACGTTTGACAGTGTTGTATTTATTTATGTTTTACACAGCACATACATAGATTTAGATTTTAACCGTCAAATTTAACCAAACGCGATGCATACCCACTGTCAGCTCATCGCCAGCGACACCAATAGCTATCGTGTTCTTAAGTCGTGGTATTGCTAAGGTGCGCTTCATATACAGGGTTGCCCATATTCGACGGACCCATGTTTTTTAAAAAAAAATCAAAGAAAGAAATAAAAATTTGGCGGTTGGCAATCTTATTCATTTAATTTGTTCCAAGTAGATTTGTTTACATCAATTTTTGAATATGATATCTCTCAAATGGCCGCCTCTGGCGTTGATGGCGTATTGTGCCCTTTTTGCAGCATTTTCCATCGTTTTCGCCAACATTTCGGCCGGAATAGCGGCTATTTCTTCACGAATGTTGTCCTTGAGCTCTTCTATGGTCCTTGGCTTGTTAACGTAAACCTTTGACTTCAAATGTCCGCACAAGAAGAAGTCAGCGGGCGTCAAATCGGGCGAACGCGGTGGCCAGTCCAAATCACCACTTTTCGACATCAAACGGCCCGGAAACAAATTCTTCAGAAAATCGATTGTTATGCGACTTGTGTGCGGTGGAGCGCCGTCTTGTTGAAACCAGAACTGCCTCATTCGACGAATAATTGGCATCACAAAATTGGTCATCATGTCGCGATAACGCTCCTGGTTGATGGTAACAGCATGGCCATTTTCGTTTTGGAAGAAAAACGGCCCAATAACCGTTTTCGCACTAACGCCGCACCAAACTGTGACTTTTTCGTCATGAAGAGGCAATTCTTGAATCTCCTGAGGATTTTCAGTGGCGTAAATACGGCAATTTTGCTTATTTACGGTCCCACTCAATGTGAAATGGGCTTCATCGGACATGATAATTTTGTTCCAAAATTGCTCGTCATCATCGGCCATTTCGATGACTCGTTGGGCTCATTCCAATCGAGGAGGCTTGTCCGCAGGCAACAATCTTTGCGTCAATTAAATTTTGTACGGGAACAAATGCAAATCAACGCGAATAACCCGTTGTAAAGTGGACCGAGCCATGCCCAACTGCTGAGAACGGCGTTTTTGGGATGTTCTTGGGGACCTCTCAACACTGGCTCGTACGGCAGCGATATTCTCGGCCGATCGCCTTGGTCGACTTTTATTTGGCCTCTTCGGATTAGAAAGAGCCTCACCAGTCGAAAATTTTTCGTATAAACGCTTAATGGTGTTCTTAGAAGGCGCACTTCTCACATTTTTTAATATTTTAAAAGCACGTTGAGTTTTCACAATTGACTTCTTCTGTTGAATGTAAATTTCAACTATTTCAGAGCGCTCGCGTGGCGTGTATTGTTCCATGGTAAAAATCTGCTTGGACTGATGCTTCAAAAGCGGTATGTCATTAAGCGATCTGACATCTCTGTCAAAAGTTATGGCGTTGCCAGATGGGTCCGTCGAATATGGGCAACCCTGTATATGTATAAGGCCACCCATAAACTTGTTTTCTATCAAAATACTTACGAAACAACCATGTGCACAAACTTTGGGATTTGTGCAGATAACGGTACTTTTGTTTTTGCGATAATTCTGTTATTAGCTGTTTCACAATTATAATGCCAAATTCAGTTAGTGAGTGAGCGATAAGATCATTATTATTTTTGTGAAGAAGCGATAAATTTCAGTAATAAAAGAGACATGCCGCGAGGAAAAAGTTTGACGAAGCACGAAATAGGTAAACTAATCGCTTACAAGGATGAAGGATGCAATGGAAGAGAAATTCAAAATTTTTTACTAGATTCTAACGATTATGGATCCAATAAGCGCTGACCTGCTGCAGGAAATGCTGCCTAAACCATTACACTTCCACCTTCAAAATTTCGCTTGAAATATAATTTCGGCTTTTTCCTCAAATCATGCCAATAACACCGGAAACTATTTCTTCTAAATTTCTAAATTTCTTTTTTTTTTTTTGCATGCGAAAAATTACCTAATTGATGTTTACAACAAAAACTAATCGGATTACTAATTTTGCCTGGATTACAGATAACTATTGTGTGTTAATATTTTTACATGCAAATCCATACGGGCAAGTTTGTGTTGATCTTTTAAAACTGGAATGCATGTCATACGTCCATTTCTTATAAAATTTGAACTCTTTAATGTCCGCCAAATGGTGGCGCGACTGGCATTTTTGTCCAAAACAGCTTGAAATCGCGTAAACTTCTTGATGCGATGCTGGAACTTTTTATAATTTGTTGCTTATCGTATTTTTTCCTTCCTGGGCAGTTATTAGATCCATAGATGTCAGGATCTCGTAAAAAATTATGAATGAGACTATGCCTCATGTCCAGTTTGCGCCAAATTTCTCTTCTACTGCATCCTTCGTTACTGTATCCTTCGCTACAAATCCGAAAGTTTGTGTGCATAGTTGTTTCGTCCAAAAAAGCATTTTAATAGGACATCATAACAACAAAAAATTTAAAGTTGCACAAATAAAGCAAATTTATGGTTGGCCTTATAAATATGAAACACACCTTATTCTCAATACAAAATAAATTATTTCAATACGAAACAAATCTTTTCAGTTTCAAATATAAGAGCATGTGTCGCTCTTTCCTTAATGTCATATGAAATTTCTCTATTTTAACTCTTTGTCCTTTTCAATTGGAAATGGTGTAGTGCCGGTAGTAAAGATTCATTATCTCTAAATATGTATCTAATTTAAACGGATCAACATTAGTCAGGTATTTCAGCTAAAGTCAACGAATCATTGTTTAAGCCATCTTTATGACACATCGAATTTCTTATCATTATAAATTCAAGCAATCGTCACGTAAACTATTTTAAATTAATTGCTTCTACTGAATCATATGAAATTGTTGGTATGCTTAAACCCTTTTGGTTTCACCTCTCACTCTCTATGACTGTAAAATAATTTAATATACATATATTTCAAATCTCTTGAGTATTATCTAATCCAATAAATAACAGTTATTTTGAGCATAAATTTAAATCTATAATTATTTTGATATCACAAACAAGCGGCGACAATAACGACGATAACAACATGTTAAAGACGTCAGTCAGCCAGGCAGCCAGCCACACAGACAGATTTGGAAGACGACGACATATGAGCACACTTGAATTGACGGCAATGAAAATTCCAAAAAATAAAGAAAAACAAAGAGCTAACAAACTGTATTATAAAATAAATAAATAAATTAATATCAATAAGGGATAGGATAGATAAACATTGACGAGGAGGTGGTCTGACAGACAATTTCAATACGATTTGTTTCATGTTTAGGTTATTATTCTTCGTTCATTAAGTGTTCATTTGGCAAAACACACATGCATTTGTACATACATACAAATATGTGAATATAAATAAATATACAAAGTGTTGTTTACTGTTAGTTGTTGATAACCAATTGGTTTCAATAACAATCAAAATGTAATGATGTGTGTGTTTTCATTTTCTCTTTATTTTTTTCTCTTTCAATGTAGGCAATTTATCTCGAAAGAGGAAGCAGACATTGAGCACTTGGAGAATCGATTGGAGAAAATCATAAAACTTTGTAATACAGCCGTGGATTCGGGTAAAGAATATGTGAAGAATCAAAGGTAAGTGGAAAATATGACAAAAAGCTCTGTACAAAGCGTATGTAGATTTAAATTGCGTACACATTTCTCAGGGAAATATGGCAAAAAGCTCCGTGCAAAGATATACATAAATGGTATACACATTTCTCAGGGTTCGAATGATGCTACAAAAATGTCTAGATATTAGTTCTAGATGAAAATATATGCTTCCTTTGAGATTTCCGTAATAAAAAAGTAATTACAACCGCCGACGCTATTACTTGTTACATTCAAGGACCTTTACGAAAGTTCAGTCTCGTTTCGGTTTTTATATTGTAAACTTATTTAAAGTACATCAGAAATTTTGTGTTCGTTTTATACCTAAAATGAAATTAGAAACTTACATTGATTCTGTTTCTCTATCGAAATATAATGGAAGAAATTGTTTTCAGTCTAGAACCTAAAACAAAAATTCAGTTTTACGCAGTTTCGTTTCTTAGTCTGCTTAAAAAAGATTCTTGGCAGAAAAAAATGCCTGGCATCAAACTGTAAAAGGTGAAAATGCTTCATCTAATTTTTTTTCTGAATTTACGATACCAGGCCCTCAGAAATTTTCGCAGCTACTCAAGAATTTGTCCTGTTTTTTTTAATTGCAAATTTTCCAATGAAATATAAACAAAAAACTTCATAAACTGAATCAGAATAAAAATTGCTTCCAATTTCTTTTCGAGTAAAACAATAGAATAGTACCACAGCTTAAACTACCGTTAACATTTTTCAAACAATTTGGAATTGTGGCTTAGAATTCGGAACTACATCCGATGCAGTGACGATTGCATGAACTTTGTATAGAGTTATGTAAATATTTTGGAATTAACGTAGAGGGAAATCAAATTATAAGATAAAGTAAAAAGTAATCCATTATTTTTTCAATAGATGGCTTTAGCGTTATAAAAATGTTGTGACCAGTTTACGCTGAAATTATAGGATTTCGTACTCAAAAAACTACTCAGATGGTTGTGTGATTGCTTGACCCATTATTGTATGAGCGAGCGTTAAATATGGACACCACCAAGTAGAAAATATAATATAATAATATAATATTTTAACAGTTCATACCATAAAGGCGCAAGCGCAAGCCAGACGACTGAAAATGTATAGGTAAATAGTGTTTAGAGTCCTTTAGAGTGTGTACAGTCAACCGCTAACTCTCACTATAGAAGACCGATTGTCGACGCTATTGAAATTTGAATCAACATCAAAATTGTTTGTAATTTCGTTCTGGCTATGAAATAATAAAATTCATTAAAATTTTGATTCGGTTGCCGGAATTAGAATAAAAACTTTGTGTACTATTGATTTAGATAAAACAAATCAAAACCGTTTTCGACGTTAATATATTATTGGCGTTAGAAGGTTCAAATTTAAAAATATAGTAAATAATTTTTAATCATTTCCCCAAAAAAGGTCGTCAGTTAATAAAAGTATTTATTTTGATAGGATTTTATATCACTCGATACATCCTATAAGCAAAATATTGTAAGTATAAATCATCTACTTACTTTATTACTTAGATGGCACTTAAGTGTTCTTATCTATTATACGCTTGGATAACAATTCCAAGCGATTCGATCTTCTGCGCTTTTTTTCCAATTCATTATACCAAGTTCTGACTGTGCATAGAAAACCTGGTGATGGACTATTGGGCGGTTGTTTCCGAATCAAAAGTCTCATCTCGATCAAGGAATGGTTTTTATAATGAGCTGTCAGCCGGAAATCATTTCTTCACAGGTTTTTAAACACGGCAGCCTTTTTCAAAATCGTTCTGGATAATTTAGCGTCCGTTATGCAACTTTTAAACATTGTTTGCGACAAAGTCTAAAATCACATTTTATGCCGTCCATAATTATTCCAACACAAATGTCATTTATGCTGTGAAATTTTGCACAGATTTTCTATCAATAGAGGTACCAACTTAGAAAAAAAATATTTATACTATGTGATTTGATATAATTGCGTAACATAAATTGAGAACTTGTCTTACTTTTTCGACAAGGTAAGAAGTACGACTTTTAGAGGTTCCAAAAGAAAATGTGAAAAATATAATAGCATAAAAAAAATTTCACATTTTCTTTTAAATTTATTAGAAATTACTTATTAAGTAAATTTTTTACTTACTTATTAAATAACTTTTTTATATTTTATAAAGTAATAATTTATATAAGTTACAACAAGGGCTTCTTTGGTGCCGTAGAACGAACGTTCTACAACCTTTATAATACTCTGATACAAGAAATTCAAATATTTGTTAGTTTCCAATGGCTCTGGTGCATCGAAAATTGATTGACTACATTTCTGCCAAGAATTTTTATGGTGTCACCAAATAGTTCTTATTATCATGTTGTTAGCTTCGTTCCATTACACACCATTTTTACTCATAAAACAGAGAAACAAATTTTTAAGTAAAACAAGTAAACCTACATGCCATAAAGAAATCGCTTTGTAACAAAGAGAAAAGTAGACAAACGAAAAAAAAAAAAAAAAAATAACAACAGGTAGTGAAATACAAATAGAAATGAAGAGAATTGTGGAACTTTCGGTCAATAATATTTTAAAATGAGTCTACGAGGGCGGTCGCAAACTAGTCGCCTTAACAAAGAGGACACAAAAAGTTGGGAAAAATGTTCTTTATTTTTCAACATAATCTCCTTTTAGCTCGATAAACTTTTTCCAGCGATATTCAATAGCTTCTATACACTTATAGTAAGAACTGTCAAACTCCTTAAATAGTCATCAACCGCAGACTACATCTCTTCATTGTTGCGAATCTTTTTTTTTTAAATTTTGTGTTTATTTATATTTTCTATTTTTTTTTTAAATAGAAAATAGTCTGAAGGAGCTTAATCTTGCAAATAAGCTGCGTGATGAAGCAATTCCATAATTTCATCATCTAAATGCTGCAATAAATTAGCATAGTATTCGCCGTTGATGGTTTTTCCTTTCTGAAGACAATCAATAAAAATAATCCCATGCGCATTTAAAAAAAAAACAGACGCCATGACCTTGCCTACAGATAGAACCGTGTTCGAATTTTTGGACACGATTCTCCCATTCCAGAACACCGCTTTGACTGTCCCTGTGTTTATCTCAGGTGTGAAATGGGGGACCCATGTCTCATCCATGGTTATGAATCGACGCAAAAATTCGGCTTTATACCGGTGAAACATCGCCAAACACTCTACTGAAACATTTCACGGCGATGTTTTTGCTCTATTGAAAGTAAGCGCACAGCTTTCTCTTCTTATAATCTTCGGTCGATATGCGAGGTACGGCACTTTTTGAAATATCTATCATCTGAGCTAGCTTCAGTCTACTATCATCCAATACCATTTTTTGGATTCTTTTAACCATGTCTGGCGTGCACACCTCAATTGGTCGACCACTACGGTGTTTGTCTTGACAGCTTAAACGGTCTCGTTTAAACTCTGCTATCCAATATTTTACAGTCGTAAACAAAGGAGCAGACTCCCCTAAAGTAGAATCTAACTCAGCTTTAATGTTGGTTGGACTGAAACGTTTCAAATGGAAATACATAAGGGTGACCAATTTGTTCCATGTTTACAATTTTACTAAGATCGTTTACTTTTAATGGCTCAAATAAAAATACTATACGACGTGGCGCCTTGAAACTTAAAACATATGTTTTATAAGGTTGCCACTTTTCACCATAATGATTTTTCAAACTACTGGCACCATCTGTGCGTCAGTTCGGCTAGTTTTAGGACCGTCCTTGTACTTAAAAGAAATCTATTATTATTAATGATTTTGTCTCCAAATTTGTTTATTACATCACAATTTTTGTAAATATTAAAGCAACCAGTTACTGAAAAGCAAAACTGTGATTATAACCAATTCGTTAAACTCCTTCGTGGACCCAAATATGTGCACGTTGGGTAAACACGACAAATTCAAATCGCAAGAATGTGATCACCATTCTGAAGTTCCTGTCTGGCTACGCGGAAATACTAGTAACCTGTCCACGACGTGGCCGTTTTCCTTTTGAAAATATCATCTGAGGCTAGTTTATACCCAGTCCAAAACTTTAACCAACGATCACCCATAGTCTTCTTAGTTAATTTTTTCTTACCTAAATTCTATCGTCGCAAATGAAGCCAGTAGAGCACCGCCTTCATAGATCGGTTCTATAGAAAACGACTTTAGACTTTATATTATGCAAATAATAATTAAAATCTTCTGATCAATTAAGGTTAATTTTCTTTCCATCTGAAAATTTTGCATTTAACATTACTTCAGTCCGTGACATGTTTTTCAAAATTTCATCCTGGCCTCTTTATAATTTGGCTTCAAAGTTAGTTTAATTCGTATTTTCAACATGCTCTCATGAACTGTGATTGCTTTTTGACACGGTTTTTCTTTTGTGTTATTTCGGGTCGTTTGATTTGTGGCCCTTTAATCCAACCAAGTCAAATTGTTTACTGCTGAAACAGTTTTCATTCTTGTAGGTACGAATCTGAGAAGTTTGCTTGACAGAGTAATAATTTGTTGATCCCACTGTAATTTAGAGATAAACAATTAAATTGCACTAAAATGATTGAAACCTAAATAACATCCTCAAGTAAGGCCAGTGAAAACCTCTCTTCAACTGGTCAGAGTTTCATTCCAAAACTACCAACAAAATAAAAATCTAACGCTATGTGCTTTTAACTTAATTTTGCTGAGTGTATGTGTTGTGGTTTTTTGATAAAACAAGCATCTTAGAACAGCTTTTAGTTCACAAAATTGCCATTTTTAACAAAATGCTGTCGAATGCAGTCATATCAGTTTTTGTAATATCTTCTGAACTTAAATAGATCGGAAAAAGTAAGAGTAATTTTCAAATCGTAGTATTTATTTAATATATCTAAAATTAGAATAACAGCGTTAGGCATTCCAAAGAGTGCCGCTAAAAACTTCAGTTTACAAATAATACGATTTTGTTTTTAAATGCATAATTCCTTAAAATAATTGTGTAACAAATCCGAACAATATAATTGCTCATTTGGAGTCACTATATGCTATACTCGTATATCTAAAATTAGCCACCACAATTTGTCACAATAACTGGAGTTGATCGAAATTACCTAGTCCTGCCATATGTTCTGTTACACAACTTCCAGCGCTTATCGTTCAAAACTTCTTGCGGGAATAGAACCGTTAACTTTTTTTCAGAACACATGCACTGAGTAGTGAAGAATACTAGTCAGTTAGGTTTCAGTTTGCAATCTATTAACATGAAGTGGGGTGTTAAAGAGAATCGAGTCGGCGTAATAGCGTTGCATAAGTGCGGAAAGAGTGCTGGCCAAATTTTCGAGTTGCTAAAACCACTCGGAATATCAAGAATGTTCGTTTATCGTGCTATTGCTCGCTTCGGCGAATTGTCTGGAGTAGAAGACAGGCCAAAAAGTGGTCGCCCGCTCGTTGTCCGTACGAGTGCGGTAGTAAAGGCAGTGCGTGAAAGAATTCGGAGAAATCCGCTTAGAAAGCAGAAAATCATGTCCAAGGAATTGGATATATCAACCAGATCCATGTCTAGGCTGATTCGGGATGATCTGCATATGAAAGCCTATCGTCGGTCCACGGGGCATCTTCTAACTCCTCAGCTAAAAAAAATTTGGCTGGAAAGATGCAAGCGACTTTTGCAGTGGCACGCGGACAATGGCCATGAAAACATTCTGTTTACGAATGAGACAATTTTTACCGTGGAAGAAGTTTTCAACAAACAAAATGACAAGATTTATGCCACTTCATCTAAGGAAGCGAAAAAAGTTGTTCCAAGGGTTCAACGTGGCCATCATCCCTCTTCCGTAATGGTTTGGTGGGGGGTCTCCACCATGGTGTCACATCCCTCCATTTCTGTGAAAAGGGCGTAAAAACTGGTGCAAAGGTTTACCAAAAAGATGTGTTAGAGGGTGTTGTGAAGGGTTTGACCAATACCCTTTTCAATGGACGTAGATGGATCTTCCAACAGGACTCTGCTCCTGCACATAAAGCTAAAACCACGCAGGAGTGGCTCAGAGTCAATATTCCTGGCTTTATAGCAGCAGAAGATTGGCCATCAGGGAGTCCAGATCTCAATCCACTGGATTATGCTTTGTGGTAAGAATTGGAGAATATGGCTTGCAAGACTCTCCACAGAAATTTGCGAAGCCTTAAAACAGCATTAACCAGAGCAGCGTCCATGATCTCCATGGAAATCGTACGTGCGGCTATAGCCCAATGGCCACACCGTTTGAAAGCTTGTGTTAAAGCAAAAGGCGGCCATTTCGAGTGAATACAATTTTTTTAATAACCAATATTGTCTTCTAATAAATGAAATAATTTTGAATACAATATGAATATTGTTTTTTTTTTTTTATCGCGTTTTATATTTGTAACAGAACATATGCAGAACTAGGTAATTCCTACAGAGCATCTGACCGTACCAATTTTAATTTGGTTTGCATAATGCTTCAAACAGCTGATCCAAAAAAAAAAAAAAATTGAAATTCTTATGCATGAATTGAAAATAATCGCTATAATATGCCATCCTAAAGTGATCTAGAGCCGATTTGAAAACATATCCGATTTATTATACCATCTTATAAGTGGAAACAATTAAGTCCTCATTATAAACTGTAAGAAGCGAAATGAAGAAGAATGTATACAGAATAGATTTAGAAACGGAACCCGATTTGCTCTCCGGCAAAAGTTGGGATCAAATGCGCAAAAAGAGAGTAAGTTAACACTGTTTAATACTTTGTAAATTTTAGATAACATTTTTATATCTGTTGGCACAAGGAAAAACGACTTAAGTTGAGTTAGGACAAAGTCGAGTTTAAGCAAGAACATATTTTTTCTTATTATTGTTTATTATTGTTTATCTTTATGCTGTCTAATCGTAATTCCAAAATTCGGAGGTCGACTTTTTCAAAACGCTTAGTATCTTACAACAATAAATTCCGGCTTAAGCGGTTTTACAAGCACTCATGTTGCAGTAAATTAATTACTAAGTTATGAAAATAATCGTTAGAAATTCTAAATAAACGAAGTTACGCATTGTGAAACATCTAATTCTATTTGTTTTCTTTGGAATACATGTTCACTATAAGCGTCGACGACGTGAGATAAATCCATTTTTATGAAATTTTTCGAATTAAATAGATAGTTGAAGGGGATAAAATATTTAGGCGGACTATTTGGAGTTTGAATAAAATACCTAAATGCCATCTATTATTTTTTGCTAGCCATTATTTGCTACTGAACAACACATATGTACGAGCAAGTTGCATACATATGAACTTTTTGAGTGTCTCCGGAAACTGTTATAATAATTTCGCTGGCGAAAAAAAATGTCCAACGATGTTCCTTTTATATTATAAAAGTACAAGTGGAGATCAGCAAAACGCGGGTTTCTAAATGAATGGTATTCGGTGGATGAGCTACACAGTTTTGTTTAATTGCTCATATCATTATTATTCAGGCCCAGAGTTCAGGCGCCTAGAGGCGGAGAAATAACCAACCAAAATACTCATATCTTACGTTTAACAAATATTTGTTTTTTTTTTTAATGACATTCTTGGCATGTCCTGTGCAATTTTTCTATTGACTTGTGTTTGGCAGCACTATGGGAGTCAAAATCTATTTCAGCGGCCTCTTTGTGAATAAGTTATTGTGAAAGAGTTTCTCTAGGAGAGAGCTTTATTACAATTTCACTCAGCCCTCTTCTCATACGAACTTCAATTTATACTATTTTTTAAATTTTTATCATGTTATTTATTATTATTATATTAAATAATACAAAATATATAGATTAAACCAAAATGTACAAATAACTCATTTAGAATTTTAAAATAAAATCACAATTTTTATTTGCCATCGATGTTTTTTAAAATAAAAAGTAAAGTTATTGTAAAAAACTTGTATTGGATAACATCTTGAATTATTCTAGTTAGATCACGCCAGTAAAACGCAATTCGGTCACAATATAGGGTTATCCATTTAATGCTTTTACAGTCGTCGATCTGGCAAGGCTGTCAGCTGTTAAATATCTGTCATCTGAAGTGTTATTCATTTAATGAGAGTTTGCCATTTACAAATGTGGGTCGTTTAACAACCGAAGAACGCGTAAAAATAGTTAAAACTTACTACAAAAGTGGTGATTCAAATGCAGGTTTTTAATCGAAACAAAATTTTGTTCAGCGATAAAGCTCATTTCTCACTCAGCGGTTACGTCACCGAGCAAAATTGTCGCATATGGGCCTCGTAGAAACGAGAAGTGATTGTGGAAAAGCATTATGGTCTGTAGGTGTCATTGCGCTGTATTTTTCCAAAAACTACCTTAGAAGGATCCACTGCTGCAACCAGTCCTGAGATGGTCATTTAAATGACATTGTATTTCGTATATAATGGCAGGCTCCAAGCATTATAATGAAATAAAAATTTCATCGAAAATATAGCTTTATGTGTGTTTTATTTAGCTTTACTTTTGAAAACGAAAAACGCATAACCCTATATTTGTTGAAGATCCCTACTACCCATTTGAAAATTGAGGGATAATAATCGAAATTATAAATAGTTCATTTTTTAAGATTAAATAATAGCGATATTAAACGCCAAAAACACGAAACTTGTTTATTTGCCATATTGATTCCGTTCGCGTGTTTAACGTTTGCGATATCTTCTCTACATCACTTGAAAACTATTTTCAAAATATGAAAAACAATTATTATGCGCTATGAAACAGTTGCGATGTGTTGTTTATTGCAAGTCAGTACTTTTTGAATTTTAATTAGAAACCTGAATATTTTAACCTACTCGAAATGTACTAAATTAGTACTCAATTTGATATATTCTAAACATTTAAATGATTCTTCGGAATATAGAGCTTTTTTGCTCTATAATTCGAATACAACTTAAATTGTTCTGTAGATATTTGGGGTTGAAGTTGCGAAAAATTTCTATACGTTTTCTACACCAAAAAAAAAAAAAAAATTTAACAAAATTCTAACCAAATTGGTCTTGGGTTTTACGAAAATGTTTTTTTTTTTTTTGTTCCTGAGTCTCTTTTTATTGACAAAATATCGGCAAAATATCGAATGTTCACAAATTAGGATTTTCATTTCAATGTACTTAATCCCCTTTTTCCTCAAAACTAATGTTGATGCCGCAATTTAATATTGGATATTAACTGCATAGGGAATGCGGGTCACAAAGTAGTCCTTGTTTTTCATTTCTTTTCAAAAAGTTCCAAAGTTTATGAAATGGAACGTAAAATAAGCGAAAAAAAACTAAGCTTGAATTCATGCAATTCGAACAGAATGTTTTTGTGGTTCATATTTCCTATTTATTTAACATATAGTGGAAGACTAGGATTGATTAAAAATTTGTTAAAAATAACTTATTTTTTAATTTAAATTTTGTGGTATCTCGTAAACCAAAGCATGATTCGGAAAATCAAGTATGGTTTTTGAATTCGTCACGTCTTACTTGTTTATTTGAAATCAGGTTTGTTATCATCACAACTTTTTCACAACTTCAACGGTAAATGTTTTGAAAATGTGGCGCGGAGGAAAAATTGGTTAATGAGTATATAAAATGTACGCCATACGGTTCAATCTCCACCTCATCTCAATCACCCTTAATTTGTTTCTCAATGTAGTCTACCATACAGTTTCAAAAGATTACGTACCAATTTTTCGATTTTTTCCGATATGTCAATAATATATATTTTTTTGGGGTGCATCAGTTAAATATGCATATAGAAAGCTAAATCATAAGAAACCTTAAAAAATTAAAATATTTTAAGACAGAATTAAGTCCTGTGAACAAATAATAAAACCAGTCGTTCTCCTATAGTTCTGAATAGGATTCATATTATTTGTATCTCATGGGGTCAGGTTTTTAGTCAGTCAGAAAATGGATTTTAAATTTGAGTGCACAAAATGTCGGTTTATTTTATTTAGCTTTATTTTGTTGCATTTTTTATTTTATTTCTTTTTTTTTTATTTTATTTAATTTTTTATTTTATTTTTCTGTGTTTTGATTTATTCTTTTTTTTAATTTTTTTTTTTATTTACATATTTTCTTTTTGTGCATAGTGAAAAATTAAGTATTACTACAACTCCAGTTATTTTTATAGACACAGTTCTCCGCGTTTGAAATGAGAAGATTAGAAAAATATCAGCAATATATAAAAATCATAGTGAATCAAAGAATATCAACAAAACCAATTGAGAGTAAAATGGAGAGAGATGTTCTAAATATTTTAGTTTATTTAAAAGAATTATTGATATTTTGTAACAAATGAAGTAATTTTGCAAAAATGTACTTATTAATTGCAACCTATATTTGCTCTTAGTGGACATACAAAAAAAGAGCTTGATCTATTGAAGAAATCGACAGAAAATCAATAAAAATAGGAATCATCTAAAAATTTTAATTTAGCCATATTCCACACGAAACCTAAAAGTTTTAATTTAATTTATTCATCCCGGATTGTAATTTTAAGCCTTAAGACGGATTTGATTAAATTACGATATTATAACATATGTTTTCCATAATTCAATAACAAATGCATTATACAACTTTACAATACTAATGTTATAAAAATGTTGTGTACCTTAATAGCAGAAATATATAACTTACAATATGACAGTATGCTTCACTTATTAGAATTTTTCACTTTGTATGTTTTTCGTGTGAAAATACGGAATTATAACTTTAATTGGAATTTACAGTTACTCTATAATATAATGAAAAATTTAATAACAAATTAAATGGTAAAAATTAATAACTAATTTTTTTAAGATTTAATTAACTAGGTAATTTAGATACTATACAAGTTATGGCTTAAAAAATAATAATAATAAGTTTAGCAATAATCCCCGTTCAGAATGGAAAAAAAGATGGATAACAAACTATCTGACGGCAATATCAAAGAAAAAGAAAAGGGCTCAAGCGGATAATTATAGATGAGGAATATTACTGAAATACGCAAGAAGTCTGCCTGGCTACTCTTACTTGAAAAGATCTGCTCATACGTGTAATATTTTGTGTTACGAATAATCAATTGATTAGTGCGAATTGATCGAGTAAATTTAAAGAATTCTACCAGAACTATTGCAGAACTATTCAAATCGTTTATTTTACTTTGTTTTATTTATTTTTTTTTTCTTTTTGTTTTTGAACTGTCAACTGAAATATCTAATTTTTTTCAAAATACACGAGTACACATTTCACATATTGTAACCCATAGCCACCCTCCGAGCGTCTGAGGACTTTTCCCATTAGACCATTATTATTATCTACTCGTATATCTCATGATTCATTCAACGCCTATACTCATGAGTAACGATAAAGGAAACATATATTTCATAAAGTCTCTCCAAGGCTCTCAGAAACCGTATGGTGAAACCGAATGTAAGTCCGTCGATAAGGAACACTGTCCTTAAATCGCTTGTTTACTTCGCAATAAGGCCACCTTGTAGACAATAATCTACTTGCAATTTTCTGATGATAGAGCATATGTAGGTGAGGAGAAGAATAGTAACTGATATCTACTTATAATGGCGGATCTAGGCATCCTTTTTATAATTTGACATCGATTTTCATCGATATTTATTTATTTTTCCAAAAAAAAAACAGTAATACTAAGCCTTTAAGGCCAAAAAATGCGTATTACACAGCAATAAATTCCTGAGTATATTATCATCAACGTTGGCTTCCCAGCCGTAATTACAAAAACAAAAAAATAATATTAAACAAATTAAAATGAAAGTTATATCGGTCCTAATTAGTAATAGTGGTATACGAAGTCATGCAGTTATTAAACTTCCATTGAAGAAAAGTGTGCAAAAATTCTTGAACGAAAAACATTGTTAGAATAAGAGAATACTCTTAAATCATTAGGCAAATGGTTCCAATATCGAGCAATCCTAATGCTGAAATATATATTGTAGGTAAAATGATTTGTATATTTCTTGTCGAGCGTGAAAATTTGTATTTGAACCAATCTCTAAAAGACATGAAATTCAAAATAAGAACTGCCGAAACTTTAAGTTGAAATATATAGCAGAAAACAGCGTTACTTTTCTTATAACAAAAAGGTAAGATAATAATTTTTCTAATTATTATCCCAAAAAAAATGAAGCGGATCACAATTTAAAAAAAAAAAATTCGAACCCTGAAATGAATATTCAGAATCGCATTATTATTAAGCTTTGTTTTGCAGTATTTCTTCTATATTATTTATTTATTTGTGTTGTTTTACTATTTTCAGCGCATTTGCAATGTCCCTCTGGGATTTGCAACAACATTTCTCTGATAACAAAAGTGCCCATAATGCTTTGGGGAAGCTGA
Organism: Philornis downsi; assembly: GCA_019455685.1. NCBI lineage: Eukaryota > Metazoa > Arthropoda > Insecta > Diptera > Muscidae > Philornis > Philornis downsi. The sequence continues at coordinate 117,062 of JAHXMU010000098.1, read as the reverse complement.
TACATTGCTTTCAGGTTTGTTATTGAACATTTACTGTCATCGGTGCCACAGAGCGTCAAATGGAGAGCACAGTGTGGTAGAATATGTAAATATTTAAAGTGATTTTAAAGTGTTGCATTTTTTCAACATTAAATATCATTAAATATCAAAAAAGTAGTAGTATTTGTACTCTCACAGATGTCCTTCTTAGTATTCCTATGTTTTATAGATTTATAAATTATGAAGTTGAATGAAAATTTCCATAAATTCTAAAAAATGTTCACAGCAAAATTGTATGTGGGCCATAGCCTGATCTTTATCGAAGACGTTATCCCCTAAGGTGTATTAAGGCTTAGTGCAACAACAATTTACATAAGCCCACAAATGACTTCCTTGAGATTTTAGTTGTTAAAAGTTCGAAAAATTTTCAATTTTCCTACATTTGCCTAAAATACAAAAAACTGTGTTATCTATGCAAAATTTTACCATAACCAAACAACTCCAACGAAATGTAGCCCATATTTTAAAGTATATCTTGATACGCTGAAAATTGACTAAGTATGGTATATTATACAGGGTGTCCGTCGGGAAGGTGTACTATTTTGTTTTGCCGCCATTTTGGTAAACATTAGTCTTGACAGTTCATATTCGGCAGTCGTGAGACGTGGCAAATTTATTAAGGAAAAATATTCGATAAACCAACGTGTTTTAATCGTTAAAACATTTTATCAAAATCAATCATCGATTACTGTGACGATAAGAAAGATACGTGAAATTTTTGGGGGAAACAACGTGCCAACAAGACGCGATATTTATCGTGTAGTGAATGATTTCGAAGAAAGAGGGTTTGTAGCTGATAGGGCCAAGCATGGACCACAACATATTGCAAGATCGGCTGGAAACATTACTGCTGCTCAAGAAAGTGTTCACAACAATCCATCAACCACAATTCGACGCTCCGTGCTCAGGAGCTTGGTCTTCAACTTTGGCCACAATTTTGCACAAGGATTTGCATTTGTTCCCATTTAAGATTCAGTTGACACAAGAGCTTCTTCCACAAGATCATTTACGCCACCGTACATACCAGAATGCCAATAGGATGTTACAGCTCGCCCATGACTACCCCGATTTTCATGAAAAAATCATAATAAGTGATGAGGCACATTTTCATTTGAATGGATATGTGAATGATATGTGGACAATGGAAACCCCTCAAATTATTCATCAGTCACCTTTGCATCCATTGAAAGTGACAGTCTGGTGTGCAATTTGGTATGATTGAGAACTTTTTAACGCCACAACTGCTTGCTTTGGGCTTGATTAACATGTGGTATCAACAAAACGGTGTCACATCGCATACAGCTAGGAATTACTGCGACACCTCTTTTTTCCACAACAAGTTATTTCAAGAAATGTGATGGTGATTGGCCTCCACGGTCGCCTCATTCGACTGCTCCGGACTTCTTTTTGTGGAGATATCTGAAAAGCAAAGTTTATGCAAACAAACCAGAAACGCTTGAGCAATTTAAACAAAATATTCGTGTTAAAGTTAATGAAATAACGTTTTAAATGTGCGAGAATGTAATGAAAAATGTGCTCAAAAGGGCTCGCATCTGTGAGGCTAACAGAGGCGGACATTTATCTGAAATTGTATTCCATACATAATCGCCGACATTAGATAATCCATTCTCTTTCATTTAATCAACAATTATAAACAAACGAAGTAGTATATCTTCCCAACGGACACCCTGTACATGCAGAATTTAGTTCAACTTTGTTTGACACCCTAATACAGGTGATATCCGTTCGTTTGAAACTTTTATGTTTCATAATAACAGCAGCTAATTAGAAGTAGCATAAATTAGCAATCCAAAAGAGCCATGTTCGATTTTTTATCGATTGTTAGAAACAGTATCGATTTAGGCGACTAAAAATAACTCGCCGTGGCTATTTTCATTAAAATGTACACCGTCAGATTATACATTGGCTAAAGACAAAAATTTAGTGGCGTCAAAATGCGAAGAATACCTGACGGAACAAAATCACCACCAATAGTAGTGATTCAAAAAAAAATATATCTACATATAAAGAAACTGAGCAGCCAAATCGAAATAGTCACATAATTATCGGATCGTATGTTTAATCTCAATCATGCACGGATAAAAAGATCGGCCTTGAGTAATTTTAGCTTGAACACCTACAGAAAATTCTACAATGGCTATCGTCCTCATATGTACGAATGCCTTAAATGTTGTCCAAACACGATTAAGCTACGAAAACAACTATGATATATATTCGCAGGCGGATAATCCAAAATCATCATTGAACATTGAGTGATATTCAAGTATCCCTCCTGGGCATTAGCAACCACAGCCTATGCGATGAAAATGCTTTGTACAAGCAAGCAAGCGTCGATCGGTCTAAGAAAATACGAAAGCAACGCTTTTTCAAACCCCTTATAACATGGAGGCAGTAACAGTTATTTGATCTATTCACATGGAGTCGAAAATAATCTGTAATCGGTAAAACAAACAAAAGTTGATAGTTTCTGAAGAACTTCGAAACATATAGTTTTCTAAAAATCATGGAATGAGCGACAGGAAATACGATGGAAAGGACAACGACGCAAGCCAGGAAATAGCTGCAATATTTAATGCAGCTATCATGCGAAAAGAGTTGACTTTGATGACAATTCGTAGATGGTAATGAATTTAATACTTTTTCCCGTGATTTTTTACTATAAGCAACTAAAGAAATTGGCAATGAAATTAAAAAAAAACATATTATGACCGCCTTAAAAGAGCACACCGAGACTGGCTTTGCCATGGCATTAAAATTGTTTCAAGAAATTTTATTTGATAATCTAAATGTCGAAATAACTACAAGCTGTTTCAACAAACTCTCTCAATTACAATGCCTGTAACAACCCATGTTCCTCCAGAAACAGAAACGATATATTGCCTATTCCATGTGGAAAAGTTTGTACTTGGATATGAATAACCTCATTCGGACAAACCACGGTGTAAATAGGAATGCTCTGAGGAATAAAATACATAGCAACATGTGTTTTAGAGAATGATATAAGTGAAGAGGTGAAACTTCGCTTTCAATAGTCCAACGTAGATGTGGACTCTGCCTAAAATTGGGCAGCAAAGACTCCTCTTCAATAATGAGGCAAATAAAAGTCTGATCATCTCTATCACAGTATGTGAAGAGAATATTCTTGTGAGCAGCTGACGCGGGAAATTCCAACTATCGAAGTATCAAAAAGAGGTTAGTACAAAATTATCCCAGCGGATGAAGTGAAATCAGACCTGTACGAAACTTGATTAGATAGAATTAAAACATGTCTGATAATCGTCCTGTCCGCATGAGTGACTAGTCACGCGTATGCGATAACTATCGTGAAATTGATATTTTATCTGCCACATATAATGCCAAGTTGAGTTTGTAAGGCAAAAAACTGAAGCCAATTTCGAAAACCTATTAGAATCATATCTTTGTGGCTTCGAACCTGGTAACTAAATGACCATAAATTCTAAAACATGCTGCAAAAGGTGGACGAAATACAGAGCGACAAGACAAATAGCATTTCTTGCTTATAATGCTGCCTTGAGCTGCTCCATATGGCAAAATTTATTCGAAGATAGGCCCGAATTTTCTATGCTTGGAAATTTGAAACGTCTATGTAAATTGACGGATACTAGTAAAAAGTCCTTAGAAAACTGCAGGTTAAAATTTTACCGAAACATCGATTCTAAACAATGGCCTAGAAAAGGAGGCATCCTATCATACAATCTATTCGTTATAGATATGATTTAGAAACTGCTGTAAACGCAACTGACGTCTGTTTCAATACATAAACATAGATATCTAAGGCCGAAATTTGTGTTATGTTACTCTAACAGCTTTTTCAGATATTGACAACGAGTCTGAGAAGACGGTTTGTTTCAATAAAATATTAACCTCGTTTTTTTAAATTTGTAAAACAATTTTGTCTGTGGGGAACGTATGAAAATGCAATTCAGAATAAAATTGCACATTTTCATACTCCTATAGTTAGTCATTTTGTATAGCATCTGATATATGCGGTATGTCATTGTGTGGATTTGTTTGGGCCGCAGAAATGACTTCTTCAGGTAAAATTTTCATCAATTTGTTACTAGCTTTTAAAATACCGCTTATGTCTAGGGTCATGCCGCCGCCCTAATAACAACTGGCTTATAAGCAATTCGCTGATGTTTAAAAATTCATTATCAAGTATAATCTTGAGTCATCTTTAATGAAACTAGACTCAGTTATTTGCCATTCCATCACACTGTGCTGAGTTTTTAATTTCAATTTATGCTCTGTTATTCCAATTTCTCTTTCTGTACTTCTTTCGTACAACCAAGTCGCCGTCATCGCCATCACCATCATCTGCTGAGCTGTTTTCATTTATTTACTTATAGGAAATGAATAAGTTTCATACCATTTTATTGGATCAAGCCAGCCGTACGGTATTAAAAAATTTAACCGTATTTGTAAAGGACGACATTAATCAAGTTAAAGACTACAAAGGACATTTTCTAAAAGTGTCGGAGGGCTATGACAATGCATTAATTAAAAATGCCCAGGTAAGTTACATCATCTCTTTTGAGCTCGTATGTTATGAAAGGAACTGAAAATTCTATGGAATAGAAATAGTTTTGCTTCCTTCCATAATCTGTTTTTATCTTTGGCAGGTGTTTATGATATGCTCTTTCATCCAGCTATGGTATGTTTGTTTGTTCTTTTAGGCAAGTAAAAATCGCACACAGGAAGTACAGGAAGCAGCCAACATATTATCAGCCTCAAAATCTTGTTTTCATCACACGGCTTTAGATTATGTTAACTACATCACTTTAGTTCAGTCCCGCAAAGTACCTTCTATATTATCTACGGTAAGTTTGGTCTATAAACTTATTTTTATTTATGTCACGGCATGCATGTCTTCTATTGCATTGCACTTTTGCATGTAATGAACGAAATTCTATT
>JAHXMU010000098.1:67050-97067 GCA_019455685.1 Philornis downsi | reverse complement strand
TTTTTTTTTAATTGAATATTTAAACCGCCAACACCCTTATGGCTCGCCCTGTATAACATAATTCCAATCAAAAATCAGTTGCTCTTTTTTTTCATCCGACTGAAAGAAGAACAAAAGAAAATGTTATTTGAAATGCCGAAAAAAGAGAAATTAGAATAATGAAATAAAATCGATAGAGACCAATGACTCGACGCTGTTCAAACCTTGCAGCATACGAACCAACAGAAAAAGTCTAGAGCCAACCAATTCACCGTAATGCCTGTTGTGTAGGAGAGCTTCTCGCATTTTATTATTTTTAGATTCAATGCAAACAAAACAAAGTATGCATAACCACCATGAAAAACCTTCACAACAGACTAATATTATACTACTGGGCGCCTAATACTTGTGTTGTTTAAATAAAATCAAATCTTCTAATTAATATCACATAATATTATTTGTTTTAATTTATTGATGATAAACATTTGTTGGGACTTAAACGCACATGTACAAAAACTATTATTTACTAAAGTATCTAATGTGAATCTTTTTACTTCTATTTTAGACACTGGGAACAATTTCTAAAAATTCCTGGTAACTCACAATGTTGTGATTGTCGTGGCTCTGATCCACGCTGGGCTTCCATTAATTTAGGCATTACCTTGTGTATCGAGTGTTCCGGCGTTCATCGCAGTCTGGGTGTTCACTATAGCAAAGTTCGATCTCTAACACTCGACGCCTGGGAAACAGAAAATGTTAAGGTTATGATGGAGTTGGGTAATACGGTAGTAAATCGCATTTTTGAGGCGCGAATTAGTGAAAATTCGGAACTGAAGCCGGCAACAGAAAATTGTGAAATATCTGTAAGAGAAGCCTGGATAAAAGCTAAATATGTAGAGAAGCGCTTCGTGTGCGGCATGCCCAAGCCAATAGAATATCTGTCTGGTGAAACGGCCGAGGTATTGTCTATTGATAGCGGTGGCAATGACATAAGCAAAAGAGCCACACTCTCTTTGGGGGGACCACGTAAATGGGCTGTCAAGAAATTCAGACGTCGTCGTCATCGCCAAAGAAAACGTCAACGTTCGAGTTCCAAGTCATCAGATGATCCCGTAATAGATGACGATGATGATGATGATGATGACGAGTCAATAAATATTCCATCGATGTCTTTGAGCATTTCGCGAGAAGATCTGTTGATTGTCGGCGACGAATTAGGCTTAGAAACGTATGAAACACCCGGTATACTGGGTTCCGATCAAGAATCTACCGAAGGTGAAAATGAACCAGAAGTGATATACGAAGTGCCCTTTTCCAAGTTGGATGCGAATCTCATGTTATATCAAGCATCGGCCGTGCACAATTTACCTGTGATGTGTATGGCATTTGCTCTAGGCGCTGACAAAAATTGGCGCAATTCCGAAGATCACAATCGGACGTACTTACATCAGGCAGTGTTATCGGTAAGTCATAAATATATTTTGAAATTATTGTTTTAAAAGAATCCTTATCATGGATAAGATTTCTTTCGCTCGGAATAGATTTTTCTTTTTGCTATCACATTCCAATTTGTTAAGTGAACTCATTCCGAGTGAAAATTTATCCACCATGAAAGTAAATCTGTTTTAAATTACTAACACTATGGATTTTCTTAAAGGGTTCCGTAATGGCTTGTGAATATTTGCTGTTAAATGGCGTACCTATTGATGTTGTGGATGAACTGGGTTATAGCGCCTTACACATGTCTACTGAGAAGGGATTCATTGCACAAGTCTATTTATTGCTAAAACATAAAGCCAAATACGATGTAGAAGCCAATGATGGTAAAAAGCCTTTAGATATAGCTGTTGAACAACGAAATGCGGATATTGTGACACTGTAAGTATCAATCGTATGTATGTAATATTAAGTGTTAGCTGCACATCGGGTTATTCGGAAAGTTCGTTCGGTTTTAAAAGAAATTTATTTACAAATTTATATACAAGAAAATAATTATTTTAATCTATTATATAATCTCCCCCTTTTTTAATAACGTCCTCCCACCTCTCTGGAAGCTTTTTAATTCCTCTCTCATAAAATTCGCGTGGTTTTTCTGAAAAAATTCGTTCAATTCGATTTTTCATTTCCTCATCGTTATGGAAATCCAAATCCTCCAAGCGGTAAAATTTTGCAACCAAGTTCTAGCAGTTTCTGAGGAGTCCGCAAGGCAGTGTGAGGCCTCGGTGAGGCAGTGTGAGATACCCAGACATCGAGGTTGCTCACAAATCCGAGCTCTTATGACACCTAACTATTGCATATTGGGGATTAACAGTAATTAAATCTCTCACCTCCTCGGAAACAATTTCTTTTGGTCGTCCTAATCTGGGAGCCTCCGTTACGGAGAAGTCGCCCGTAGAAAATATTTTAAACGATTTCTCGCTGGCTTCAGCAGTTGTTTTTCCTTTTCGAAAATAATACAACATAATATGCCTAAAATACTCCTTTTCTCTAAAAGTCCACTCACGACTAGAACAATAGTAAAAAATGTAGAGAAGGAACTCTACGTCATGAGAAGTAATGTATGGTGAACTAAGGAATTAACCGAACGAACTTTCCAAACAAACCAATAATATATATGGATATGGAACTGTAAACTGATTTTGAGTAATTCGGATATGAGGAGTTCTGTAAAGTTTGACTTTTGGGCGATTGCCAAAAATATTAAATAGAACTTGTTGTGTAGATTCTGACGTTGTCAAAACTCTTATTTAAAATTCAATATTTCATATAGGAAGATTTTCTCAAAAATATGTTTGCAGTCTTTTAGAGGTTATAATCGGAGAGGTTATATATCGGACGGCTATTTGCATGTCATAGTCGCAATCGAATATTCGACTCTGTTTTTGAGTATTCGATTTGACAAATGTTATTGTACTGTATTCTAAAGTTGAAAATGTCGAATTAAAAAATGATTAGAAAGGAAGTAATGAATAATCAGTAGCAGATAACAGATATATATATATATATATATATATGTATTTATATATCTATAATGGAATGGAATTTTCCAATCCTCGAAGCAGTTCTGATATGAACTTTTTGGTATGTCCTTGATCTCTCTTAGCAATTCGGTTGTTATCTCCTCAACCATCGCAAAACGTCGTCCTTTCATGGGTCTTTTCAGTCTTGGGAACAGGAAAAAGTCGCAGGGGGCCAAATCTGAAGCATGATAACGGTGTTGTTTTTGACCAAATAATCTCTCACAAGCAAAGATGAGTGAGCAGATGCATTATCATGATGCAAAAACCATGAATTTTTTTCCACAATTCCGGGCGTTTTTTTCGTATTACTTCACGCAAACGGCGCAATACTCCTTATTTACCGTACGACCTTGTGGTAAGAACTGCTGATGCACTACGCCATGGCAATTGAAGAAAACAGTGAGCACAACCTTGGCATTTGATCGAACTTGACGCGCTTTTTCTGGTCTTGGCTTTCCTGGACTCTTGCATTGGGACGATGTCATAACCATACGAGTATACACATGATTTGTCACCAGTTATGACCCTTTTAAGCAAATCTAAATCATCGTTGACATAATTTAACAATTCCTGAGCGATGCTCATGAGACGTTGTTTTTGATCAAAATTCAACAATTTTGGAACAAACTTCGTAGTTCATTATATATATATTGATATATATTGATACACAGATATATAGGTATATAGATATTTTATTTGTCGAATGCCTAAAAACCGGACTTTTGAAAAAAAAATAATTTTTGAATAATTCCAAAACGGGCTTTCGGAAAAAGGCGAATATTTGACAACTGTAGCTACCAGCGATCATATTAGATCGGTCGCCCGTAATTGAAATGTCACACAGTAGTAGCTCACTGTATCGGAATCGGTATGGTAATGGATTGTAAAGTACATACCATAATTTAGCAAAATGACCCAATTCCCAGTTCGTACCAAATGGATACAATTACAATGTTTGTCTTGTGGTATCCAACAATGTCTTCTCTCTTTTTCTGGCAATTGTTATATGAAAACCGGAATACCAACAATGTAATTTGCCTAGATTCGCTCCCGTCTTTAATCAGCTATCACTTTCGGGAATAATACGGGAAAACATTTCGACAGAAACTGTATTCACGGTAGGTGTGAATATGCATCGTTAGATAAAACATATACCCTCTTCTAAGCATGTTATAAATTTTCTAAGATATTTTTATTTCGGGTAAATTCTTTTGTGTTTCACAGAACATATTCTACAATAAGCTATGCTTAATCGATCGTTACTTACGAAATTGTTCTAAACAAGTCGTTTTTAATTTTATTGGGTTTCTTTACGTTTGTCCGAATTATTCAAAACCCGATTGAAGAAATATATTTCCGTTCAGCTATTTATTGGTGTTGTTAAGATCAATTTTATTTTCAATTTAACTACACTACTAATAATTACATTTCACTTCCTTTTTCATTTTTAATTTTCTCCATACATGTTCTTTAGATTGCGCTTAACACGTCTCAACGATGAAATCGGTCTAAACGACGAAGGTAATGGCGAAGATGAAACCTATAAAGATGTTATGAAAGATTTTTCAAATTTCACCTCCAGTCAACCACGTATGTTACGTAATCGTAACGATTCGAGCACACTGGAATCTCAACGTTCTTCCATGACAAATTCGGATTGATGTCAGTAATGAGTCAACACCAACAAACAACAATGAAAACAATAATCGTAATAAAAAATTAACGAAATTAAAAAGGATTGTACTATGATTTTGTTCTTGTTTTTTATATTTTGTATTGTACGTGTTATTTATATTTGTTAATTGTATTTTAATGGAAGATTAAGAAAAAAAAGAAAAGGAAAACCCAATTTGAAGAAGAGAAATATTAAGAAAGAAAGAAAGTATCAGTCATTCTGTTATGCATATTTATATTCATACCTAACTGCATATATAGTAGTAGCATTCATAATGTATATCAAGATATTGAAAGGTGCTTTTATTAAGGAGCTACATATTATCACCATTATCAATGTTAAATATTGTGAATTATTACTATATATTACTATTATTAACTTTAATGCATTATTATTTATTAAAAATGATATTAAGTTAAAATTGAATATATTTGTTTTATTGTGGGGTAATACAGCGAAAACTGATGTTAAACATCAGAAAGAGTTGTAAAAATATTTACGGGCAGGCAAAATTTTGCTATTTTTACATAACTCGTGTTCGTGTTCTTCGAGACCCATCTGTGCAAGTAGCAGAAATTTTATGTTGCACATCAGAAATACCAGGCGCCCAGATATGATAGATGAATGCACATTTTTCTTCGTATTTATTTACTTACGCACTTCGTAAACCAGCGCGACTGTGTGTTTGTGAGTGCACATATGAAATACCAGGCGCCCAGAAATGTTAGGCAAAAACATTCTGTCTTCATGTTTGTTTACATTTCGTACATTAGCGAAGGTGCGTGTGTGTGTGTGTGCACATCTGATCTACCGGGAGAACACCAGTGAGTGTACAACTTTGTTGTTGTGCAATTTTGTTTGTTCTGTTTTTGGGGCCAGTGTTGCCATTACATTATATTTGTTCATGGTACATATTTGTAGCACTTCCTAAGAAAACGCTATCTTTTTTGCGCTTTTATAATCTCTATGCTAGATTGCACTACATAAGTCAATGTAACAAATAGAAGTACACATCTGAAGCCTTATAAAGTATACGATATATATTCTTTTTCACCGTAAAAATCAAGTTCACTTCCTAGTTTACTGACTCTTGACATAAATTTCATAGTGCTGAAAATTTTCTGTATAAAAGACGATTATAAGAAGAGTTTTATTTTCTATTGTCGCTATCGAGTTATTTATAATGAAATTGATTTTTTTACTCAAAATCTTACCTTCAGTTATGTCAACTGTTATATTCATTTATTGCGTTTTTATATATTTTTATAGCATACAAAATGTTTGATAAATATAAAAGTAATACTATAGTTTGTACCCACTATGAAATGCGTTGGGAGTTGCAGCGTGGAGAATCAATATTAAAAAATGATTTTAATATCAATTCTATCAACAAATTCTTCATCTTACAATATTTAAATTTTGGCGTCCTTTTCAGCATTATTTTTTTTTTCTACTGTTTTGGCGTGGACAAAATATTTTTAATATACAAACAAAATTTTGTCATTTTTAATTTTTGATATCACCAGAGCCGGCAACAGTGCTTAGAACAGAAGCAACACAACCGGTAGTTTTTAATGAGAGCATGAGAGAGCAAATTTGAAGTAAGGAAGAAAAAGAAGAGGGGAAAACTTCGCTCAAAGTATTTATTGGGGTTTGCGGACTTTACAGATGGGAATTGATAGTGTGAGAGAATCTGGAATGAGATCTAAAAAAACAAAAATACACATACATACATACATATTTTTGTTATTTTAAATTCGGAGAAAAACACCGCCAATCGAATACAAACAAAGTTAGACACACAACGCCTAAACTAAAAAGCGATCATAATAAATTCGTACTCCCTTATACTGTTCATTATATTGTATTAATATTTTCTTTTTGTTTTTGTGTTTAAGTTAATATATTAGCAATGCTAGACTGGTTTTGAGCTGAAATGAATATTAAAACAAAATTAACCGATGCATCTTAGGTTAGTCGGTAACATTTGTTACTGAAATTCAACTCTTGTATAACCTTAGGGGTCTTTGGCAATCCCAACATTAGAATCACATAATAAGCCAATCATCTTAAATCAGGTTAGCATAAAAATAGGAAAGACTGTTATGAAATGCCCAGAAAGAGGACAGAAATAGAAAACATTATTTCCCAGCAGAGGTAGCGGGATTCGCAGAAGATATTCTGAGATATAATCTGGAAATAAATATAAATATACTGATTGAACAACACAAACGGATTGCATTTTTCAAATGATTATACAAAAATGCAATCTAGGTGCAGAAACTTGCAATGGTAAGTGTACACAGAAAAGGCAGAAAATGTTGGCTTGGTCTTGCGTTTGATCTCCCAATGAACTAGTCAACATCATAGTTTAATGTTGATGGAATAGAAAGCATTACTTTCTCACTGAATATCTACGATCATGCTGAAAAATTTGAACGAAGAAGTAACTTAAATTTTGATTGCCAGAAAAGTGATAAAAAAAAAAATATTACATTTTGAATGATGAATGTAATGGTTTTAAAAATTGTGTTTATAAGATGCGTTTAATTAGAAAGTACTTATAAAGTATGTAGAAAATGTATTTATTACAACCACGAACATGAGCACGGCTTATAAATAGCGCTATAAATATTATGAGTTTTTTATTCAATGTTTTTGTAGATTAACATTTTAAATTCAATCAAAAATAAGCGAAAAAACATAACGTAGCCATAACTGCTAAGGCGTATAATGTACTTAGTATATTAAAAATTAGATATTTTCGAGTTTTTTATACATTTCTGAATTTTTCCAAAATAAGGGGTTTCTATATGTAAATAGCGTCTATATTGCCATGATTTTATGACCTAATACCAATTTTGTCGAAAGGCGCAGCTACTACTTTTAGGATTTTTTTTTATGTTCTAGATTACTTAACCACTTTTCCGTCGGTTCCCATATTCATACCACATCTTTGTTTATTCCGCCCTTTCTTTTTATTCTACTGGGATCATTAAATATCTTGATCCATTGCAGATTACTCCAATCTTTGCCTGTATATTTCGAAAGATATATTTAAGTTAATCAAGTTTTTATAATAATGTTTGTGTACTTTAATATTCTGATTCTTTGAATAGATGTCTTTCATACAACTTTCTTAGATAAAATGTTTTTCTTTTTTGACATCTATTTCATAGATAAATTTCATCAACGTAGTCTTTTATTAATGGTGATTTTGCTATGATTGACTGAGTGTATTATAACTTTTTAAGAATTTTATCCTAGCCCGGGAAGTTTTCGTCCCAAAAACAGCAAAAACTAGATCATTTGAAAGCTTTCGACTATTAAAGAAAAACGGAGCCATTTAAATGTACCCAGCTTTAAAATTCTCTCTACAAACAGATCAAAATAAAGAAGTTAAAAAAACGATTTCTGGCTAATTTGTGTAATATCTCCACAACGAAACCTTAAAGCAAAACGTTAAGGAGGGATCATGAGGAATAATCCCTTACATTTACCATACACATTCGATTTTACACCATTAAAACAATATGAACTAATAATTATTACAAAATATTGAATATTTTACCACAAGATTATTTAATGAATTATTCTTCAAAACAAACCTATTTTCCATAAGAAAAAAAAATTATTTTGTTCCAGAAAATTAGTTTCCTATGCTTAGTTTCCCTACAGAACTCTCTTCGATAATACCCCACATTTAACATATCTCCGAAAATATATTTTTTTAACAACCAGAATCGATCAATAAAATAAAACTAAAGAAAAGCTCCAGAAAAAACGAAAAATTCTATGAAGTATTCTGCAAAAAACTATTCAAGAAGAAAAATTCCATTAAATAAAACTTTTTAAATGAATCAATAATTGTTGAAGGAAGTAAGTAGATGTATCTGAAAAAGCTCCTGTAAAGAAACTTAAAGAAAATTTTACATTCTTTAAAAATATTTTATTAGAATTTTGGATTTGTTTATTTATTAAAGCCTAAGAAAAATTCATTTAACGGATCTCTCAAAAGCCCGTTGAGAAATTTAACCATGCAATTACGCCTATAAAATCAATGTGTTTAGCAAGGCTTTTTTAAAGGAAGTTTATGATATGCTTCTTCTATTAATCCAAAGCTAATTTTTGAGGCAAGTTTTCTTAAAGATTTTATTTCATTTTTTATCTATATTTGATTGAACGGCTATTTTAAAAAAAGAGACATATTAGTAAAAAAATATATTTCTCTTTAAACAAATGTTAATTTTTAGAGAAAAGTTTTTTTGTATCCTCTGCGAAAATAAACGATTAACAGGTTTATTTACGAAAACCGAGTTTTTATGGAAAATTGTTTTGTTTTAAACTTTATTGATAGGTGAATGATGCACATTTTTTAAACTAATTACCAAAATGTTTGAGATTAAATCCAAAATTTGACAGATTGCTGACGCCTATATCTTAGTCCTGATTAATATAATTTGAAAATATATCTAAGCTTGGAGACCGAAGCTATATTTTATATAAGTTAAGATATTTTACATGTCAAAAACTTGCCCCTAAATATCGTGAATTTTCAAATTCGCAATTTCTTTTTTTCGCTGCATATAACCTTATTTTTCAATATTTTTTCGGTTTGTTTTTAAGGTTTAGTTTTGCGATTTAGTTGAAGCCAGTTGTGATCTGGCTTTACGCTACGATTTGTTATTATGCGAAGTTTATATTATCAAAATTAATTAAATTAATAGAGTGATGGGGATGGTACTGAAAATAGTGCCATACTTAAACTAACTCTGAAGTCAACCGGAGCTCATGCTCATGAGCTACCCTATCCATATGATGTGCTAGTTACTTATATACGTATATTTAAAAATATCAACTGGCGAAATCGAATATAATAACTTTATGGTTGTTAGTTATGATTATTTTCCATTTGTTTTTCGGACTTGCCTAATTTAGCGCTACCATGTTTATTTGCTATGTGTCGTTTGATCGAAGATCGATCGCCAAAAGTGCGATCACATTCGCTGCATTGAAAGGCCACGCCACTGTGCGATGCCAGATGTCTGCTCAGGCCAGAGGCATGATTAAAACGTTTTGGGCACAAATGACAAGCGTGCTGCTGAATACGCGGCTCCTCCATGTGATGGCGATTAATGTGCTGTTGTAGATTTATACGCTGAGCAAATGCCCGACCACAATGCTGACATTGATGGGGTTTTATGCCCGTATGTATTTGCATATGTCGCTTGAGAATTTCTTTTTGCACAAATGATTTGCCGCATTCCTTGCACACGAAGGGTTTCTCCGCACAGTGGATGAACATATGACGACGCAATGCACTGGCACACGAGACAACAATTTTGCATTCCGAACATTGGTAGGTGATGCCAGTTTCCTCAACTTTACGATGAGTGCGCAAGTGACGTTCTAGTGAAGGTTTTGTTGAGAAAGCCATAGGACAGTCGCTACACTTGAACAATTTTGGGGTGTCCGTAACTCGCTGCGTAGTGTTGATGTAGGTTTTGGTCATTAGTGTCGTTTCCACCGTAGATGTGGTGGTGGTGAAATTATCCGCCGCAGGGAGGGACATGTTGGCTATATTGGTAAATTCGGTAGATTTGTAGCGTTTAATAGGTTGCCCTTTCAAAACAATGGATTTCTATTCACAAAGAAGAATTGGCATTACAATTCATGTTCTATAATTTACGAATTAATTCTTACCACCGGTTTATTTCCAAAATCTTCGTCATATTCGACCATATCTAAATGCTCTTCGTCACCCATTTCGCTGGGATAATTAATGATCATTATGTTAGCATCGCTAAGTTCATCGGCATTATTTTCATCGTTGGATGGGCAAAGCGGCACGTTTTCGTTGGATTTTTTCAAAAATTTTATTTCACCATTTTCGGTGTCTTCAACTATAACGCGTAAAAATGTGGGAGAAATTCAAACTATTTACTAAAATTAATCTTGAGTAAGGACATTCGAATTAAAGCAAATTAAGAATTGATGTGCTTCACACAATATTTTAAATTATTATTTGTAACTTTTATTATAAAGCTCAAGGATAAATATTATAAATAGTTTTTATAATGAAAATCGAAAATAACTACTATTAGTGAATAATACAAATAATACATATAAATATAAGTTTGATATTTTTGTAATTTCCCTTCAAAAACAAACGTTTTAATCTGCCTCTATATTTAGAACGTCTCATCACCTGCGATTTTTTAGTTGATAATCGACCTAATGAAGATATTATGCGTTCCCTGAGATGTATTATCGTTACTACTTTAACACCCCTTTTTTTATTATTTCCTTGCCTATTTCAGATCAATTTTCAGTAACTTTTATTTTTAGTAGTTTTTAGTTAGCTTACACCCAAAACTTGTATTTTTCTTCATATATAACACCTTATCTAATAAAATACTTAATTACAAACGTCGATATCCAAATGAAAAACCTCTGACATGGAGATTTAAGTCGTGAGAATAAATTCTTTTTACATAAAGTTTATATATATATCGGCTTTTCAAAGTTATAAGTCGAAATAAAGCCGTTTTCTCTCTCCTAAAGAAGCACTTTCCCATCGACATATATGTTTCTTATAGGTATTCTTCTAAACTACTCTTAAAAGCGACTAACATTATATCCATACACCAATTTTTTCTACTCTTTATCACTACCACCTGCTACCGATTTCATAATAATCTCACTTACTTCTGTATGAAATGGGCTGTGCTTTCTGGACATCATCGCCGGTAATTGTAGCCAAATTGTCCTCGCTGCTGTCGTATTCCTGTATATGATCTTCAACAAATGTATCTTCGTCTACATCAGCGTCAATGTCGCCTTCTTCAGATTTCTTTTGCACCTCGAAGCCTTCATCGGTATCATAAATATAGAAATTGTCACTATCACCATCATCATCATTAACATTTGTATCCATGTCGGAGGGGTTGTCACTGAGAGCCAATTCCGGTTTCATATTGGTAGGTGTCTGTGTTCGTTGGCTGTCTTGATTTTGGAGTTTATTTACCGTGTTGGTCGATCCATCGTCCAATTTATTTGTATCTATATAACAGAGCCTTTTTGTATTTGGTTCTTTATTGTCCACCGCTGGACTTAATGGCCGTATTTTTTGTACTTTTTGTGCTATTACCACTCTATTTGCTTGCACAATCGGTTGCGGTTTTTGTTTATCTTTCAAATACGACTGAAGATCGTCCAGCAAGGTTTTCATTTCCGTTTGCCGACATTCTTGCTTTAATTCTTCCCTTAAGGATTCTTTGGCCTCCTGCACACAATCTCTTCTAAGTTTTGGTAACATTTGATCTTCCATTTCCCTCTGGATTTGCTGTCTTAATTGCTCTTTCACATTTTGTTCGACTTCTGCTCGGAGCTCTTCTTTGCACATAGCTTTTAATGACTCCATGGCCTTTTTCAGTTCCATGGCATTTTCTAATTTAAGATTCTTCTTCAGTCTTTCCAATTTCAATCGCTCTTCCTGTTTGATTTTGTCTTCGTGTAGCTTAATAAATTCAAGGGAATCGTAGAATTCTAATTCATCACCATCCTCTTCATCTTCATCTGGATTCTTTCGAAATACCTTACTCGATTTTCCCAAACTGAGTAGGCGTATGTGTTTCCTTAATTTAGCGTCAGATGCCTGACTCTGTTTCCGAAACAAGTAGGTCTTTTCCAACTGGTAGCGACACTCCGGACATATTTTCTTAGGCAGACCATCGTTGGCTTGCACTTCCAAAGCCACACAAGCCATTATGCGCATGGGGATGGACAAGTCTGTTTGTCTCCCAGCGTTTTCTTCCTGATGGTTGGAAAAGATGCTTACTGTTCCTGAATTCTCCTGTAAGCACAGCCGGCAAATTAACTCCATATTCGGATATAAATTGTCATCCTGCATTTTGGAACTTCTTGTTTTATTGTACGTATGAATTACTACTCTTTATTCCCTCCACCAATCAACTCAAATTCAATTTCCTGAAGTCGGATAATGATAATGGATGCGTCCCTCTAACCAATTTTCCATTACTATTGTGATTGACCGTAGATGTGAATAGTTGCTGGTGAACAGAGTTGTTAAAATGTAAACAACAAACACGGTAAGCAACAAACGAAATCGTTATCGAAAACGGGAATCGTAATTACAGCCAATGCGATCCTGGTGAGCTAGTCATATCTTCGAGATCTTGTTGCATTAGGTTTGCCCAACTCATAAAATGTCTTCGCAGCTAAAATCATTTTTTAAGTGTTGCCTAAAAAGATGTTGTTTTTGTCTACAAATACAAAAAGACAAAAGAAAACAAATTTTATAAAACTGGAAATGTTTCTCAAAAGATCAGTTCATGAATACGCTACGATCGAAATTATTCCGACATGCCAGATAATTTCGGTTTGAATTCAGTTGATTTCTGTATTGAATCTGCTACGTTAATTGAAATAATTTAATCTTAAACTGATGCTCTTCAATTATATAGACATCAATGTATAATAAAATTTCAAATAACTTATTTATGTTGAGATCTCAAAGGCTTTCAAAGTCGTTCGGGATGTTATATATTATAACTGTATTATTAACGTAAATTGTAATTCATAACAAAACATAACATACTACTCATTACTCCGCAAACATGGATTTTGCCAATTTGTGCATTGTATATGTTTTCTTGTCAATGTATGTGTGTAATAATTGTGAGTAGTACCTGTGAAAAAAATTGTTCTCCACTTTTAATATTTTTGAAGCATTTTAGTGACGTTTTCCCAAAAAAACAAGCATTTGAAAACTGAAAAATATATAAGATTTTTTAATTTTCTGTGTTTTTACAATCTCTAAGTCGAGTATTTTATTTGTATAATTTGTTTATTCGAAATATCGAACTCAGTAATTGTCGATATCAAGGAAGGTTGAGATATCGAATAAGCAAATCGTACAAATAAAATACTTGACCTAGAGTTTGAGTTTTTCATAGAGAAACAACAACAATTTTTAATTTTCTGATATTGTTCAGACAACTTTTTGATTGGATTAATAACTGATAACAGATTGGAAAAATAACAGAACATTTTTAGCTAAATAATATAATAACTCGCCTTTTAGATCATCTACTATTGTAAATAATTTTCCCACTCAAAAAAGTTTGCAGGCTCCGGAATAAATGAAATTTCGATAGTGCCAGATGTGGACTATAAGAAGGATGTAACATCATGAATTCATCAATTCAAGCCCCAACATTTTTTGTAAAGTCTGCACATTTGTCTGGTGATGGAAACAGCTCTTTGGGATTTGCCAATTAAAGACTTTTTCAGTACAGGGTCAATTGACAACAATAGACCTCAAAATTGAAATCTCGTCAAATTGATTAGTACAAGTCAGCATTTGTTGAAGTCTGACTACATTCATCTTTCTTGGACCAGCATCTTACTCAATTTAAAGATCTCTTGCTTGTTTTAAACCATCCATTTTGCATCCCCAGTGCTAATGCGCTACAATATGACTAATAAATCAGCAGAACCTAAAAATCTAGCCTTTTAGTTGGCATAAATCCTTTCAAACGGTTTTAAAATATATTGAAAGATACTTAAACTTACTTAGATACTTAAACAGAAAGGTGTAGTTTCGACTTGATACTTACTGGCTTTGTTCTCGTGCTCATCAACTTCATTTGAAATTTTTAGAACGGAACTTCGTGAAAGAATTTCGAGTGGTTTTTGGCATACAAACTTGAGTTTGGCAAACGAAGTTTTATTTCTCCCCTTTTATGCTCAAAATTGGAGAAACATTCCAGAAAGCAAGAGCGATATTTTTTATTTTCATAAATTCATCTTTTTGAATGCTTTATATTTATAAATAATGAACTTCTGTACAAGAAAAATTCAAAAAGTTCAGTTTTTGAGTTTCGAAAAATGCTGGTAGCAAAAAGTTCCACCAAAGACTGTGAGGTTCACAATTTTGTTACGGGAAAGAGGTAGTAGGTAGGTAAATTTTTTTGGAAAATCAATTGCTGGAATTTGTTTAATTTAGTACCTATAAAAAGCTTGCACATTTTCTTAGTGTTCAAAAAAGGTAAAAAATATAAATTTTTAATTTTATTTTCAACGATTGAATATTTTGGATCACGAGCTGATGTTGAAAGTTGACAACCCAATTTTTT
Organism: Philornis downsi; assembly: GCA_019455685.1. Lineage (NCBI taxonomy): Eukaryota > Metazoa > Arthropoda > Insecta > Diptera > Muscidae > Philornis > Philornis downsi. Next base: position 82,233 of record JAHXMU010000098.1, on the reverse strand, counting down.
GTAAGTTTGGTAGCAAAGAATGCAAGGAAATTGAGTCATTGTGTAAACACAATCTTTCCTATTAGAATGGTAGACATGGGAGACATTTTGCAGCCAACTAACAGAATTTTTCTATTAATTTATTTATTATTATTATATTTTGTTTACAGTGAAAAACATAGTTTCAAATAAAGGCTGGCACTATGCTGATTTTTCACCATGAAAGTCCACATAAAAAAAGGTCATAGAATTGTAAGCTAAATTTTTCCACCAGGCAGTACGATGTTTTTTCACGAGGAACTTCAAATAGAAACAGTAATAAAGAAAGGCTCAATTTAACATTCCCGTAAATGTATTATTGGGCATAAAAACATCAGCTGTTTTGATTTCAGTGTTGGAATTTAATCCAAAAAAAGCAGGCGCTAAATATTTTCAGGAGCAAACAATGTTTCGAGGATTTTTTTTCCTCATGAAAAGAACATTGTACCTAGCTTAAGTTTTCGAGGAGAAAACAATACATTACATATGAAGAAAATTGCATGCTGATAAAACAACAAAACTAGGCCCAGGCAAGTGAAATAATAAAAACATTTTTCGAGTGTCCGAATTTCGTAGGGTAATTTGATACCAACAACAAAATTAAGCCAGCAGTGGCAAGAAAAAACTCTATTGTCAACATCGATGTGCTAACTTATTTACTCGTTGGCATTTCGTTAAACCGTTTCAGTTGTCACACATGATACACATCCGTTTTCCTTCAGCGTGGTGCGGGTAACCCTGTATTTTTTGCGAATGAAAATGACAAAACAAAGCAGAAAGCGATAAAAATCAAACTGAAAATAGCGATAAAGACCGGCGACCATTCGGGGGTCTCCTTCAGAGAGCGTTCACTTGGTATTCTGTGCAGTTTTTTTTTCTGTTCTTAGCTGTCTTCCACTCGCTGATCCCCATTGGTTTTGTACACAATCCAAGTGTGATTCGGTAATAAATTCAGGTGAGTTTTGAGGTGTTTTCATTATCGCATAACAAGTAGAAGTTTTAAACAATAAAGGGGGACTGACTATAAATAGACAAAATAAATTTGATTTGTGTCCATTTGCGACACAGACAACAGAGAGCGGGCGCTCATACATATGGACATTTCATCCGTGTCCCCTGGTCACCCATTAGATTTGATGCAATATTTCCTATTATTTTGGCATTGTTCCATCGAACGTCACAGTAGAGGAGAATACCAATAATGATGTACCCGTGGAAATGTGTGTATGTACTTAGAAATGTTCAATTTCGTTGGTAGTTGTTGTTATTCTTGGCGTTATTGTACAACCACCGGTTGATTCCTCAACGCTTTTAGGTAGAATGCACCCTCTTCCATTGCAGCACCAACATATTACGGGCTGTCAGTTGGTTGTGGGGACGTTGTCGTGGTCGTCGTCTTCGTTGTTGTTAAATTCAAATGCAATTTGTTGTTATTAGCTTTATTGTAGTTGTTGTTATTTCTTTAATAAGTTCATGTAGAGCATCAATAATTTCTAGCGTTGCTATTAATTAATGTCGATATATTTCATTTTGCCACAACAGGTTTGGTGTGACACCACCATCAATGGTTGATCTCTATGCTTCCTGGCAACTTATCATCGTGCTGCCCCGTAGCGCTAAAGGTCTTGGATTCAAGACGACGACTGCGACTACGATTTTCGTATAGATCACATACATCATCTTCATAAACTTAGATCAAGAAAAAAAGCAAAAAAAGGTTTCTAATTGTATTCCTCTGTTCTATATAAAAGTCACAACAAATGCATTTCAAGGTGTTGTTATTAGCAAATCAGATAAACTATGGCCAGGGAAATTCTAAATTCTAAATGAAAAAACTATTAAATACCTGGCTACGGTTATGATATGAGCAATTAACACAGGGAATAGGTGATTGGCTAATGGTTAGCAAGAATTTCAAAGACAACCGTGTGCAATTCTTATTTTGCCTAAGCATGAACAAAACGATCAAAGATTGTCATGGGGTAATTAAAAAAATAATTTATTTGGTGGCAATCATCGTCTTCAACCGTGATGATAAATGATTTACTATTGATGAAGTATGTTTTTGTATGAAAAAGGCTAAAAGTGATGCTTTGGGAAAAGACTGCGGTTGTCAGGTCTCAACCTCCAGAGGTCAACGTTTTGGATACCCTTTCCGTTTTTTAAGATGGGAAATTTAAAATGCGCAAAATTGAAACATACAACCCAGCCAGAAATTGTCACTGGTAACAAAATAGCTGTGCTGACGCAAAGAAATATTATTGTAAAACTATTAGGATTGCGCGAAAAATTGACCAAAACCAAAAACTCTTGTATTCTACGAGTGGTTTATGTCAACTTTAAAAGTTAAAAAAACGGAAAAATGTTAGTGAAATATATTTTAAAGTTGTAATTCGTTTAAAAATCGTCAGTTGTTAATCTGAGATCTTCGACAACGGGAAGTAATATTGCTGGGAGGAAATTTGGAAAAATGGAACAGAAATATTGTTAATTAGATATTTCTATTAGAAAAAATATGTCTGAATGTTCGGAGACCTAAAAAAATTCTGAAAATCTCACGGATGAGATGTCATTTCTCATATTCTTTGGAAAAATGGAACAGAAATATTGTTAATTAGATATTTCTATTAGAAAAAATATGTCTGAATGTTCGGAGACCTAAAAAAATTCTGAAAATCTCACGGATGAGATGTCATTTCTCATATTCTTTGACTTAAATAAAAAGATATTATAAAGATATTGCATCAGCAATTTTTTTGCACTAAGAAATTAAAAGATATGTAGAAATATCGAAATTTTCGAAAATTTTCTATTTTATGGGAACAATATAACACATCGTTGGGAAAATTCCAAAAAGTCTCTTTCAGTACAGCATAGTACCATTCATGCTCAAATCCGAAGTGGTATGTGATAATATTTTATGCTCTTTTCTAAGTTTTTGTACCCTTAAGCTCTGCTTATGACACATTTAAATATTAGAGTAGGTTCACAGAAGTTGTAGGAAAAACACTACCTTACAAAAATTTAATGCAAAGGTAAGGTAAAGGTTAAAAGGTAATTAAAAAATAGTATAGCAATGGTCTTTCCCATATAACATTGAGAAAATATATATTTATCGAAATATTCATGAATCATATTTTCATTTGTGAGCAAAATTTAAAATAAATTAAGTTCATATGACTTTAAAAGACAAATTAAAGATTTTTTTTTCGATACAAATGGACATGATGTAATTTTAAAAATATTGATAATATGCTTTAATACCTTCAGAAAAATGATATTTCTAAACGAAATATGATACATTGCTGTTATTTCTAGTAAATTATTTTTAATTTTAACATACAAATGCAAGATAATAATCAAAATGTGTTCCTGCTGGCTAGAAAGTGCCAGGTATAGAAACAAGAAAAAACACACTAAACATTTAATAAATTGTGAAAGAAAAAATGGGGTTATACTACTTGGGTTTACAACACAGCGGCTGTTTCTTTCAAAAATCGGACATTCTGAGACAGTTCACTGCCTAATACAATAGAAAAAATTGATGAAAAAAGTTTACAAAAGCCTTAAATTAATATTAATATAACGTCATAAAAATCTAAAAATTATTTAGAGATATTTTTTAGTTCAAGAGCAGGAAAGACGGCTTCATAATCAATTCGCTATTGTTCCAACAAGCTCTTGTTGCAATATTTCACAGAAAACAATCTTTCAGGAGGAACTGAGGTTGAAACGATGCGTAAGTTCTTTTTAGCGACATTCCAAACATAAGTATATATCTTTTAGCACTTGCCCTAAGGTAAACGCATTACGATTAGCTTTTCGACTTGCAGTCGGACAATATATGGGGAGAGAAAACGAGGCACAAAAATACAACACTTCTATGTGTGGAGAGTTTAGCTAATAAAAGCTATTTCTCTAGTAAATATTTTAAAATTTTGTATATTTTCTCAAAAGGAATGAAGGCAAATATCACGTGATACATCAACAAAATATAACATTGAAAATGAGTTATATTCATCCACCTCTTCAGGTATCTCCTAAAGTGACAGGTTCTTGAAATCCTTTTTTTCCTCTGTAATTTCTAACTGTCTCGTTGGAGCTATTTAAGCTTTTGTTCATCGTATTACCTTATAAATCGTGATGACATCTTTCTTTCAACTCATTCAAATTTGGCTAATATCACACATTGTGCAAAGTTGAATATGGGAATGAAAGTAGACATCATTTGTCTCTTTAACAAATTGACCGTAAAATATTTAAATAGCTATGAAATATTGGGATTTTTACAATCAGACATTAATAGGCAATGTCAAAAACTAAACATTTTAAATACTTCAGAAAACAACACCGTAATTTTTGCAAAGAAATCAAAAATTATCCTTAAAAGTGAATTTTTATTTACAAATGCCAAATGTTGTTGTTTTGGCCGACTGTGACGCTATGTTTAGTATGGCATCATCACGGGTTCAATCCCGGTATCATTATTTGAGCGACGGTCACCTCGATGTGTATGACCAACAGTTCGAGTGGTCCAGTAATCGAGTCTAAAAAAAAGTCCAATCTGTGGTCACCACTGTAGCATTTGATGCCAAAAATGACTTAAACATATCCCAAATTGCATTTGATTTTCAGAATAATATATATATATATACGAGCACATTCCTGAGCAACTTATATAGCGGAATAAGTTGATATTGCTGAAATACTGATAAAACTTTTTCTCACAAAGAAAAAAAAAAATCAAAATAAACCTTTTTTATTGCTCAAAAACATAGAACTTACTCAATGAATCATTAGGAAGAAAGTATACATGGATGGTCCAGGGTATGAAATATAAAGTGAGAACCTTTCAATAAAGTTAATTCTTATGTAAGCTTGGTGAAAGATACAAAAGTTTCGGTCAAAGTGTTCAATATTTCCATTATCATATTTTAAACAAAGGGAAATATTAATATCTAATATTTACAACGTATTTTGACTCTATTAAATTTATATGATACTGTATGCGTTATGGTTAACTTAATAAGATTACATTATTGTTTTTATTGTAAAAAAAGTATACATTGTAATAAACTAAATATCATTATTGTTGTGTATGAAGTATTTTCATTCGATATGAAAGACAACCAACCGAGCGTTTCATGTGAAACTAATTTTCATAATTCGTATCAAAAGTGTAAAAAGTGCTAACTCATATGTAAATTTATTATTATACGCTCAAGTGAATTCAAATGGTGGGAGAAGAGTCTGATCGTTATAATCAAATCAGTATAAATAGAATTTGGTTAGCTAAATTAATTAGATGCCAATTATTACCAATAGTGTGAAGTTGTGATAAGTTTTCGGCAGTAAATTATTCTAAAAATATGTTTATGTCATTTCTACACTATTTCCATTTTTATTTAAAAGTCAAAGTTGCGATTTATTTTCATTTCTGAAGTTGCTAATTAAGCATTTTTCATAAATTGTCATTTATTTTTCATATTGTTTTGATCCTTTAGTTTGAAGCGCAAATCTAACATCTCACTACTTATGAAAGTTTATAATACATATCATCATAGCTTTATTATTGTTCTACCGTGTTTGAGGTTGATCGAAACCGTACCGAAAACTGTTTAGCCGGTTTGTACGCCAACACTGGTACACGTTTTTTGTTAAACCGCATTTTTGGATAACCAGTTTAATCGGCTATTTAGCGACGAATAATCAGCACATTCTTTAAGTTTTTTAGCAGATTGAATGCCTTTAAAACCTGAGTTTAAGTCATGTTTCAAATTGTGAATATTGGTTCCTACAGATGTTGATTTTTAGATCCCTAGAGTTTTAAGAAATTTTTAATGTAGTTCGTTATACACGCTAAAATTTTGGAAAATGCTTGATTTCGGCGTATTTTAATTATAATATTCTGCGAATGCGATGTTAATGTCAAAAGCTGTGATAAAGAATGATATTGTATGATAGTTATCGAAATATCAGGCAACGAGTATTTCAAATTGATATTTATAAACAATACCGGAATATGTTGCCTTGAAAAATGGAGTCCCTTTTCCAATTTGCGCAAAGTGATAATTCGAAAATCAGAGCGGAAGGTTTTGTTATAAGTTGTGCTTAAATTAAGTACATGAAAATTCATCAAGTATCTTATTTTCCTAATTGAATTATTGTTTGGACTTACATGTTATGTGTTCAACAATGAAAGTATTAAGAAACTATATTTAATATGGTGGTTGTATGAGAAACGTCATAATCACAAATCGGTTTTGGACTCTTTGAAAAATAAAACTCCTGGGTTTGTCAAAATAAACTATCCTATGTTCACAAATATCGGTAAATCATTAGCACCAGATCTTTCTGCGTTACTTTTTACAACAAGGCGACACAACGGATTCATCTTTGTTCAGAGGCTCATACTTCTCAGCTAATAACACCAGAATTTCATCTTTCTCACAAACACATCAGAGTACAATTTGCAAAACTCAAACAAGAAAAATGTTCATATGGGCTACGAGTGGTGCCAAACCACCGATACAAAGGCGTATATTACAACTATTCTCTGGCATGAAAGAAAAAACAACCCAAAGTTACCATTCAAACCGATCGATAATTTTAAGAATTATTAACCTAATTTTCGCAGAAAATGGTTATCGCAGAATACGATAATCTCCCTAAGATATTTTTTTAATTTATACGAATCGAATATAGCCAGTTACTTTGGTTTTTTTTTTTCAACCAGAAACCCGTGTTTTTTGAAATGGGTAATTTTTAACAAATCGAAAATACAATGCCAGTTAAATGATCGCTTCTGGTTACAACAGCGAATCCTTATGAGGTAGCTTGCGACCACTTTTTCCCACATTTCGGACGCTGCGTTTGGGGATTATCAGTGTATACACTGTCTCTGACGTAACCCCACAAAAAAAATTTAACGGCTTCAAATTACATGATCTTGATGACCAATTGACGTCGCCAAAACGTAAAGTTACGCTTTCTGGAGGCTTATCACGCAATAAAGCCCAAATTGGCCGTGTTGAATCACGTTTGAATCACCACTTTTGTAGTAAGTTTTTACTATTTTTATGTGTTCTTCGGCTATTAAATGATCCATATTCGTAAATGGCAAACCTTTTCACTAAATGAGCACTTCAGATGACAGGTATTAAACAGCAGACAGCCTTGCCAGACCGGTGGTTTTGAAACCACTAAATACGAATAGATAATCAATTGCAATAAAATATGATAGAATTAACCTTAACAAGTTAATTTTGAATGCAGAAGCTGAGGCTATATTAAAAGCTATTCTATGGGCAAAAAACAACGACCAAAACCGAAACCGACTTCAAATCATAATGTGTTACTGCAATACAACACAGATGATGTAATTTTTGAATTAGAAATAAATTAAACCGTTTATCAAATAAGTTAAAAATTATGTGGATTCGTTGTCATTTAAACGTAATAGGAAATTAAATAGTCGACAGAATTGTAAAACAGAAATTTGTAACAATTTCACCTTAAAAAGGAAACAATTTTGGAATAACTACATTAATATCTATTCAACCCAAACGGTATACAACCCGTATATTCCCTTAACACGTCAAGAACGCAACTTCAGAAATACATAAGGATGAAATTAGACCATTACCGACTGGCACATCCTGGAAAAGAGGCCAGTACTTTAATGTATTTTCTGTAGTAAACATATAATGCCAATGAATCACATAATCAATGAATGCGCCTACATTAAAGATGTTTAAAGCAAACATAGTTATAGTATCTCCAACATAACATCTCATATAACAAAAGACAGCATTAAAAGCCTCATTACGCTTTTAAAAAGATGGAATATGTTTACAAAAAATTAGCATCGCATTTAATCACATAAGAATCCCCAAAATCACAACAAATATTTGTATAAAGCTTTACGTGAAATTGCCTGGCAGTATCTGGATATACATACGAGTAATTAACAATACTGTTCTTTGCAAAACTAAGAGCTGGTGGGCCACAGTAGCCAATGCTCAATGTATATAAGCTAACTATGTATATAATAATTAATTACTATGTAGTTAAATAATAAATAAATCAATAAATTAGGCGACCATATTCCATAAGCAATTAGAGATATGAATATGAGATTTGGCACATATGCTACTGAAGTAGAAATGAATACATCCTAACAAAAAGTTTTTTGTAAAAATAATTATTGTGACCAAAATAACGGAGAGATGGTCGTTAAAATTGCCATACGTTTTAATAAGGATATGATTGGAAATGGAGGTTTGACATTGCGCACATAAAACAAAACTCATAAACGAATTATAGATTTGAATATGCGGTTATTTAAGTGTCAGATTATTGTTATTTAGATGACAGTAGGTATCGATTAGAAAATTGTCATTAGCTACATTGGATTATTATTCGAAAAAAGGAACGGGTATAACAAAGCTCAAATTCTAACGGCTATATCTTATCAGCTATTTGTTTTATATTTGTTTTATATGAAAAGTGGGTGTTGTGACTCCCTGGACCTAAATCCATAAAATTCTAATGCTACTAAAATTTCGAACTAATCAAATTATTTTTGGAAATGACTGACCAATTAGTCGTGACGTTGCCCAGGATGTTTGTTAATGTTTTTTTATCCTACATTAATGTTGGTATTGCGTATTTTATAGAGCAAATTAATTTATGCCCTAAAAAGTCATTAACTACAACGTTAAAAATTAAGAAAATTCGTTTGTACGTGGGAATGATAATTTTTGTAATTAATGCAGGGTTGCCCATTTTTCTGCTTCAAAAGTAAAGTTAAATAAAACACACACATAAAGGTACGATTTCAATAAAACTTTTACTTCATTATAATACTTGGATCTTGCCATTATGTACGAAATACGATGTCATTTATATTATGTCTCTGGATTGGTTGCAGCAGTGAATCCTTTTGAGGTCGTTTTCGAAAAAATACGGTCCAATGACACCCTCAGACCATAATGCGCACCAAACAATCACTTTTTCTGGATGCAATAGCTTTTCCACAATCACTTCTGGGTTCTCTCAGCCCATATGCGACAATTTTGTTTGTTGACGTAACCACCGAGTGAGAAACGAGCTTCATCGCTGAAGAACATTTTGTTCGATTAAGAGCCCACTTTTGAATCACCACTTTTGTAGTAAGTTTTAACTATTTTTATGTATTCTTCCGTTGTTAAACGTTCAATAATCGTAAATGTCAAACCTTTCACTAAATAATTAACACTAACAGATGACAGGTATTTAATAGCTGATAGCCTTGCCAGATCGGAGGTTTTAAAACCATTAAATTGATAACTCTTTATAAATTGTACAATCTCGAACACAAGATCGTCTTTAGAATTAATCAGGTATGTTCCAGATTCTACTTTGAAGTAAAAGTAGTTTGTAATCACTTCAATTTGACATTTGGGTGTTCTGAATTTTACTTTTCATTTTTGTTTTGTTTTCGAACATCAAATCGTAGTGAATTGCATTGATTTAGAAACTACTTTTAAGCAAAAAGAAGTGGTTTAAAAATACTTTTAAATTTTATTGTGAAACAAAAATTTTTGCAAATAAACATGTAAGTATAATAAATAAAAGTGGTCAGATTCCTCTGGTTGAATGAAAATTTTCCTTGTTTGAAGGGGAAAACACAAGAATACAACGCAGGATGCAATAATGCTACGTTTTATGCAAAACAATCCAGACCTGGAAAAAGGGGACCATGTAAAATTGGAAGAATTGTGGAATCTTTTTGCGGCTTAGTAATTTCCACGTGAGTTCCATCAATGCATCCTACTACACCGTGAATACCAAATTTTTGCATGAAGTAGCGCTTAGGCAAATTTTGTTCATCAACTGTCATTTTCAATATAATCCACCTAGGACAAATATATTTTTCTAGAACGATAAGCACTCGATTTAAAATTTTGCAGGTGGTGCTCCGTGCTAAGGCCACATTAGGGTCATTTCCGACCCCTCGTTGAAATCCTCCTTCTGCTAAAAATCTTAATGTGGCAGCAAGCTGTAGTTCTGCCGGAATGGATGACTTGGGCAGTCTCAATTTTATGCAATGTAAAATGTTACGAAATGCATCTTTGTTGATGCGATAATTTTGTAAAAACCTAATAATTTTTATTAAAAGTATATTGAATGTTCTTAAGTACATACATGTGTATACTTATGTAGTGTCGCCCATATCCAGAGGATTTGAGTGATCCCGCAAAATCCGCCTTTGTAATTTTGCTCTTGCGTATTCATTGGTTTGACATATAGTGGACACTAACACCGCATTCATTATTTATTTATCCTTTATTTATTCATTTGCCCTTATTATTTATTAATCCTTTAATTTTATGCAAAAAAATCACAAATAGTAGTTTCAATAACTAAATTTTATTTTCAAGTCAATATCAGCTGTTTACAATTTCTGTTTTCGAACTTCATTTCATATGAGAAAATGAAACAACAAACCACTTCATTTGCAGAACATCCAAAACAAAACGTTAACTTTTCAAATCGTATTTTACTTTAATTCCACTACTTTTTTGGAACATACCTGAATATATTGGTATATAATGGTTAATATGTTTGACGTGATTTTGACAAGAAAGCAAACCGTTGGAAAACGCATCATGAAAGACATTTTTATTTTAATATGAGTTTTTCATAAAACTCATATGCTATGTTCTTTAGCATAGCATACCAATTCTGTAAGAACAAACAATATTTCTGAAAATCTATTTGCACTATAAAACCTAGTTGCACAAACAATATGACGCTTTGGCAATCAGTTTTAGTTCAAGTGATGTCGCTAAATGATGTTTTGGTGCAAAATAATGTGGACAATCATTTAGTCGTTAAGTTTAAATTGTTACGTGATCCAAACTATTTGTCTTCACGTACCCACAGTTTATGACTTATCAAGAAATATTTTGATCTATCATAAACATAGATTTGCGGATGTTTATGTTATTTGCAGTCCGATTCTGAGCATGGTGGGCGTACAAATAGTTTTCAAAATGCGCATCAAGTAAATACATTTTTATATTTGATCAATCAATATTTATTAACGAAATTTTGAAGTACATTGCACACACATACCCTATCGATTAAAAACATTATTAAGCAGAGCACGATTATCAAACATTGCTCAAAACCAATATTGAAAATGGGTTATTTATTATTATCATTAGATCTATGTGTATGATAATGCCATCAAATTGCTGGCGGCAGTGAAAAAGTCATATTTTAGAACTATGAAGCCGTTACCAATAGTTATGTGATTTTTTTTTATCATATCGGTCGGATCCAATTATTTACCATATTAATTACATATTTAAATTTATCAAAAGACTTTAATTATGGCAATTTTCTAAAAATATCTTAACAGAAGCACAGATCTCGGCTAAACCGGTTATTCAAAAATAGCGCTTCTGAAAAAAACTGGCTTTAGGGTTTAGATCACGAAACGTTTGTTTGGGTTTGCCGGTTTCAGTTTTTAATACTCTAATCGCCGTCAATAAATTTGTTTTTAATTATCGTGCAATAACTATGCGACGATATACTCCATATTTAAAATATTTACGTCAATATTCAAGTTTCTAAGTCTGCTACTATTTAACTTATTTGTCTAAGTCTATTCTATTTCATTAAGATCAGTGCCACAAATGCGGTATAAGCAAATATTCATGATAAAAGACAATGTTTATACCGCATATTCAGTTCAATTGAAATAGAAGTGTTGTACTTGCAATGCTTTCAATATTGTTAATCTCGAACAAACCTGAGCAGGAAAAAAATGGTTAATTGTTGTTAAGTGTCTTAAAAGAGAAAAGTGCCCTTCTATTTATTATTTACATAATAATTTTGTTTTTAAAGATAAGATCTTACTTGGCTTTATATATTTAATTTTTGCGCCATCATCATCAGTGACAATGAGCAGCTAGCGCGCAGAACAGATAAATGTGCGCGCAACTTTCAGGGTTTGAATTGCAATGCTTAAAGCGTTGATCATTTTAATGAGCTTGTTGATTAAGTAAAAGTGGAAATAAATCGTTCATTTCGTACCTGAAGTAGGGACGGTGTATTGACCGGTGAAAATTATCAACGGTTGCTCACTTTTTAGAATGAGAATTATAGGGTTATGTACAAATATGGTCAAAATAATAAGTACACCCTATATATTTTTTAAAGGCTCGTGGACGAAAATTAATTTAAATTAAAAGAAAAAGTGAATACTAATTCCTTTTGTATAACATTAGAAATGAAATAAATACTAAAACAATAACAAAAAACAAAAACTAAATTCAGAATTTTTTAAAAAGTAAGAAATTAATCAAAAAACGTTGGACAAAATAATAAGTACAGTTAGTTAAAATAAGCAAAAAAGGAAAAATTTCAAGTTTTTTCTGCTAAATTGGCTGAGTTTCGTTAAAAGCCGGTATATCCACCTTTATTTTCAATTATTTTGTTGACTCTTTTTGTCATGCTGGCAATAAGCTTCTTGCAGGTTTCTACTGCTATTTCATACCAAGTTTTCTGAACGAAAATTCCATAACTGTTCCTTATTTATAAGAACGTTTCCAATTCTTTGTTTCAACTCTCCCCAAAGATTTTAAGTCCGGAGATTGACTTGGTCAGTCAAGAAGGGCAACATTATTATGTCAGAAGCAATCCTTTACCAACTTAGAAGTATGGTTCGGATTGCTATCCTGCTGGAATGTGCATCTAAGAGACATACTTTCCACAGCATAGTTCAACATCGTATTTTCCAAGATATCTTTGTAGAGGAATCTGGTAATAGAGTCGGTAATTCGATGTATCGGACCAACACCATACCACGTGAAACAACAACAGACCATTACATTGCCGCCCTCGTGTTTGACCGTCTTCTTTGTAAAGCGAACATGAAACTCCTTACCCTTAGGGCGTCGAACATTCCGGGCACAGTCGTTTCTAAATACATTAATTTTTGTTTCATCGCTCCACAAAATGTTTCGCCATTTTTTCACCGTCTCCTCCGGACCAATTGGAATGACTTCTTGCAAACGTCAATCTAGCCTTTAAAATTTTTTTGTCTAAGCAAAAGAACTCTTCTGGCTATCGGTCCTCGTGAATGTGCTTCTTCTTGTAGTCTACGACGAACCGTTCGCGATGAAATTACATTTCCAATTTCTGCTGAAATCGCTCTTGAAGACACAAACGAGTCCTTCTTCGCAAGTGTTACAATACTTTTTAGGCTTTTTTGGCTTTAAAGCATTTTGTACAAAAATAGCGACCGATTCATAGTTTCTGCTATAGAAGGAAGACTTGGGCCACTTTCTCTTAGTCTTGAAACAATTTTTCTCTCCTCCGGAGAACAATGACTTTTTCGACACATGCCTGATTTTTTTACTATATATTTTGTTATAGATAAAGATAAATAACAGTAAAATAATTAGCCTTTCCAAAAAAACTAGAACAGACTGCGAAAATATTAAAGAATTGAGCAATGTATTTATTATTTTGACCAAGTACTGAAATCACACTTGAACAAAACTAACTCACAATGAAAATAGTGGCATTTAAAGGCATTGCCATTTTAAAGTTATTTAAATAAAAAAGAATTGCCATGTTTACTTTCCCTTAAAGTAACCAAAATTAAACATAAAGCAAAAATATGCAAGTGTACTTATTTTTTCGACCATATTTGTATATAAAAATAAATAGATGAATACTTATATATATGTATACGAAGTACCGGGAATTGGTCAACAAAACACAAAATATTTATTATTCATTAAAGATTTTTGTATCACCTTTAAATTAGGTCCTTTCCGAAATAGTACACTTATGCCAACGGATAATCCGATTATCAAAACAAACACATTCTCCGGATACACTTTAGTTCTTGTCGACAATACTTTTATATCTTCTACGGGCGGGGGCCTGGAAATGGTAATTCTATATATGGAAAGAGAAAAGGTCTACCGGACCCATATCGGGGGAATACCGTGGTTGTTAGTGTTAGTAGTATTGTAAGATGGTGCGTTACCGTGATAGAAATTCCTTGAGTTTTTTTTTTGAGATTTCTTTCCTTTTCCGCCAAATTTGCGCTATCAAATACCGCATAACGCTCAGATAATATTTCTTATTTACCGTCTGACCTCCTGGCAAGAATTCTGAGTCCTCAACATCGCGATAATCGAAAACAAAACAGGCAACTTTACCTTGATTTTTGATCCATCGTGAAGCGGGTTTTTCGGTTTCGTCTCAATTGGAAGGTGCTATTCCGAAGTTTATCAACTGGTTTGCATGCTAAACTCGTAAATAAATGTCCCACCGGTTATATTGCATTTTATGATTGTGGGTTCAGAATTGATCTGTTCTGGCATGTCATTACCGACCTTTACCTGATTACATTTTTGAAAAAGGTTCAAGTCTTTCGGAACTAGGGTGTAAAATGATACAGATTGATTCATAGCACATAGAAAGTTCTGCAGCTATCTCTCTCAGGTTTATATGACGATTTTAAGTCACAATTTCCTTTACTTTACGATGTGAACTTCAGTTTAAGGCGTTGATAGTCAATCAAAATCAGTCAAATTTTAGAGCAATCCTCGACCACTTTTGAATGCACTGTATATTTTTGATAAAAATCGATTCACCGATGTTTTCAGCGATTCGGCACTCGAAATTCCTTTTGGAATACAAAATTTGGGACAAATCTTTTTTTTTTTTTTTTTTTTTGATATTTTTATATGTAGTAAAAATCACAAAACTCACTCGATGCAAACTGATAACACACGAGCACTGTAAACAAACTAATTGACTCCGTGTCAGTGTAGAGGACGATGGTGTCAACTAAGAAACAACAAAATAATTTTGATGATCCATTTTAGAGCGGTTGCTAAATGATCAATTACTGCTATTTTTTTGAAACCGCTTTTACCGGACAATGTTGCTACCATATCGTCATAGTTCAAAGCATGCATGTACCTCCTGGATCGCGTACGCATGGCATACGCAAGCCCTGCATAAAGCAATCATACAACGCTCTTTTGAACTTGCTACAATATCAATAAAATACCAAACAACAATATTTTTTCATTTTTAAATGTTGACATTAAAATAGATTAATGGCACGATTTGTTTGTATGAACCTTT
>JAHXMU010000098.1:36342-47050 GCA_019455685.1 Philornis downsi | reverse complement strand
GAACGATAAGCGCTGGAAATTGTGTAACAGAACATATGGCAGGACTAGGTATGCATAGGAGTTGTACAGAGCATTAAAAAGTGGTTGCAATGTGATGGAAAATTTGAATCGTTCTAACCGTCCATCAGCATCTTAAACTTAAGTTAACATCGATAAAGTAGAGGAAATGGTGAAATTGTCATTTAAATGTTAGAGGGATAGCCATAACATTTTATGTCACACAAAAATTAATTTGTATTATTTTACACGATTGCTTGAGTATGAAACCCTTTGCCGTTCGACTAGTTCTGAAAACCTTGAATTTCCTTCAAAAATGTAATCGCATAAAGGTCATTGAAAATATGCCAGTACGATTAAATGTCGCTCAACACTTATTATGAGTTGGAAATGCGATCTAGTTAACAAGAGTTAGAATGGTGTCTCCCAATTGAGCTCAAAACGAAAATAGTTTGCCAAAGCCGATCAAAAGTCAGAGTAATGTTGACACTTTTCTTTGATTATAGCGATGTTATGCACTCGGAATTCTTGCCATAAGGTCAGACGATAAATTCAGAATATTATTTGGCATTATGAGGCTTTTGAGAAAGTAAATTCATCCAAAATTGTCAGATTTTTCGAAAGAAAACTGATGATTTGCACCACGATAACGCACCATCTCACAATGATATTATTGTAAAAGAGTTTCTGGCCAAAAACCCAAAAAATAACATTAAATTTGATTAAATATGGTATTGCTCTGACTGACTTTTTTTCCAAAACTCGAAAGTATCATCTCGAGGCACTTGTTTTCTGTCACTAAAAGACAGAAAACACAAAATTAGCGGCGGGAACTGAAGTGTTTTTGGCAAATCTATTTGAAAGATGTTCCAATCATAAAGAATTATTCATTATTATGAAGGCGATACAATAAATTTGAATGAATAGTAAATATTTTGTGTTATTGTTCTTATTTTTATGTTTTTAATTTCTTAGTCATTTCTAAAAGTACCTGCAGTGATAGCAGAACTTTCAAGAATTTTTCGCCATAATGTTTTCAATTTAGAAAATATTTCATTATAAAAAAGAGTGTCATTTGAGACACTCAATACACATTGGTTTTAACTTTTCAATCAGAAATATGTCTTGTATGACACAATTCCGCGCGCCAATTGTTTTAAATAAAGATTTTGAAAGAAAAACCACACAGTGGCGCGTAGAGATGTTTTATTTTAGAAATTATTTTGGAACTTAATGTACCTTTGAGATGCTGTATTTAGGATAATGGGCTGATTCCAAAATTTGATTCCGGTCATGCAAGCATTTGAAGAAATCGTCAAAGATAATTTCCAAAGTTTCACTCGAAAACATTTACTCAGAGAAGCTATTTTGAGTTATGTCTTACACCTCGTTAAGTCCTAAAGTACTTTTCAAGAATCCACCAACATATAACAGCTGGCCAAGAATGCAATTTTGATGATAGTAGTTAAATACTTTTTGGCCCGCCGTATTCCGTTTCTACTTCACAATCTGTAAAAATTTAATATATTGAGATTTATATGCCGAAATTTTACAAAACAAAAATGCGTTTTGTGTTCTCACAAAACTTTGTTTTAGGTGAAGGAATTATCGCCAAACGAATGAAATGATTAAAAATTACTATGTGAAATCTACATGTACGTGGTACATTCTGTCAGATAAGTACCGGGAATTGATCAATAAAACACAAAATATGTAATATTCATTCAAATTTACTGTATCGCCTCCAAAGTATGCCCTTTTGAGGTACTACTCATACGTCAACAAATTATCATTAAGACATTTTTCAAATGCTTTTTCCAGAAAACACTTCAGTTGCCACCGCGAATTCAGCTGTGGGTTCTATGAATTGAAAACGGATGCATTTAAATGCTAATTTCAGTTTTGGAAAGAGAAAAAGTTAGCCGGATCCATAACAAGTAAATATGGTGGATGTTCGATAATATTTTTGAGTTTGTGATAGGAAATTCACCCACAATGATAGCCTTGTGAAATTCGTATCTTATTACAAATTACGAGTATAATGCTTTATGAAGAATGTTGGGTCGGAATTTACTAGTTGTAGCTCGCCTTCATTAACCTTTAAGCGGTTGAGTTTTTCAAAAAAAAAACTTAGGTCATTTGGAACTTTTCGAGCGGCAATGGGTTCCACCCCGAATAATCGTATAAAACGCCACAAATTGATTTGTGAGACACAGAAGTTCTGCGGTTATCTCTCTAAACCTTAAATACCGATTTTCAATCAACATTTCCTTCACTTTATCGATGTTAATTCCAACTGAACACATTGACGGCCGACCAGAGCGATGCAAATTTTCTACCACAACTCTACAGCTTTTAAATGCACTGTACCAGTCACATCAACATGTTTTTGATAAAGTCGATTCACCGTAATTTTTCTGTAATACTTTCAGCGATGCTGCTCACGAAATTCCACACATTCTTTGTTCGATATGTTTATCCATTGTAAAAATCACGTTGAGATCGGAAAAGTGCATTGGCAAAAGTACTCTGAACATTTTATGGAGGCTCCAACATCGAAAATTACTAAATCAATCCACTAGAAATATTAAATTGCTATGAGATTTCGACTTTCAACGTAATTGTGTGATTACTTCTGAGCGGCGTTTGGTTTTCTTTAATCTTAAATGTACTGAAAACAAAAAGAAAAAAATGTATGCATTTCATGAATGAAATATGAGACAGCTTCTTACTTTCAGTGTGCTTACATGGGTTCTATTTTTAAATCTATGTACTCAACAGGACCTACATTTTACCGAAGCTTCTGAATGTCAGTTAAAGAAGGAGTGTTTATTACCTATAGATACATTGAGCCGACTAACGTTCAGACAATGATAGGTGGTTGTATCGGGTTTCAAACCCATGGCCAAATTCGAGGTGTGATCAAAAAATAGCCGTTATTTTCAATTTTTTCCAAAAAGTATTTATTTATTCATCAATTTCTATTTTATTTCCTTTAAAGTAGTCCCCCCCAAATATAATACACTTGTGCCAGCGTTTCTTCTAATTCTCGAAACCTCTTCTAAAACGCGCTTTTTGGTATCACCAACAGCTTCTGTTTCGATTTTTCTTTTATCTCCTGAATCGTAGCAAAACGTTTTCCTTTCATCGGTGTCTTCAGTTTTGGGAAGAGGAAAAAGTCAGCAGGGGCCAAATCCGGTGAATATGGTGGTTGAGGCATGCTTGCGGTTTTGTTTTTGGCCAAAAACTCACGCACAAGCATCGATGTGTGAGCTGGTGCGTTATCATGGTGCAAAATCGATGATTGGTTTTCTACAATTCTGTGCGTTTCTGACGAAATGCTTCGCGCAAACGGCGCATAACGTCAAGGTAATATTCCTTCTTGGCCGTACGACCTTGTGGCAAGAATTCATGATGCACCACGCCATTGCAAGAAGAAAACAGTGAGCAAAACCTTCACATTTGACCGAACTTGACGTGCTTGGGCGACCAGGACGAGCATCGTCATTGACATCTTCTCTGCCTTCCTTAAAGCGGTTATACCACAATTGAACTTGTGTTCTGCTCATAGTAGACTCGTCAAACGCCACAGTCAACATTTCAAATGTCCTTGCACATTTAATTTCATTTTTACACAAAACTTAATACAGTTTCTTTGATCCATTTTTTCGAATAGTAAAAAAATTGAAGAACACATTAAAAAACGACTAACCTTTTTATCTGTCAAAAACAAACTGACAATCCAAAATGGTTGATATTGTCAACATATATAATAGACATGTGAAACAAGATAACAGAAAAAAAATCGAAAATCGAACATACGAAACTCGTGAAATTTAAAAAAAACCCGTTTTTTATCACACCTCGTACATTATAGTCACGTCTTTTAACCATGATGCCACGGCCGATCACAAGATTTTATAAATATACTGTAGTGTCCAAAAAGTAAAACCGATTTTCATTTATTGGTTTATTCCAAACGATGTGCTTAATTTTCATTTGGTTTTGAACCTTTCATAGACATTTGTCATAGAATTTGTCAAAAATTTGTGTGGCATCACTCGCGGATTTTTTTGGTAGACTTTCCAAAAGTTTTTAAGTTGCCTTTATATTTGAAATAGTATCTAAAAAGATTAATTTGTTATATAGAATAATGCATAGCTTCAGGTTTTTTCAATCTTTTTATTTTGATTGACCGTCCTTATCATACCATTCACCAGAATGCCTATATATTTTCGCTTAATTTGTTATAATTTTGTTTTAATTTCCTTTCCTACATAATTTTAATGATTTATTAAATTGTTGATAGTTCTTTTAATTCGCGTACATGCCCAAAATAATGTACGCGGTTCGGACGCATTTCGCGTTTTTTTTTTATTGAATGAATGATTGAATGATTTAGATAGATTTTCCATTTCTTTTTCATTTAGTTTTATTGGATTTTGGTGTAAATAGTGTAAAAACCAGCAGCAGCCACAACCAACCACAACGACAAATTGTAAACATGTCTTTACAATCTATTAAGTACACAACCGGTAAATTGGAAATATTGGACCAGCTACTGCTTCCGGTGCAGTCGAAATACTTAGCGGTCAAAGGCGTCGAGGATGGTTGGAAAGTTATTAATAAAATGCAGGTGAGTTTCAAAGAATTTATTTTAATTTAATTGTTACAACACTTAAATAGTATGAAGGTAAGTAATGAGGAATTACTTTTCAAAAAGTTGAGTTTCATTTACATTTGCACGTTATTTGTATTTTATTTAAATTAGTTCTGCTAGTAATTTGTTTTCTTGTTGTTTTTCTCTTTTTTTTGTCACGGTCTGAACATTTAATCATGAACTAAAATTAACAAATTATCTTTGGTACATCTCTGGTCTCTTGTGCGAGTGACTAAGCAATTAATGATTTATTATCCTCTAACCTACAGGGGGGGACTAAAATATGTAAATCTATGTCTATGGTACATACATAATAAATAAATAATTGCTAATTTAGATATACAGAATTGAATGGTTTTTATTGCCCCACTAAAATAACAAAGTTTTTAAATATATTTCAAACAAACTATAAATAATGTTTTCGTTTTTAACAGATCTGTATATTCGAATTGTTAAATAAATCTGTCACAAGTATTTCATTTCACTCGACATATTCAAAATTCTTGTAAATGAACAAGCGCCAAGCACCAAGCAAGAAAGTTCACATAAAATATTAATTTGCAAGATCAGCGTACAAATTATGTGATTTTACAGTGCATTTTATGAGAATGACAATGCGATGTAAAGAATTGTAGAATAATTATAATATTTAAAATATAAGAATATAGAATATAATTATTGAACATTTTAATTATTCAATACAAAGCACTTGTCTTATTTATGCCTCTCACAAATAAACTAAACATGCTACATGGATAAAACCGCCATCAAGTCTTCGAGACGAGTGTACCAACATAAAAAAATAATAATCGAAAGTCGAATGTACGTAGACCGCGAAATTTGAAAATTCGCCTTATTTTTTGAACAGACCTCGTATATATATCAAAAATCTTAAAAAATAAATTGTTATCCATTTAGTGGTTTTAAAACCTCTCAGCTTTAAATACCTGTCATCTGAAGTGCTATTTATTTAGCGAAAGGTTTGCATTTGCAAATATTGATCGTTTAACAACCGAAGAACTTACTACAAGAGTGTTGAATCACTAGTAAGTTTTAACTATTTTTCGCGTTCTTCGGTTGTTAAACGATCAATATTCGCAATGGACGATTTTCGGCTTTATTGCTTGCGAAGTTTTCAGAAAGCGTTTTGGGGACTTCATTTGGCCACCAAGATCATGCAATTTGATACGGTTAGACTTTTTTTGTGGTACTACATCAAATACCGTGTTTACGCCCATAAAAGGAAAAAAATTCAATATTTTTGTTCTCTTAGGGGGCGACATTTTCAGAAAAGAACAGGAAACCCTATCAGAGTAGCGAATTTTTCAAAAGTACATTAAAAAAAGTTATTCTTTTTGCTAGAAAAAAAAACATAAATAAAGCATTAAATAATTTCGGGTTAATTTTGATTAACTATTTTTCCAATTAAATTGATGTTGATTTGAACACATTTTCGGTAGTCCTATAATTAGACATTTTGAGAATTTCGTGGCTCGTCTGTAAATATTTCGATTACAGTGCCTTCTAATTGGGGAAAATACAGATCTAGCATTGAATCCAAGGTGCTAACCTCCATGAGTTAGGTGAAAACTGTTTGATTCCTAATTTTCGCCCATATAAAAAAAATATATTAAAAAAAATATTTATATGGGTGAAAATTAGGAATCAAACAGTTTTCACCCAACTCATGCAAGTTAGTTCCTTGGATTCGATGCTACATCTGTATTTTCCCCAATTGAAGGCTCTGCAATCGAAATATTGTGTCGGTTTTGAACATATCGTATGATTTGATTCTTAATTTTGAGAAGTATAACATCATGCTAAACTTAGTCCCATGAATGAGAGAAACTGCCTTATTAATTCTTACAACTGCGTGATTAAGAAATTATTCGATGTTTACTTTCTAAATCAAAATTGGTGCTTTGGGATGAGATACATCGACTCTACGGGGGTAATAAAGTAGTGAAAGATTTACAATTGAATTGCCAGAATAATGGAGACAATTCAATAATGATTTCAACCATATAATTATGAAAACCAAATACTACAAATGCCTCAACCAATTAGGTAGGAGCTTTAGTATAACGTTTTTCTGGCATCTACTGTATCCATCTCTACCAAAATAAGCAAATAATTGAACAAATAAAGTGCTTTAAACACTTTGAATTAATAAATTCAACTTGTAATTAATCAACGATGTACAATTTATCCATTGCCCACAGGATCAATCCCTCAAGGTAAAAGGGAAAACAGAAAAACTTGAGATACCTCGATTTTACAAAAGTTATAAACAAGTGGAAGGTGTTACAATTGAGTTGTTAGAACAAATCGTCCTGAAGTCATATAATCCTCAAAGGGAAATGTTATGACCCTTAAGCCCACTAGAAAGAAGTTGAAATGTAATGGTTTTCTAATATATACTGTATCCAGCTGTACATAAGACCAACAAACGACTGTAAAATCAAAATGCTTTAAACTAATCAATTTACTTTTTAATTGCTCAACAATGTGCAATTTACCCATTGCCACACGATCAATCTCTCCCGGCACTCATCATCCACATTCTCAAGGTAAAAGGGAAGACAGAAAAGCATGAGATACCTCGATTCTACGAGAATTATAAACAAGTGGAAGGTGTTATAATTAAGTTGTTGGAACAATGCGTGCTGAAATCATATAATTCTTAACCCATTATAAAGAAGCTTAAATATAACGTTTTTCTAATATGTACTGTATCTAGCTGTATATAAGAATAATAAACGACTGTAAAACTAAAATGCTTTAAACGCTAATCAATTTACTTTTTAATTGCTCAACAATATGCAATTTATCCCTTGCCCATATGGTCGTGCTTTATGTCTCCCGGCACACATCATACTCATCATCAAGGTGAAAAGGGAAAACAGAAAAGGCTTTCACAACATGTGTCCGCATGTACTTATCTCAGCCATCGTCAGTCCACCACATGTTACCTATCACCCAGTCTCACATTCCGCCACATTATTATTTTGTATTATTTAGCTGATGTTCGTTGGTCTGTTCTGCTTGCTGTTGAATACATCATAATCAACGTCAAAACCTGAGTGATGACATTCTAAACACACAAACAGATAATTAAATAGGGTATAAAACGAGGGTTGTTGATTCAGTCGCAAAAACACCAGAATGCAAAATTTAGAACAAATCATGAAATCATCTGTCATAAATACAAGCCAAAATAATTTCTTATATATAACTGCAGGTTTCTTGTTACGTCCAAGATCTGAATGAGCTTTTCTTGTAAATTGAAGAAAAACAAAATAATTCTTTTCCAATGTTATGAAATTTGGTTTTCCCTACATTCTCATATAAATTACACGAGCCAATATCTCTCAATGCAACCATCTGATTTTGTTTGCAATTTTAAAATGTCACGTGATGATGGTTCAGTTTTGTTCTCATCAACATCTCAAATGATGCTATGTTATTGTAATGTCAGTAACTGTTGCTTGCTCTTACTTGACACATTTATCTCTAGTCTCCCTATTTACTTGAACAAATTTATTCTGTTATCTTATTTTTCCCATTTTTGTGCATTATAGGTTCGAGGTGCTCCCGCTATTGCCATTGTTGGCTGTTTATCTTTGGCTGTAGAAATTTTCCCAGAAACGTTTGAGTCCAAGAAGTCATTACGACAAGAAATTGAGGGTAAACTCAATTATCTGGTGTCTGCACGACCAACAGCGGTTAATATGAAAATTGCTGCCGATGAATTAATTGCATTGGCCAATGAATTAACTAAAGATGAAAGTGTCTCAGTAGATGATATGAAACAAAGGTAAGAAACACTACGAATAACATTTAATATTAATATAATATATATCGTTTCCTTTCTGCATTCAGATTCCTTGATGTTACTGAAGCAATGCTGCAAAAGGATATCTCAGACAATAAGGCCATAGGCACGAATGGAGCCAAGGCTGTGTTGGAAAGTGCGGCTAAAGATGGCCCAGTGCGAGTGTTAACCCACTGCAATACGGGATCCTTGGCCACAGCAGGCTACGGTACAGCCCTGGGTGTGGTCCGAAAGTTGCATGAACTCAAGAAATTAGGTAGTTAATTCCTATGCTTGTTTTTATGGGGCTGTTAGTTATAATTAGAGATATGACCAAACCAAAATAAGTATTTATCATAGAAGACTGCTTTGCCGTTTTTAAAGTTTAATTTAGAGTGGAATTAACCCTTTGTATTTCTGTTGTTAAAACATCAGCTGTGCTCGTACTTTTTGTATTGACTTATAGAAGCAAGAAGAAACAATTACTGGATGCAGTGGAGTGGATGACACGTAAATTCAATGACTGCTTAATATTAAGATGATATATGCATGTTAGCTCAATTTTTTTGCAGAAAATGATTGGCCATCGCAGGTTTGCCCTCTTACAGACATATAAGGTGTGTTTCATATTTATAACGCCACCCATAAATTTGCTTTATTTGTGTAACGATAGGTTTTTTGTTGTTATGATGTTCTATTAAAATACTTTTTTGGACGAAACAACCATGCACACAAACTTTGGGATTTGTGCAGATAACGGTACTTTTGTTTTTGCGATAATTCTGTTTTAAGCGTGTTTCGTGTACCGCTATTAATTTGAACAGTCTTTTTGTTTTTACGAAAAGAAATTCAAATTTTTAGAAATAACATTAAAGATTCTATTTGTCATACTTAGTAACAAATTCCTTAAAATTTGTGACTCATATTCCATCCAAGTCCCCGCAATCGCATTTTCGAGCTTTTGTATTGTACCGAATTGGCGATTTTCTTTACACACCTTCCGCATTAAGATATCCCAGAGGTTTTCTATCGGATTAATGTCTGGTGATCTTACCGGCCAGTTCGTAACACTAATTCTTTTAGACGACAGCCAGGATTTTGTCTCTCTGCTGAAGCGTTATCTTCTTAAAAAACCAGTCTCTGTCCCCATTTTCATTCAAAAATGGGATAAGACTGTTTTCCAAACCATTACATTTCCACCACCAAAATTTTGGCTTTTCCTCAAATCATGCCAATAACGCCGAAAAACATCAGTACCATCTAAATTCCATTTTTTTATCCAAAAAAATTAGCTGCAATTTTTATGTTTACAATAAAGCAAATCGGTTAATAATTTTGTGTGGCTTAGGGATGACCATTGTATGTTTATTTTTTACGCCCAAAATCCATACGGGCAAGTTTGTGTTCAGCTTTTCAATTTGAACCCTTTAATGTCCGCCAAAAGGTGGTGCGACTGACACTTTTCTCCACAACAGTTTGTTATGCTCGCAAACTTCTCGATTTGTTGCTGGCACTTTTTATAATTTATTTCTCATCGCAGCTAGCAAATATTCTTTTTTATTTCTGAGCGCTTACTACATCCGTAAGCGTCAGGATCTCGTAAAAAAATTTGAATGAGACTATAGCTCCTGTCCTTGTGCCCAATTTCTTTTCCACTGTAGCCTTCGTCCTTATAAGCGATTATTATTTTACCTATTTCGTGTTCTGTCAAACTTTTTCCTCGCGGCATGTTTTTTTTATTACTCATTTTTACCACTTCTTCACAAAAATAATAATGATCTTATCTCTCACTAATTGAACTTAGCATTACAATTGTGAAACACGTTAAAAACAAAAGCACCGTTGTCTGCAGAAATTCCAAAGTTTGTGTGCATAGTTGTTTCGTCCAAACAAGTATTTTGATAGAACGTTATAACAGCAAACGTACAGTCACACAAAAAAAGCAATTTTATGGGTGGTCTTATAAATATGAAACGCAAATTAGTATAGTACAGAGTTCAGACTGCCATCTACATAGATTATCGATAAAATTTTATAAATCATATAAGTCGTACATGGAAAAGAGTTCCAAGGGTTTATTAGCAAACGTTTTATCCCAAAAGCATAATCATTCCAATGCAGTTTTGTTTTCCCCTATCTGCGCCTCGCACTTTGCTCATTTACGTTGACTCCCTGCCGGACCGTTTTCACTCTCTCGAATGATATAACTCAGCCAATGCAATCTACTGCTTCTTGCA
>JAHXMU010000098.1:0-10752 GCA_019455685.1 Philornis downsi | reverse complement strand
CCATAAATGTCATATTTGGAATATGGTAGAAATTGTCACACTAAATGAACTTACACGTACTCTGTTTAAGGTTTTGATAAACTTCTCCATTATCCGGACAATAAAGGTGTACCTGGTTTCGAACCCACGACCATATACTTATCAGTCGGAACAATTCGTTCAAGTCTTTGAACGTTCTAGACAAGTTGGAATAAATATGCAGAAAACAATCAGATGCAATTTTATTTGCCAAGGATATGTTTGCATTTGTATTTCTGTGCGAACACTTTTCCACTATTTGTGTAGAAAATTTGTAGCAACAGTTATGCTTGCACAAAATTTTTCTTGCTTCCTGCGCATAAACCTCAAAGGGGAAATACTATTTGCTCTAGCGTTCTATAAATCGAATTTCAAATAATTGATTAATCGACTAATCGATTTTTTGTAGGAAAAATTCGAAATCGATAGTTGTATTGTGAAACAGTCGAAAAGTTGACTTTTGTGTTCTAAAAGTCGACTGGTTTGCCAGATGTATTAAATTTAGCTTTTTGTAATACGAGAAGTTGGTCCCAAAACTTGCCGACTTGACGTATAGATGGTAGCAGTAGTTAAAAAAAAAATCATTTTGGTGAAAAGTGGCAACCTTATAAAATATATGTTTTAAGTTTTAAGGCGCCATGTTACTTAGTATTTTTTTTTTTGAGCCATCAAAAGTAAACGATCTCAGCGAATTTGTAAACATGGAAAAAATTGGTCACGGTTTTGTAATTCAATATTTCCATTTGAAAGGTCTCAGTCATCAACGGATAATATTATGCTAATTTGTTGCAGCGTTTAGGTGATGAAATTATGCAAAAACCACGCATTTGGCGAAAAAGAAAGTGTTGTTTCATCAAGAGAATGCTCCAATTCACACATCCACTATTACGATGGCCAAATGCACCTTATTCGCCAGATTTAGCTCCCTAGGACTATTTCCTTTTTTCTAAACTTGAAAAAATGGTTTGGTGATAAAGAATTTCCCAGCAATGTAGAGGTGGAGTCTGCGGTTGATGGTTATTTTAAGAAATTTCACAACTCTTACTATAAACAGGATATAGAAGCTATTGAATATCGCTGAAAAAGGTGTACTGAGCTAAAAGGAGTTTATGTTGAAAACAAAGAAAATTTTTGCCAATTTTTTTGTGTCTTTTTTGTTAGGTCGGCCAGTTTTGGGGCCATCCTTGTATATAAACAATTTAGCAGAGTCAAGACAGTATCAATAATTAAAATTTCAATTTTTAAAACTGAGCTCCAATCGAATATTTTCAACCAACATTTCCGAATCATCTTTGCAAAGAAAAACATCTGTGGTAATCTCTTTAAATTTCTCTTGAAACTTGCGCTTGAAAATTTTGAAGGAAATAATGGAAATATTGATTCTTGCTAAACTGGTCAAAAGAGAGATATCAAGAAGTCGCATTCTACTATTATAATACAAATTTGAACGTTTAATTAAAAATTTGGTGGAAATTTAAAATTTTTGTAAATACTCGCACATCAGTTTATTCGATCGATTTTCATTCTCAGACCTAACTTTATCCAATGTTCGATGTGTGCTAAATATGGTTGAATTTAATTATGAAAGAAAAATATGAATCTAAGAATATATGGATAAAGTCCGTCACTTGTGCGGGAAGTATAACATGGAGCATAATTAGAGGTTGAAGTTTTTCAAATTTCATCACGAAATTATATGTTTTTTCAAAAACACAATTAAGGATAACGGCGAAAAGACAGAATTTCGAGAAAGCTGTCAATATTATCCATTTTCAGTGTTAATATTTATTGCGCGTCAGGCAATAAATATCTTTATTCGTTTGGTTGAAAAGACTCGGTTAAAAGACTTTATTGTGTAAGTGCTAGAGGGGTAACAAACAAGGGATTTCAAATCCTGACACAAGGCTCAATTTAGAGGAGCCAAATGTAGAGAATTCGGTTCTTTAGATTGAGTCTCTTTGGGCCACTGGGCGGTAATCTTGCTCGGTGGTCTAAAAAAGTTAACGCCACTTTCCAATTAACTTCTATATGTTTGGCATATACGGAACTTACATCTGGTACGAATGGCGGTTCAACCATTCCAGCCTCCAAACGTTTCCAATTGATACAATTAAAGAACGGATGCAGTTTGACTTCACGAGCACCAAAACGGCCATTACGACAGCCTAAACGTAATTTTATAGATTTGGCGAGTAATTGTTGGCACAGCGATCTGGCCTCATCGCTAAATTTGTTGGAATACTTTTCAGGATCCTCCTAAAATATACAACTTTTGATAATATTAAAATCCTTGCAATAATTACCACGTTATGTTTACCTTAACTCTTCTATCGACTTCTTCACGCTTCACCTTTTCTTTGCGCGCTCTAAATGGAGCCTGGCCTTCGATCATTTCATAAAGGAGACAACCAAAACTAAACCAATCAGGTGAAAATGAGTATTTTTCATTATCAATAACTTCGGGGGACATGTAACCTGCAGGAAAAGAAAAAATAACGTCTTAATAATAACCACAATTTGTATATGAGGAATTGAACTTACCCACTGTTCCCACACGACCGCGTACCATTTCTCCGTCTATTTCTACGGCTAAACCCAAATCGGAAATACGCACATGACCATGATCATCGAGCAAAATATTTTCTGGCTTACAGTCCCGATAGACAATGCCTTGCTGATGTAAATGCTCCAAGCCGCAAACAACTTCAGCGGCATAAAATCTAGCACGTGCGAGTTCAAAACCCGGATCACCGCCCATATTGTAAATGTGGAACTTTAAATCACCACCTGAAAGGAAGAAAGAAACAAAGAAAGGCATTTGAAACCGTTTTAAAATAATAATGGGGAGATTAGATTTAACAAAATAATTCAAATTGTCTCTAGTTGTTTAATACGAGTTCCTTTTGAAAGTACGATGGCTATTTTGTGTTATTTACAAAGATATATTTTAACAAAATTTCAGCTTAAATGAAATCGCATGCACATGAATATTTTGCTCACCCAAAGTTGTTATGGGATAGTATGGATGGCTTAGCAATTGGCTCCGGGTGTTTATTAGCCATATTTGTGGCCAGAGCTCATTGTTGCCAATCAATGGACGGCTAATCCAATTACTGTTGCTTTCAAACCGAACCCAATGGAAAATACCATTGAATTGAAAGTAATGAATTGTGCGAATGGCATCATGAGTAGTATTGTTGATTCAATCACTTGAATCATTTTCATGTTTGCTCTGCAAACATTTATAAAAACAGTAAATACATGAAATTTAATTAAAATCCTCCAGCATTGGGAAATGATAACAGACTCAATCAAACTCTGGCGCTTAGCCAGGAGGAAGAAGGAATACCTAAAACGGGTATCCAATAACGGAACGTTGAACATGTCCTAGAGAGATTTTAGTCCCAAAGGAAGAAAACCATTTGCGATATTATGAAAAATTTCTGCGAATATGAAAGTTTTATTGCAATCACTAATAACTAGATTGATTACTTTTTCCTTTTATCTTGAAATAATAATTATTTTGCTCGAGGTTGGACGTTTTAATGTAAGCATTTTTACTTTACTTCCACTTTACACAGCAAATGTAATATCATTTTATACAAAATGAACGATACATCGTACGATATGTAACCATTTGTAATATATTGGATTGATTGGACATCTTATTGATATTCGTAGAAATTGCTTGCACTCCTTGTGTGTTAAATTCGTCATTTATGATAGTAGAAACTATCACTGACATATAAACGGAAACTTGGTGAATCGACACCATTGTACTCGCTGGACCACTACAGTTTTTGTTTGTTATAGTGCTGAATCATAACTCCTTAATATAGTTCATGTTGCAAAATAAACATTATTTATACTACTTCGAATTCGAAGGAACAGAAAATAATTTTATCTGGAAAAAATGTAACAGCAGATATTTCGTAAATGAGTCTACAAATAGGATCTGGGTAAACTGATTGAATGTGAGAAACTCTCATAGAAACATGAGAGAAACATTCGTAGGATGCAAAGAAACTTGTTGTAGGTGATTTGTCTATCTTTTGCGCACCAGGTTTAAAAACTTGCTTTTTGCAATTTGCTCTAAATCGATTCAGTTAGGTGAAATGAATCCGAACTTCATGTAATACATTAGGAAATATGTCTTTGCCGCTTTTTGACAAAAATTGGTTATTATATTATGTGTTATTCAAAATATTATTCATTGAAAGCCTGTTCCATCTTTCTAGTAGTGTCCATAGAAAGGTTCATCTTCTGAGTCCACCCAATTTTTTGGTTTCTTCATATAATGTAAAGCGCCCCTTAGATAGGCCATGTGTCACCGTTGCACCGTCACATGTTGCACCGTAGAAGTGCCAATCGAAAAACGCAATGTCTGGTGAATATGGCAGATGGGATAGGATTTCTCAGTAGAGGGCTTCTAAGTAGATTTTGAGCAGCACAGCAATATGTTGACGAGCATTATCATACAATAGAATAACTCTTGTTTCTTGACCAGTAGTGGGTCAATCTCATCAATTCGTTGTTGCCGTTCGGATAGAGCAAATCATAATGCACGATACCAAGTTGATTCTACCAAACACCTGAAGCGAGTTCTTTCCATGAACATTCCATGAATTGGTTGTCGATTTCTGTTTCATACCAAACCTTTCATTTTGGCCTGGCAAGCACCATTCCACATGTACAAAATCGACAATTAACACTTCTGGATGTCAGCTTATATGGAACCAAATTTCCATCATCTTGAATCGTTAAAAATGATTTTAAATGATATGAAATTGTTTGTTGCAACACTTCAACGAAATTGCAAATTTTGCTTGTATTTTAGACGAATTCCGCGTCTATACGCACTTTTGGTCTTTTGCTAACGTCCCTTGATTTCGAAGTCACCGTTCTTGAACTTCTGAAATATCTTTTTTTTCGGATTTAGAGTTATTTTCAATGATGAAAATTATTTGGCCAAGACACTGCCATTGTCAATTATTACACTTCAGTCTGTTTATATCGAAATTTATAAAATATAAAAATTTTAAATTTTACATATTATAAAATAACCAGGGACCGTAACAGTTATAAGAGGAATGATGAAAAAATCTTATTTAACCATTAACATTAACGAATTTAAATAATGGTTAAAAATAACCATTATAGTGAGATATATATTATTTTGGTCACCGTAACCAATTAAAATGAGAAATATTGTTTTTTGGTTATGAATAACTGTTATAGCAACCAAAAAGAATTTTTTGGTTAACAATAACCATTATTCAAAGAAATTTTGTTTTTGGTTATCGCTACCCACATAAAGGGTAGGCCATAGGTATTTTTAATGTAATGGATGCCTTTCTAAGGGGTAGAGGTACGTAGGGCAAGCAATTTAAATATCTTTGGAAAAATTAAAAAACGGTCTTTTATTTTATAAATAAAAAACATTTTAACTTAAAGTTATTTTTAATTCAATTTTTATCCGAGTACATATGTAAAAGCTATGATTTGATTGTGGCAAACATTTATTTCAATAGTTAACGATGAGAATGAATAAAATACGGAACAATTTTTAACCAATGGAAAAATTTTTAACTAACCGATAACGAAAAAAAAAAATTTCTTTGGATAATGGTTATTGTTAACCAAAAAATTCTTTTTGGTTGCTATAACAGTTATTCATAACCAAAAAAAAATATTTCTCATTTGAATTGTTTACGGTGACCAAAATCATATATATCTCACAATAATGGTTAAAAATTCCCTAATAAAGATAAAGGGAATTTTCGCGTAACCTTTTCGTCTGGAAAAAAAATAACAATTATTTTCCGTTCCTGAAAATAACTTCATAGGTTATGCAGATTCTAATGTGACTCCTAAGAAGTCATAAAACGTTATGTTACGGTAATAGACAAACTACTAATGATTTCCCAAAAAGGGAACGCTCCCCAAGGTGCTTAAAACGAAACGAACGGTATGAGTTTCTTTTTACGAATGTTGTTTGAAGCATTTTCCCCATTTAAAACATCTTCGCCATATGCTGCTATATTGACCACCGCTAGTGGTCTGGCAAGGCTGTCAGCTGTTAAATATCTGTCATCTGAAGTGTTATTTATTTAATGAAAGATTGCCATTTACGAATGTGGATCGTTTGATAACGATCGTAAGGAACGCGTAAAAATAGTTAAAACTTACTTAACTTACAAAAGTGGTGTTTCAAATGCGGGCTTTCAATCGAACAAAATTTTCTTTTCTTTCTTCGGATATGGGGCTCGGAGAACCCAAAAGTGATTGTGGAAAAGACATGGCATTTGAAAAAAAAAACTGTCTAGTGCGCGTTATGATCCGGAGGTGTCCTTGGGCCGTATTTTTTCGAAAACAACCTCAAAAGGTTCCACTGATGCAACCAATCCAGAGTCGGTCATTTAAATGATATTGTGTTTCGTACATAATGCCAAGATCCAAGCATTATAATAAAATGAAAGTTTTATCTAAATCATAGCTTTATGTGTGTTTTATTTAACTCAACTTGAAAACCAAAATGGAAAACCCTATACAAGAAGTCAATGTGTCTCAGTAACAGTAACAATGTAATGTTTTACATCCGAGAATTTACTGGGGGCCTCTTTTGTAAAACTGCGAAGACTTATTTCTACTTCCAATACCTTACATATGTCTATTTTCTATTTTATTTTTCTATTGTAATAAAATTTTTTTAATTTAAAATTAATAAAATACTGTTAATTTTGTTAATTTTATTCACCCTTAGAGTATACGATATTTCGTAATTTTGCTTTAATTTTGAATTAATTTTACAACTAATCTTTAAGCGACATCTATATATAGAAAAATCAATTGCTGTGCGTTAGTCTCGCTAAAACTCGAGAACGGTTGAACCGATTTGGGTCATTTTGGTCTTAAATTATTGGTAGAGTATTCCGGAAGGTTTAAAGGTTTTATGGCGTTGGAGATGAGATTTTTGCAATTAATTTTTTTACCACATTAACGTTGAATCTTTGAAGGCAAAACAACGTTTGCCGGGTCAGCTAGTATTTAATAAAATTGATTAGACCAGATTTGTCGGTTTCTATGAAGGGAAAAAGCAATTTCAGTTCTTGAAATCTAAAATTAAACCTTGTTTTTAAATACTGAATATTCCCGAAATATGGCGACTTAAGAGCGATTCTGTATTCAATGGTGTCGAAAAAATACCTCCAATTTTAATACAAAAGTCTTATTTTTTAAATTTTAGTGCTAATTTTGATGCAAATTTAGATATATGGAGAGATAAATACTGAGCTAATTTCGAAACAAAAATTTTGATTTTAAAATTTTAAACACAAAGACTTTCAGATTTCAAAAGAGATATTTCGTGAAAACGATCATATGAACTATAGTCTGGCATGCTAACAATTCGAATTTGGTAAAATACTTTTTCATTATTGAATGGATTTGTTGAATGTACTCGTAATCTATTATCAAGTTCTGCTTTTTTTAAGAGATCTGCCCGTTTGTTCAGCAATAGCTTGCTTAAAAATGCTAAAATATTGGAACAACTTAATGCACAATATGTGAATAATTCGTTAAAATGAATTAATGTTACATTTTGTAAGTACCTACTTATGGAATCTATTCGACCACCTCATCAGAGCCTAATAGCAATGAACGTCGGATTCACTGCAGCAAATGTCATGCTTCCAATTAGTGTCTTCTGCCTTTACATGGGTTGGTTAATGGGAATTAACCAACTAATTTTCATTTAACTAGCTAATAGTAATATCAAGACAAGCCCAACATTTGTAAGCATAGAATTCATTCATTCTGTTGTCTGAGATACGGTGACCAAATCACATTTTACATAGCAGCTACACATTCATAGGAAACAAGGACAATGATGAGCCACTTCACTACTACTGTAATTACTTCCTTTTCTTCGTTATGATCATGAACTTTTTATACCGTACAACACTTACCATTCATGATGGTTAGCACCAGGCACAGGGCATCCTTTGTCTCGTATGCGTAGGCCAAATTGACAACAAACCGTGAATTGATTTTCT
This sequence comes from Philornis downsi, assembly GCA_019455685.1. NCBI lineage: Eukaryota > Metazoa > Arthropoda > Insecta > Diptera > Muscidae > Philornis > Philornis downsi. The sequence continues at coordinate 2,680 of JAHXMU010000098.1, read as the reverse complement.
GTAGTATCTGCTTCTCCGTCAGGACCATTGATTCGCCTTTACGCTTTTTGATACGTTTCTTTTCCAATTTTTTGCAAGCGTACATTTTACCTGTGGCACGTACCTGTAAAATTGTTGGATGCAATGGAGAAAATAAAACGAAATAGAATGAATGTGAAGGATATAGTAGGATGTAAGAGAATTTATATTAAAGTACAGTCCAAGACCTATTAATGCTACTAATTAAAGCAGATAAAAAAAATATAAAAAAATGCAGATTAGCAGATTAGTTAGCCCAAGATGGAGAGTAAGTAGCAATTACATTTTATATCTCCTTCTCACACGTATAAAGACAGAGCAATTGTTGCAGTTGTTTTCAAAATAGAAGTTTCTTCGATAAATTTACATTACAGGAATACGTGCAGAAAAAATGCTGGAGACAAATTATCGCGTTAGCGATGGTTAGTACAAAAAAGTACCAAAAACTGGTATATAAAACAGTATTTAAAAATGTAACCGATCGTCGCGCGATGGTGTTAGTACACCCGACTATCGCTTGCATAATTGCGGGTTCAATCCCTGATATAGTCATGTATTATTATTTGGGCGGCAATCGCTTCCATGTGTTTGACGAATACTTCAAGTAGCCAAGCGATTGACAAGTCCAGTTAATGCCTTTCAAACTGTGCTGTTCGAAATTGCCGTTAAACAGCAGATCCCGTTTAACGAGTCTAGAAGTAAAATACGTGAAAGTCCACTAAATGTGCGAAGCTCTTTCTTATCTCATTCATGAGGTCCAAGGGAACTTGTTTTTTATTTAAACATATTCTCGGCTGAGCAAGCATTTTGCCCGTCAGAAGTGTGGGGAATGAAATTAATACGAATGAAATTAATATGCAGTATAATTTCAGATGAATATAAATTATGCCAAAAAAAAGATCGGGAATGGATCATTTAAAAAGCCCACTTAAATGAATTGTCAAAATTCTTTTTGTCGTCAAGTTGACACAACTGCTTCTAGATTAACGCGGAGCTTGAGCGCAATTTGCCATTTATTTTGTTTATGATGCTCGATTTTGTCAGTTCCCCTCAATTGTATTTTAGAATTTTTATAGTGAATAAAAATGTCGAACAAAGAATTTGTCGAAAATTTTGCATTACAAATGGAATTTCTTGTGCGGAATCACTGAGATTATTACAAATGTTGCATATGATTACAGTGCGTTTCAAAGTGGCCGAGATGTTGTGGGAGATTTGTCTCGATTTAATCGGCCATCAAAGTCTTCAGTTAATTTTAATGTCGATAAACTGAAGGAAACGGTGACTGAAAACTGCCATTTAGTTTTGAGGGAGATAACCGCTTAGCTTCCTTAACTTAACTTTCTATGTCTTACAAATCAATCATCTTACGTAATTATATGCGTATGAAAAGCGTTCCTACTTGTGCCGAAAGACCTAGTTTCTTTAAAAACTCAATCGAATATATAGGGTGATTTTTTAAGATTTAAGTTTTTTCAGGTTGGCAGCACTGGTTGGTAATGGCGTCCAAACGTCATCTGTCAAAGTGAAAAGTGTACAGTATACTCTGCCATTTCATCATGGAGAGACTAATAAACGAGCAACGATTGCAAATCATTGAAATTTATTATTAAAATTCGTGATCCGTGGCAAATGTGCATCGTTTGATACGACGGCGTTGGAGAAAGATTTTTTTCGCAAAAAAACATTTTCCCCTTTTTTTTTATATGGAGTTTCGCCGCGTTGTCAGCACAGTATCAACATTTGTAGAGGGAAAACTGTAAGATATGGTGCCCATCTTTGGCGCACTCTCAATCTATACTGAGTAAAACAATTACAGAACCGTTTTGTTTACGAAATTTGACTTTTCTAATCCCATTTACTATAAATCGGTCGCACTTAAATGCCATATTGAACAATTAATTGATTTCTTTTTACCATACTTTATATCTCCACAAATAGATTTCATACAGAAAAAAGGAATGCAATTTCGTATGAACGCTATTTCATTAAAAATCGAATTCCGATATCATAAAAATATGAAACTAAAAGCCATTCTTTATAAACTGACATGTCTGGGAATTCTTTCACAAGCTTCCCGGTTTTACGGAAATGAGAAAAGGCCAACATTTTAGGAAAATGTCGGGAAAGAAATTGTCGGTGAAGAACTATATTTCCATGATGAAAGGAATTGCCAAAGAATTCTCCATTTTTGGGAAATTCAACATCAAAAAAAGGAGAGAATCATAATAAGAAATTGGGAATGGCAAAAATCATAATAAGAAATTGACAAAGGCGAGATGAACATTGCGAGAATTTGCAACAATATTTTGCAAATGTTTAAATTATTATTATATTATTATTATATTATTACAATATATAGTTTTCTCCCTGTAGAACTAGCACCAGACTTTACTTAATTCAATAATTCCTGTTAAATTCCTTTCAAATTTAACCTTTTAAAACTTTCCAGCATTTGCAACGATTCTTCAACAACTGAAAATATAGTTAATTTCGAGAAATTTCTCTGATATAAAAACTGCCTACAGACAATCAGAGATTAACTCCCCAAAAAAAACAAGTGAAATTCGTTTTTCTATAACTCATTTATGTCAACGTTCAGTCCTGTTTTGTATTGTTGTCATGCCATGAAGTGCGATTGTGGGATGCCCTCACTCAGATT
>JAHXMU010000097.1:1799150-1812177 GCA_019455685.1 Philornis downsi | reverse complement strand
GTTTTTTTTAAATTTTCCCAAGCATTACAAAGAAATGATATGGATAAAAACTTTTGCTACTGCTGTCTACAAATTAAGATTTGCAGAGAAAAAATCGAATTTCGAAAAATCCGCCTGTTAGGTACCAGAAGGACAGTAATTTATCATGGTTAATTTTTTCGAATTTTGCCCAGCATTATAGAACAATACACTAGGCAAAAATTTAGGGAGTTGCTGTCTATCAATTATAAGTTTTAGAGGAGAAACTGAATTTGGGAAAATCGATCAATTTGTATGTGAGGTTACAGAAGGGACAGACCAATATAGCCACTTACAATCCTCGCCAAATAAAAACTCTGACACAATATTAGGATTTCCGAAGATTTTAATAAATTTTATAAAGATTTATGACAGTTGTCTCACCAGCCAGCCTTCACATGCCATGCATACCTTCATAACTTTAGGTGAAGGTATAAAAATGTGTCCCAACAAGAACGAAAATTTAAATTTTAAATAAAACACAGATATTTAAAAAAAACGTGAAACTTTATTATATCGTAAAGTAGACAGAATCAGGTTATGTATGGAACAACACATCTGGCAGATGGCCGCCGTGGCCTTGCTGGCACACAAGCGATCTTTTAATGAAATTGAAAATGACCGTTTTGCATAAATGCTGCGGTATTTCATTAATGCAGCGTCCAATTTCTCTTTTAAGACTTGAGTCGTCGTCGGCTTATTCGCGTAAACCATCGACTTCAAAAAACCCCAAAGAAAAAAGTCTAATGGTGTTAAATCGCACGACCTAGGCGGCCAATTCTGGTCCCCAAAACGCGAAATAACACGACCGGGAAATGACTGATGCAGCAATTGAATTGTTTCTCTGGCTGTATGATATGTGGCGCCGTCTTGTGGAAACCACATGCCCTCCACATTCATTTCTTCAATTCTAGGCACGAAAAAACTGTTTATCATTTTACGATACCGAACACCATTGACTGTTTGCGATTGACATGCCTCATTTTCATAAAAAAAGGTCCAACGATTCCTTCAGCCCAAAATCCACACCACACAGTGACACGTTGAGGATGCATTTGCTTCTCGTGGGTCACTCGACGAGTTTCCTCACCCCAAATGCGACAATTCTGCCTATTGACGAAGCCATCAAGATGGAAATGGGCCTCGTCACTGAAGATGATTTTATCGGCAAAATCAGCATTTTCATGTTGTCTCTCCAATACCCAATTAACGAGCTCCCTTCTCTGTCCATGGTCAGCTGGACACAGTTCCTGAGTCAATTGAACTTTGTATGCATAAAGATGCAAATCTATCGTCAAAATTCGCTGCATAGTGGATTTGGAGATATCAATTTGCTGAGCTCGGTGTCGAATTGAGGTGGATGGAGTTTGAGCGACATCATCACGTATAGCTGCGACATTTTCGGTCGATTGACCTGGTCGAAGGCGCGTTGTTGTCTTTTCATCACTAACAGACCCATTTTTGGCAAATTTATCCATTAATCTCTTTACGGTTGACTCTTTTGGAGCATTATTGTGACCCCAAATTGATCGCAATTTGCGAACTGTAGCCTCGAAACCTTCACCATTTTGGTAAAACAATTTCACAATGAGAATGCGTTGTTACACGAATGAACAGCGCTCCATTTTTACTAACTTCGTACTTTCTACTAGCAAACAATAACAATTATTCAAATGTCAAACAACGACACTTCAAATGGCGCCAAATTTAAATCTTGCGTTCTTGTTGGGACACCCTTTACATATAAAATTCTGTGTACTCGTGAAATTTTAATTGAAAACTGGTCTTAATTTTTGGACACAGGAATATGTGCATTATGGGCTTTCGGATGAGTGTATTAAATTGTTAAAAATTGACCGATAAACCAGTATTCTTTCCATCGCATGATGCGGGTGTAAAAATTAAAGTTGTCATATTCAAGTGAGCGGCAGTGTACATCTGTATGGGTTCACTTATCTACTTATTGGTATACCGTTACTAGGCAGCGCAGTCCATGAAATTGAATTTATAAGATTAGCCCAAAGAGAATTAAACTGAATTAAAGAGAATCAACTGGTATCAAAACTATAAACGTACTCGCATTGTACCATGAGAGTGTGAAACGTGTGTATTGTTCTACTGAGCATACGAGTAAGTTTGATTGTTTGTGATTGCTTTGGAGTGGTTGATAGTCGTCGACGACACTAACAGACTAGTGGCGTACTCTTCAAAGCAGTTATTTCCTCTTGGATTCTCCTGTGAAATCCTGTTAGATCTTATGGAAGAAGATTTCGTGGATATTGTATACTAAGTTTAATCATCCATTTGTGATGGTAAACCAGTTCAGAAAAATTATCGTAAATTTTGACAAATCGACAAATTTGTATGGGAGTTGCCAGAATGGATGTGACAACGACATCCAATTTCCAATTTTTTCAATATAATCTCTGTTTAGAACGATACAGTTTTTCCAACTATATTCAATAGCTTCTATGCCTGATTTATAGTAAGAACTGTCAAACTCCTTAAAATAGCTATCAACCGCAGACTCCATCTCTTTATTGTTGGCATTTTTTTTGCCACCGAGCCTTTTTTTTAATTTTGGAAATTGAAAATAGTCCAAGGAAACTAAATCTAGCGAATAAAGCTCATGATAAAGCAATTCCAACTTTTATTTCATAATTTTGGCCAAAATAGTAATTGTGTGAACTGGAATATTGTCTTGGTTATAAATCGATGCAAAAATTCGGCTTTATTTGGGTGAATCATTGTCAAATACTCTACTGAAACATATTCACGACGCTGTTTTTGCTCTGTTGGCAGCTAGCGCAGCACCCATCTTGCACACATCTTACTCATTTTCAAATCTTCGGTCAATACACGATGTATAGCATTCTTTGAAATGCCTATCATTTCAGCTAGCTCACGCACGTTCAACCGACGATCATCCAGTACCATGTTGGGGATTTTCTTAACCGTGTCTGGCGTGTCTATCGTGGATACTTCAATTGGTCGACCACTACGGCGTTCGTCTTGGCAGCTCGTACAGTCTCGTTTAAACTTTACCACCCAATATTTTACAGGCGTAAACGAAGGAGCAGACTCCCCTAGAAAATAATTTTTTTCAAACTACGTCATGTCAGCTTATTTTGGGACCGCCCTCAAATCCAGTCAACTACTAGAAGGATATGAAGCTATAAGCGGGAGATACCAAAAGGGATGCGGCAATGTCCACGGTTTTCATTCCTAACTTTGAATGAATTCAGTATAACTAATAAAAAGTTATGAAGCTAAAAATATTTGAGTTAAATCGGTGATTTGCATGGGAGGTGCTCGATTAATTGATCAATTTTTCTCAGAGCAAATAGAGAATTGTAATGTAATACATAGCACAAGAACTCCAGTCGCCATCTATAGGTTAAAATCACAGAAGAAAGATTGGATTTCGGAAAATCGGCTAATGTGACAATGCTACCAATTTTCATTGTGAGGCCTTATTATGGCCAAAGTTTAATGTGTAACCAACCATGAATGCTATTTAAATTTTAAGAAATTTGCGACCAAATTATTTTAGCAGAGCCATTTGTGTTGGAGGTAGCAGAAGCGGCGATTTCAGCAAATTTTGCCAAGCATTAAAAACAAATGAAATGTTTCCTTTTGTGTGTTACATATTTGTCTTATCAAATGATATTGTATGGCTTCATTTCTCCAAGAGAAGATATATAACTATTCTTCAGTGGCAATGGTTTCTTAAGAAGAGGCGTGGTTTCCTAATCGATTTTATTCGCAACTTACGACGCAATATATAAATCTATACTATGGTCAAGAACGTAGATTACTGCAGCCTGCTCATTGATGATTGCGGAGGAAATTTTAATTTCGTAAAATCGGGCAATTTATATTGCCCAGAATATATCAGAAGGAAAGTTACTAAGTTACTGAGGACTTGATACTTAGCCCGGCCGAATTATGTGGCGCTTGTCAAAACTGGCCCCTGCTCTTTCCCTGTACCAGTGGTTACACTATCATGCTACAATAATGTGTGTTGCAAGTGGCATTTCATTCACTAAACCTGTAACTAGTATGGCCCGAACAATTTGAAAACAAATCCTGAGCCTCCCTACGCATCAATGACGCTATAAATTAGTTACTATAATCTAATCTCAATAATTGTTGGCTGCGAATTCTAAACTTTTTGTTATAAGTAGTATTCTAAGTGCTCTTAGGTGTGTATTTCGAATCACTATTCATAGCAAAACTAGCTATTTAAGAGAGGTAGACGGACGGCTAGAATTGGCAGTGAAATTAGTATTGAAATGAACAAAGAAATAAATAATGGTATCGAGATTGATTGTACTATAATTTAATTATGAAATATTCAGTAATTTATTATTTTCCAGGTCCACCATTGGGTATGCGACATTTGCAGACGTTTCTGCTGTTCTTCTGTGTCCTGTGTATGTACCACAGCCGTTTGACAGTCAGTGTAGCTGTTGTGGCCATGACCGATGCCGGAACTGCTAACCCAAATTTTCCCGTAAGTATTGCGGAGTTGTGTAATGAGGAGTACATGTTATCAGTAAAATCGAAAAGTAGTTACTTTTGAGCTTTAACCTTTCATAAGACAAGTTAAATTCATCTCATCGCTCAAGTGGTTAACATTTCGTTTAGTTAGAATTCTTGTCTCTTTGCAGGAATTCAATTGGTCTGAAAAACAGATTTCCTACATCATTTCCAGTTTCTTTTGGGGCTACATATGCACTCAATTTCCGGGAGGCATTTTATGTAAACGTTTTGGCGCCCGAATAATTATGGGTGTGTCAATGATCATTTTAACCGTTCTGATTGCTGTGACGCCATGGTGTATTGGCTGGGGTGATTGGCAAATGTTCTGTGCCATGCGTATACTGCAAGGCTTGACCCAGGGTGTTTTATATCCCTGCATCTTTGCGCATTTGGCCAAGTGGTCTCCCTTAAAGGAGCGCAATCGTTTGGGCGGTTTTATGCTCACCGCTGTAGACTGTGGCTCCATTTTGGCCATGAGCACCAGTGGCATTATTGCTGAAGGTCCCATGGGTTGGCCAGGAATTTCCTATGTTACCGCAGCCATTTGCTTCTCCTGGTGTCTCTTGTGGTTTATTTTCGGTGCCAATAACCCATGTGAATCTCGATTTATTACGCCGGCTGAGAAACACTTCATTGAGACATCTTTGGCTCATGAGGAAGGTTTCCATAAAAAGAAAATTCCCACTCCCTGGAAGGCGATTTTCACCTCCGTACCATTTTTTGCTTTTATTTTAACCCGCACTTCGGGCGTTTACAGCGTCTCCACATTTCAATCTCAAATACCTTCGTATTTCTATGGCATATTAAATATGAAAATCAAGGCAAATGGTTTGCTCTCAGCCATGCCCTTCATGGCTAGTTTCATTATGTCCTACGTCTTTGTGGCTCTGGCAGATTATTTGCAGCGCAAAGAACTGGTATCGTTGAGAATTCTACGAAAATCATTCAATACCGCTGCTTACTGCTTACCCGCTACCGGATTAATTATCATTGGGTTCCTCGACGAAGATCGTAAAATCTGGGCCTTGATTTTAATGACGACCATCGTGGCTCTGTCCAGTTGTGACATTATTGGCAGTGCTTTGAATTCAATAGATTTGGCACCAAATCATGCAGGGTTTCTGACTTCGATCGCTATGATTGGCATGAGTGCCGGCTCCTTGATATCACCTTTAGTAGTGGGGGCGATTGTGACAGATGTGGTAAGTTGATGATACGTATTATCGGCCATATTCATAATGATGTATTGCAGCTTTGAAGGACGTTCGAATAATGGAAATTTTATTTTAAAATCTGCAATAAATATTTATGAATGAGGCCCCACAAGTACATATAAGATATAAGATGAATTATAACTAGATAGCGAAATCCTTATGCAAATCAGACTATATAGCTCTAAATATAAGTCACTATCGAATGGCACAATGCATACAAATGATTAAACTATTTGAATATTGGCAAACGCCCGAAACAGAAGCAGATATATAACTATTAGAGCCCTGCAAACAATTTCCTCTCCGAATATCTTGGAATCTGCACTATTAGCAAGTGTCCGCTACCTTGAGTATGCATTTAAAAATAATTAAGTTGGAAGTTGAGTTCCTCTGCCATTTATTTAGTACTGCTGTAAGGAATCTTCTTGCCAATTTTCATGATATTGTCATTGTAAATTTGGTCAGTGGGATGATTTTTTTATCTCACATTCAGATGATATCGAGCAACACAGCTCAAATTATCACCACAGCAGGATTTCAGTTTAGACGACGGTGTCGTTTTTGATCCCTCTCGTCTGTGGTTTTCCCTTAAAAGCGAAATTTGTAAAATCCGTTCTTAAGCTAAGTACTTTTCACGGTGAAAGAATTCGACGAGACATTTTTTGCTTGTGAAAAAATTTAGCCATCTTTTCTTGTACTGTCCAACACCGAAATTAGAACAACTTATGTTTTGACGTTATAATATTTTCGATAATATACGGGTATTTGCAAAGTTGTAAGATTGTGTCTTTTTTTAAAGTACTATTTCAATTCACAATTACGTAACTGAAAGTAAATATAGTATCGAACACACTGCAACGTAAAAATGTAAGTGATCCCAATTTTAGTGTTGGAAACCATCAAAGAAAGTTGGCTATTTAAACAGAAAAAAACCTAGTATTGGGTGGTGGAAAAAATTAGCTTCAAACTTCACTGTTATTTTTTTTGTATAAACCTTCACCGTAAAAAGTCAGCATTGCACCAGCCCTTAAAGGGTGGATAGGCTGCAAGAGAAAAGTTATCCTTAAGTTTTGTATTTTCACCTTCAGCATACCGATGTAGTCTATGGTTCAATTTGACCAACTTATTTCCTGTTGAGTGAGTCTGATAATAGAAAGCGTGTACACTCACAGCAGCTAAAAAACTCTTCAATGTCTCATTCGTGAGATATAAAGGAATTTGTAATTTTTTCAAATTCTTTTTAATACCCCTTAAAATTGAGCATCTTGGACGTGAAAAAAGTGCGCTGGCGATGTCAGCTTCATCCTTTTCTTACATGATGGTTTCACATTGTACTTCTTTATTCCCCATTTTTTTCGCCCAAAGTACGAACTCCCGACAATTGTTTCTATTCAATGTACCAGTTTAATGACATTTTTAACTGTCTGATTCTCTGAGAGTACGGATTTTGGAAAAAATCTATTTTGGCCCTCATTCTTTTACGTTTTATCCTCTAAAATTACGAATTCTCATAATTCTCATCTGTTAGGCGAGTTTAGACGTTGAATTTCACGCGTCTAGATTTTAATTTGTCCTCTTTTCTTTCTTGTTTTATCCCTTAAAAGAACGAATATCAAACAATTCCTGTTGATGATTTAAGTTTTAGTTTTCTGTATTAGGCGATGGCGCATTTTTTTTTTCGTTCCTATCAATTTTGTTTCACAAAAATCTGAATTTCGAAAAAAATATATTCCTGTAGCGTGAATTTGCTACCAAGGGAATGTGGCTCCCAATATAATTTCAATCGTTTGTTGTGGACAATCGGATCATTTCCATTTACGCTCACATACTCGTATGTTTTACTCCCTGAAAGTAAATGTCGCAAGATTACATTCTTACTTCGCGCCTAATCTTTACAGTTAGATCAGTGTATCAATTTTGATAATTCTAGAATAACTATTTAGTGAGGCTAGTGGTACCATTTTATTCCCTTCTTACCCTATTTTTACCCCAAAAAGCACGAATTTGAAACTTCCTACTTATCGTTCGTTTAACCAGTAAATGGAATATGCGTACCAATTTTTGGGATTCTAGCTCAAGTCGTTTGCACTGGGCTATCATACCGGATTTGACTATTTTTACCATGTTTCTGTCCCTAAATTCGCGTATTTCCAAATATTGCTATCGTAATACTTGCCTACTTTAGAAGCATAATATAGACGGGGATCGTATCGAATCCGAACTTTTTTTTTATCTCGTAGTTTAGAACAAAAATAGGACAAGTTAATACTCCTCATTTACCGTATGACCTTGTGGTAAGAACTTCTGATGCATTAGGCCATGGTAATTGAAGAAAACAGTGAGCAAAATCTTGACATTAGATCGAACTTGGCGTTTTTCTTTTTTTTTTGTATTGGTGCTTCTGGACTCTTCCATTGGGACGATTGGCCATTGGTCTCGACGGCATAACCATATACCCATCATTCGTCACCAGTTATGATACTTTTAAGCAAATCCGGATCATCGTTGATGTCATTCAACAATTCCTGAGCGATGTTCATGCGACGTGGTTTTTGGTCAAAATTCAGCAGTTTTGGAACGAACTTTGCGTCATACCCAAAATTTCCGAAAAGATTGCATGGCATGAGGCAACCGATATGGCGACATCCTCAGCATCTTCTCTAATTGTAATTCGACGATTCTCCATAACAATTTTCTTCAGCTTTAGCTGCTTGATTCGGAGATCGTATTATATCTGAATTTTATTATCCAGCTTTTACCTCCCACTCTAGAAAGGGAATAGGACCAGCAATTTTCATGATTGTAGCTTTAGCCGCTTGATCCACACTATGGTAATTGGTTTCTCCCTTTTTACCTTGTTTCTTTTTCTTCTTTTTTGTTTCCTGCTCACGCTTATTCTAGAAGAGGAATGTGAAGACGAATTTTCATGATTCTAGCTATAGCAATTTGAGCTGGGTGTTGGTAGGACATTTGCATTTTTTTATTCTGTTTTTATGCTTTAAAGTACGAATTTTGAAAAATGCTTTCTCATCCCGCACCTGCTCTATAAGAGCCATGTATTCCCCAAATTTTCATAATTCAAACTTTAGTCATTTAGTTTGAGCGATTATTAGTCGGTTAGTCAGTCAATCAATAATGCAACAATATTATAAACATATAGATTAAAACAAGCATATGATTATAAAAAAATGCCAAAAATTATTCTAAAATCGCTGAAATACAACTTAAGAGGATAAAGCACAGATATATTTTTCGAAAACTGAGCCGATTGCCGATACCACAATTTTTTATACTTCTCACGGTGGCTCATAGCAAGTGATAAATTCAAGGTTGCCTTTAAAATTTAAGACGAATGCTAATATAAACCAGTACAGAAATTTCCGGAAGGTTAACTGACTTACAAGTGTGTTAAAAAAATTAAGGGAATTTAAATTTTTCCCAAAAAATATTTACTTATTTATCAATTTCTAATTTATCTCCTTCAAAGTAGTCCCTCAGATATAATACACTAGAGCCATTGGTTTTTCCTATCCTCGAAGCAGTTCTGATATGCACAAAACAAAGTATGTCCTTGAGCTCTCTCAGCGATTCGGTGTTTATCTCCTCAATCGTCGCAAAACGCTGTTCTTTTACGGGTCTCTTCAATCTTGGGAACAGGAAAAAGTCGGGTGAATACGGTGGCTGAGGCATGATAACGGTGTTGTTTTGGGCCAAATAATCTCTCACATGCAAAGATGAGTGAGCAGGAGCATTATCATGATGCAAAAGCCATGAATATTTTCCCACAATTCCAGGCGGTTTTTTCGTATTGCTTCACGGAAGCGGCGCATAACTTCAAAGTAATACTCCTTATTCACCGTACGAAAAACTCCTGATGCACTACGCCATGCTAATCGAAGAACAGTGAGCAAAACCTTGACATTTGATCGAACGTGCTTTTTTTTAGTCTTGGCTCTCCTGAACTCTTCCATTGGCACGATTGAGCTTTGATTTCGATGTCATAAGCACACTCGTATACCCATGATTCGTCACCAGTTATGACCCTTTTAAGCATCGTTGACGTCATTCAACAATTCCTGAGCGATGCTCATACGACGTTGTTTTTGGTCAAAATTCAGCAATTTTGGAACGAACTTCGCGTCATGCCCAAAATTTCCGAAACGATTGCATGTCATGAGCTAACCGATATGGCGACATCTTCAGCAACTTCTCTAATTATGATTCGATGATTCCCATAGCAATTTCCTTCACTTTTTCAACATTTTCATCGGTTGTTGATGTGCTGGGAGTCCAGTGCGAGCGTCGTCATTCACATCTTCTCGACCTTCTGTGAAAAGCTTGTACCACTTGTAAACATTTTTGACTCAGAGTACTCTCAAGTATGTCACTTTCAAGTGTTTTTGAGCACTTAGTTTTATTTTTTATGCAACTTCTTTGATCCATTTTTTTCGATAGTGGAAAATTGCACTTTTCTTATTTATGCCTCTCACAAACAAACTAAACACGCTATATGGGTAAAACCGTTAACGTATCTACGAGACGATTGTACCAAAATAAAAAAATAATAATAATCGAAAGTCGAATCTACGTAACCCGCGAAACTTGAAAATTCACCTTATTTTTTGAACACCCTCGTAAATATACTTTCATCAAAGATTCGTCCATGTTAGTATATGAAAGTGTGAGTAGTCGCAGAAATAGCTGTTAGGTTCTTATCAAAAAATATTCTGAATTAAATAGCAGAATAATAATTTTCTGAAGTCCTTCGTTTAAAAATGTAGGGAGATAGTAATTTTTGTTAAATCGGCTAATTTTATATGTTGTACTCTAAACGTTGTCTTAGCACAAATTAATTGATGCATTGCAGGTTATACTGAATATAGAGCAATTAAATGAAGAATGAAAAACCAGCAATATATAAGTTAAATTAAATAATTTGTATGGGAGGTGCCACACAGGACTTGGTTGTCCTATCGATTTCACCCACATTTTTTCCAGCAGTGTACCACCATATGATTGACATTATGCAGCGGAAATTTAAATTTCGATAAATGGATCAATTTGTGTGGAATTCACCAGTTTGGTTGTGGCAACGTCGCCCATCTTTATTCCTAGGACTCAGCTTACCAAAGGCATGATATGTGCCACATTTGGCTGAAATTGGTGCAACTGATTGAAAGATATGTATTAAATAGGCTATGCATTAAATTGGAGGTACCAAAAGGGGAGCGGTTACTTGGTCGATATTTCTACAATACTATAAATGATGATAAAACAATATAATGGCTGGCAGTAGTCTAAATACCCCTAAAAAAAAAACTGCAAAGGAAGAGAGGCGAGATTAGTCGGTCGATTTTTTTCTCAAATTCCGCATAGTATTATAAACAAATGAAAAGGACAAAAATTTAAGCCACTTTCAATACATGAATGTAGAGTTGCAGGTGAAAAACTTAATTTCCGAAAATGTTACCGGACCTAGACAAATCGAGCGAATTTCGAGTGATTAGTCGATGTAGCCTATTTATAATATCCAGCTACGATCTGACAAAATGTTAAACTGCACCAAGTTTTAAAAAGTTTAGTAAAGATTTGTCACCGCCATCGTGTGTACAAGCCAGCCAGAAACTCATGAAACACAATCGGTCAAAAGATACCTGGTACTTTAGACGCTGCCATCCGCCTGTTTCATTTTTGGCCATATCAAATGATATGTAAAGGGTGGCGCATAAGTATATTGAATGCGTTCTAGTACATCATTTGGTTTTAATTCGTGAACCAATTGCGTCTTATATGGGAAAAGATGTAACAAACGATATGTAAAATTCTTTGCGAAGACCGCCTAGACATCTCTAACTGCTGAGAACGTTGGCTGGTAGGAGTTTCGGAGTTTTCCTTAATACTTGCTTGCACTCGAGCAATGGTCACCTCATTTCGAACTGCAAGATATCTTCCACCACGTGAAAGATCACAGACAGCCTCTTGTTGCCCACAACGCTGAACCAATCGATAAATTGTTGGAGCGCTAGGAGTATTTCGAACATAAAAGAAATTTCGATATGATCTGAATAATTGAATGCTGACTTTCAAAGTAAAATTGAATAACTTTGGTTCTTTGTTCTGTGCTGAGCCTTTCCATCATAAATTTCCCAAGTATTATTTAGTTAATTCTGTAAACAGACGCAGAAAGAGACTTAAACAAAGAATGTATTCACTGACCAAATCTTAGCGTTACTTATGCGCCACCCTATACTTGTACCTTCATTCCTCCGGGTGGAGCTATACAAAGTTAGGTTGCTAACCCTATGAATTAGGAGATACGGGGAAAAATCTGTTAGATTGTATGCGATATGTATATATGATAATGCGATTGACTTTTTATTCTCAGGCCATACTTTAGCAAACTCGTCTCGAGAACCAAATTTTTTATTTTTTTTTTTTGAAATTTCTGTAAGATATAATAAACAAGAATTCGTATTTTGTCCATTTGTATGGATGGTCATTGTTAATTGGTTGACTTTTTTAAATTTTACCAAGCAGTGTAAAGTAAGAATATTGAGTTGTCACTATCCAATAATTAAGAGCTACTGGAAAAATCATAAATTCGGCCAATTTGTATTGAAAGTATAAGAAGAATTTTTACAAGAAAATGCAGGCCATTTTCCTTCCTAAACCATATATTGGCACACACTTAACGCGTACCAAATTCAAGTGAAATTCATATAACCGGCTGATAGGTAGAAACCTGAAATTATATGAATTAAATCAGTCATCTCTCTTCTCAGACCATACCTTAGCAAATTCTTGACATGTTCCAAATTTAACTGAAATGTATATGAATGAATGAGAGATACTAACATAAGAGTATACAGGTTAAACCGTTTATATGCGCGCAAAGTATTGGAAGAGAAATGGTTAATTGATCAATTTTTATATATTTTATAAGGCATTGTAGAAGAATACACCGGAGTATCCATTTTTCGGTTTCAAACGTAAAGTTAAGTAAAACACACATAAAGCTATGATTTCGATAAAACTTTTACTTCATTATAATGCTTGGACCTTGCTATTAAAAATGTAATACATTAGCATTAAAATGACCGCCTCTGAATTGGTTGCAACAGTGGATCTTTTTGAGATAGTTTTTGAACATTTTTTTGTACACTTCGGGCCGTATCTCAGCGATAACTCGATTAATGTTGATTTTCAAATGCTCCAGAGTTTGGGGATTGTCCGCTTAAACACAGTATTTG
>JAHXMU010000097.1:1600843-1784150 GCA_019455685.1 Philornis downsi | reverse complement strand
TGCAACTGTTCATTCATTTAGGTGCTTTTTATCGTCATGACATGGTCAGTTATTACCGGAATTCGTAATTTCTTTCTTTCGAGAGCTGGTGTTGTTCAAATGTTATTTAATATTTCGGCTTTGTTTTGTTTTTTAATTGTTTTTAATATTGATGATGTTTAAAAACGAAATCGATATTGACATTTTGGGGAGTTTTCGTACAATTTATGGCTCTGATTATCGATTCTCAATAATTTGACGTTGTTTACCACTCGGCAGACAATAGCGTTCAAGTTGATTTCTTGCTTATCATGGAGGTTGATTGTGAATTTTATATTTTAGAGAAATTTTGATTTGTTTTTTTTTCGGCAAAAACACGAAAATCAAATTTTGCATAAATTACACTCATGGGAAAGGGCAACAATGACGTGTTCAGTGGATAAATCATATATGCGTTTTCTATAGTACACTGCAAGAAACTTCCGATGTAAATTGATGAAATCATTGGTCGAATAGAACAAACATTACTTACGTAACCCACGACAGACCTCGTAAACTCGATAAGGATTCTATCGTCACTACAGAGCTTTAAATTTATATAAACTACTCGAGGAAAATGTGTCGGATAATATCATCATATTTCTATACAGTTCCCAAACCTGTCCTCTGCTATTTTAATAACCTTCAGTTTATCCATTCTGTCAAAAAAATATTGAAAGCAAGTAAAGAAATTGACAGAACTTTTCTTGCGGCTGAGTTGGCACTACTGTCTATACAGTGTTGGCGACTCGTCGTCAAGCCTGGCGAATTTAAAACAATTTTGGGTACTAAACTTTTACAATGGTGATTGGCAACGGTGTTAGTAATTTTTATTTATGAATATTTATATTTATTTATATTTTTTAAGAACTACACGGAAAAAATCAATAATTACTGTCCTTAGTGATATGATTATTAGTAAAGGGTGTTCCAACAAGAACGGAGGATTTAAATTTGGCGCCATCGAAGTGCCATTGTTTGACATTTGAACAATTGTTATTGTTTGCTAGTAGAAGGTGCGAAGTTAGTAAAAATGGAGCGCTACTTGAATGAACAACGCATTCTCATTGTGAAATTGTTTTACCAAAATGGTGAAAAGTTTGGAGCTATAGCTCGCAAATTGCGATCAATTTGGGTCACAATAATGTTTCAAAAGAGTCAAGTGTAAAGAGATTAATGGATAAATTTGCCAAAACTGGGTCTGTTAGTGATGTAAAGACAACAACGCGCCTACGACCAGGTCGATCGACCGAAACTGTCGCAGCTGCACGTGATGATGTCGCTCAAACACCACCCACCTCAATTCGACACCGAGCTCAGCAAATTGGTGTCTCCAATTCTAATATGCAACGAATTTTGACAAAAGATTTGCATCTTCATGCATACAAAGTTCAATTGACTCGGGAACTGAAGCCAGCTGATCATGGACAGCGAAGGGAGTTCGTTAATTTGGTATTGGAGAGACAACATGAAAATACTGATTTTGCCGATAAAATCATCTTCAGTGACGAGGCCCATTTCCATCTTGATGGCTTCGTCAATAGGCACAATTGTCGCATTTGGGGTGAGGAAAATTCTCGAGTGATTCACAAGAAGCACATGCATCCTCAACGTGTTACTGCGTGATGTGAATTTTGTGCTGGAGCAATCATTGGACCTTTTTTTATGAAAATGAGGCATGTCAAGCGCAAACAGTCAATGGTTTTCGGTATCGTGAAATGATAACCATTTTTTTCTTGCCTAGAATTGAAGAAACGAATGTGGATGGCATGTGGAATTCAAAATCAAAGTTGTATGTATTTCTGATTCCGATGCTTCATCAGTTATCCGTCTCAGTTTTGATTCGTATCCACCAAACTGAAACAAATAAAAATTATTGTCCGCTTTCTTTTCGAAGAAAATTTTTGTGAGATATCTGCAGTATTCAATACGTACCAATATGGTTTATTAGAAACACTTATTTTAGTTATCAAATTTAATAAAATTAAAAAAACAATTTATTATCAATCAATACTTGTCAAAAACGCAAATCGCAAATATGTATTATAACTGTATTAACTAGTAATATAATATTTGAAAATTGAAATTGCGTCCTGAAAGACGAACATAATTTGAATACTTGTACTTTAGATAGTGTTCTCTTGAGTGTAATCAGACAGTGTTTGGACAAAAGAGCGGTTGCCACATAAAATCGTTTACATATTAGCAACATTTTCCAATTCTCCACTGTCTCAATAGCGATAATATTATCCACTGATTTATCTCATAGCCCATTGTCTATCACTTGAGAAATGGCAAAACAAAATTATTTTCAATAAGACTGATTAACACAAAATCAGCTAAAGTTCAATGCATTCCCCTATACCGAATTCATGTATGAGTGAACGGCGTGTTGATGGCTGATAGTAAACTCAATAGTACTTTACAACTCACACTTTATCCATAACATCAATTTGTTCTATCAGAGGATTATTTAATTTCATTCTTTTATTTAATTTAATATTATTTATTTAATAGATTATTTATTTATTTTATTTAATAGATTATTTAGTTTTATTATTTAATTTCAACATATCTTCATGCTTAGTTGAGTTCTTAAGAACGAAATGCATAATCAATGATTAAATTAAAGCACTTAATAATGTATAGAGATAATGATGAAATGTGTAAATGCGCTTTGGGTTGACAAACGCTTTGACGGAACGACATAAATATGCTGACAGTCGAGCAACTATAAATTTGACATAATAACACACATTGACAAACTTGTCAATGAGAGTGAAAAGCACGTGGATTGATAACATCTCAAGTAGTTTTCCATTAACATGTTTTTAAAGCCGGTATCATTTATTATGACAGTTGCTAGGGAAACGGATAAGCAATTGGGCCATATCAGTTGAGTGTTAATTAACATTTAAAGTTTGTAATACACAGGTAATCTGTTCACGAGACTTTAAATATACTGATATGATTTGCGGTAAGTGGACGTTTTACTGTTATTGAAGGTAACGCATAGGATAGCCATTATCACTAGTTCCGTACTCGTATGTCTCGGATGTATACCTTGATTAAATTTCAAACTTTTTTTTTCATTTTCATTTCATTTATTTAGGTTTATGGACATGTAAATCCTTATAGACTAAGAATTGACATAACATATCTCAAGAAAGATATGTATAAATATGTACATTACTTTATTTTAAATATCTAAAAAGGAACAGTTTAAAGTTACTTCTAGACATAAACAACTCAAGGTGTTGAATTGGGTATTCCTTTCTTACAATCCCATATCCCATATATTCCTAATTGAATTCATTAACCCACGACTCAAAGCACTATGTTTGGCATAATTTGTGAAATGGCGTGTTACATTAGATATAAAGGGTGTCCCAACAGTGACTGATGTAGCAATTGAATTATTTCTCTGGCTGTATGACATGCGGCGCCGTCTTGTTGAAACCACATGCCCTCCACATTCATTTCTTTAATTCTAGGCACGAAAAAACTTGTTATCATTTCACGATACCGAACACCATTGACTGTTTGCGCTTGACATGCCTCATTTTCATAAAAAAAGTTCCAAGGATTTCTCCAGCGCACAATCCACACCACACAGTGACACGTTGAGGATGCATTTGCTTCTCGTGAATCACTCGAGAATTTTCCTCACCCCAAATGCGACAATTCTGTCTATTGACGAAGACATCAAGATGGAAATGGGTCTCGTCACTGAAGATGATTTTATCGGCAAAATCAGCATTTTCATGTTGTCTCTCCAACACCCAATTAACGAACTCCCTTCGCTGTCCATGGTCAGCTGGCTTCAGTTCCTGAGTCAATTGAACTTTGTATGCATGAAGACACAAATCTTTCGTCAAAATTCGCTGCATAGTGGATTTGGAGATACCAATTTGCTTATCTCGGTGTCGAATTGAGGTGGATGGAGTTTGAGCAACATCATCACATACAGCTGCGACATTTTCGGTCGATCGATCTGGTCGAACGCGCGTTGTTGTCTTTACATCACTAACAGACCCAGTTTTGGCAAATTTATCCATTAATCTCTTTACAGTTGACTCTTTTATAGCATTATTGTGACCCCAAATTGATTGCAATTTGCGAACTGTAGCCGCAAAACTTTCACCATTTTGGTAAAACAATTTCACAATGAGAATGCGTTGTTCATTCGTGTAGCGCTCCGTTTTTACTAACCTCGTACTTTCTACTAGCAAACAATAACAATTGTTCAAATGTCAAACAATGACACTTCGAATGGTGCCAAATTTAAATCTTGCGTTCTTGTTGGGACACCCTTTATAATGATATCTGATTGATCGCGGCGGAATATAAAACAGTATAAGCGACAATAATTCAGAACAATCAATAATACCAGCTATTATATCGAATACAAATAACATGATATGATAAATACGACGATATTTCAATGGCTGTAACCAGCATCTGGAAATATAAGGAGGCTCAAAATCGCCCAAGTTAATTGAAGAGAGAGAAAATTTCAGAAAGACCCGCCGAATTCTTTCTATGCGTGATATATTGACTTGACAAAGGGAACTCCAAACAATGGGGGCATATTGCAACTTTCCAACAACATAGGAAGTATACATTATTTTTAAAGTATGTGGATCTGTGAAATCGGAAATCTTTTAACAAATGCTAGTATGGAATAAACTTTAGGAATAATATAATTTATACGCAAGATAGAAGCCAGTTTCGCATCAAAAACAACACCAAAATCCATTTTACTTTCAATAGTGGGGAGCCTGTAATCACCAACTTTGAAAATCAGTTAAATTGGATTACGAGAAATGAAATATCTACACATTTTGATAGATTTAATGAAAGTTTATTTAGGCAACACCAGTCAAGAAGATTATCTAAATCGTTCTGAAGATCTAGAGCCTCAGAAATATTAGAAGTTGTGTGATATATTTTTAAATCATCTGTATATACTCGTAAAAGAAAATTCACTTTTGTAAAATAGTTGGAAATATAATTTATAAAAAAATTAAACAACAAAGTTTCCAAAATACTACCCTGTGGCACGCCAGATGTTTGCAAATATGGAAGACATTCATAACTACTAATAACGACTTTGCATATTCTATTTGATAAATACGATTTTAATCACTTTAACGGCAAGGAATGAAATTCCATAGACTGCAACTTGTCACAAAATATAGGTCCATAGGTCGCTGGTTCATATCCGGCTCGAAGGACCGCAAAAATATTGGGGGTGAAAGTAGTTTCTCCGAAAATAATTGGGGGGAATAAAGAAAAAAAACACGGAGTATTTAGATTTTAATGCAAACCTTATAAAACGCATATTTATTTACAAAGCAAATAGGGAATTGGGATTCTAATGCGAGGATACTCACGTATCTTGCGGGGTGTACAAGTGTAATAAAATTAATAATGCACTACACTCTCACATGGGCCAAACGGCGTAAAGGCATCATGTACGGGGATAACAAAATAAGAAAGGGAGAGCTTGACAGAAAGGGAATGATAATAGCAAAATCAAAAGAAAACCCAGTTAGGCAATTGTATGATACGTGGGTGTTTCAGTAAATCACACCACTTATTTGCGTAAACACTATGAGATATTTTATCAAATGCTTTGGCGAAATCGCTGTAAACTTTTTCACCTTGATGCCCAAGTTCAAATGATGAAATACAATATTCTGTGAAAATGGTTTAATTTGTTGTGGTAGATCTACCTGAATAGAATCCATGCTGAGATGGGGATATAATCGATTTTGTAAGAAAAGATAACTTCTTATAAATTATATACTCAAAAATGTTCGAAACATTTGTAAGTTTGGAAATCGGTCTGTAACACGTAAGTAACATCATTCTTCTTACCATCCTTAAAAATTGTTGTGGACGCCGAATTGCTTCTATCAATAAAGTTGCCTTCCTTTAATGAAGAATTAAAAATATATCTAAGAGCAAAGGTAATTGACGAGGCACATTTCTTTAGTAGACAAACACAAATCCCGTCAGAATCCGAATTATAGCTGGTTTTTAAGTGCAAATTATATACTTAAGGCCAAATAAATATTTACCGAAGATTTAATAACAACGTTTTCAAACATCAAACTTTCAATAAATTATTATGAGTAACGCACTTAGTATTTGGAAGTTTTGAAATCTGGGAGTTATGTTTTTATGACAAACAGCAATCTTCAATATAATTGAATTTTTTTCAATACGCAAAAATTTTGACATTACTAAGTGATTAATTTCATTGGTTGCGACTGATTAGAAAAACGAAAACCACAATTTATTAGGGTTGACAACCACCCCTGCTTACACACGCTTAGTCAACTTACAAGAGAAAGGTAACAAACAGAATACTCAAATGTCGACGATTAACATAAACGTTATGTAGACCAACATTCAAAAACATACGCACCAAGAATAATGGACTCTTTATACAGCTGAGAAATGTTATAAATACAGGACTAACCATTTTCGGTTTCAAAATAAAGATAAATAAAGTACACATAAAGCTATGACTTCGATGAAACTTTTATTTCACTATAACGCTTGGACCTTGCCATTATGTACGAAATACAATATCATTTAACTGACCGCCTTTATATTGGTTGCTGCAGTGGATCTTTTTGAGGTAGTTTTCGACCACATTTTCGCACATTTCCGACGGTATCTCAGCGATAACTTGATGAATGTTGATTTTTAAATGGAGATTATCCGTCTAAACACAGTCTTTGATGTGGCCCCTCAAAAAAAGTCTAACGGCGTCAGATCGTATGATCTTGATGGCCAATTGATGTCGCTAAAACGTTAAATTACGCTTTCTAGAAACTTCTCATGCAATAAATTCAACATCGGTCATGTTGTGTGGCTCCTGGCACCGTCTTGCTAAAACCACATATCGTCTAGTTCATAACCTTCAATTGCAGGCAAAAAAAAAAAAAAAAAATCGTTTATCATACGACCATAGCATATTGAATTGAAATTCGGATTATCCGGCACACTTTCACTAACAAAATCGACATTTCCAGCAGTGTGTATATTGACCACAACTTTAACGCTTCCAGTCTCTTCAAATTTCTTTATAGTCTTGTCAATTCCTTGCATAGTACGTCGATTATGACGATCTTAATCAACCCGTAATGCACGAAAAGTGCTCTCGTTTGTAGTAAGTTTTAACTATTTT
The DNA here is from genome assembly GCA_019455685.1 of Philornis downsi. Taxonomy (NCBI): domain Eukaryota; kingdom Metazoa; phylum Arthropoda; class Insecta; order Diptera; family Muscidae; genus Philornis; species Philornis downsi. The sequence goes on along the minus strand of JAHXMU010000097.1, from coordinate 1,776,928 downwards.
TACGCTTTGTTCAGTTATTAAACTACCCATATTCGCATACGGTAAACCTTTCACTAAATAAATAGCACTTCAGGTGAACGGTTGTTAAACAGCTGACAGCCTTGCCAGGCCGAAGGTTTAGAAAACCACTAATTTATAACTCCATATATATATAATATATACCTACATATACAGGGTGGCGCAATAGAACGTGCATATTTAAAAAATAGATTAAAGAATAAATACAAAAGGTATGGTTAAAATAAATCTAAGGCATTGTAGAGTAATAAATGGAGTTTATTTTTTAAAAATAACATCATCTAAATGGTGACCCTCTCCACGACGGCACTCCTCTAACCGCAAACGAAAATTATTGAAAACTTTCTTCAGTAATACTGGTGTAATGGCTGCCATTTCACCACGGATATTCTCCTTGAGCTGAACGATGTTTCTTGGATTATTACTGTAGACTTTGTGTTTGAGGTATCCCCACAAAAAATGTCAAGAGGCGTCAAGTGTGGACTACGTGGGGGCCATGGGATATCACCTCTTTTCGAAATCAGTCTGCCAGGAAACATCTGCTTCACCACCGCCATGGAGTCATTTGATGTGTGACAGGTAGCTCCATCTTGCTGGAACCAAGTTCTGTAATTCACTATTCTTGAACTTTCAATCTCTGAAGCCAAAAATCCGTCCAACATCTCAACATAGCGTCCCGTATTAACCGTGACGTTTTGGCCCCGCGCATTTTCGAAGAAAAAAGGACCAATTATTCCTCTGCCAGAGATTGCTGCCCATACTGTCACTTTAGGACTATGCAATGGTTTCTGGTGTTTGATTTTGGGATTTTCCAGTAACGACAATTTTGACGGTTTACGAATCCATTCATAAGGAAATGAGCCTCGTCAGAGAAAAGAATATTGTCAAAATTGGAAAATCGATTGAGCATTTAATTAGTAAATGCGGGCCTTGCTATGAAGTAAGACTTTTTCAATTCTTGTGTTAATTGCAGCTTACAAGGATGCAGTTTAAGATCCAATGTTAAAATTCGTTACAAACTTCGTCGCGATAATTGTAAGACAGACGATCTCTTGCGAGTCGACATTTGTGGATTTCCTCGTACTGACTCCATAACTCTCTCAACATTGTCTTCGGTCCTAGATGTTCTTGGGCGACCATTTGCTTGTGGTTTAAATGTTGAACCTGTCTTTTCAAAATGCTTTACCCATATTTTAATTAAATTAGCACTCGGAGCAGCACTAATTCGCCGTAGTCCATATTCGGCACAATATAGTCGCCTAGTAGCAATATATGAACGAGAGTTCTCGTAAAATGCGCGCACGCAAAATGCGCGACGCTTCCCGTCGAAGCGATTCATAGCGACTAAAACTCCATGAGCGGCCCCCCGCCCGCGCCTTTTCTACCCTGCAAAAGAAGATGATGCAATATGCACGTTCTATTGCGCCACCCTGTATATATATATAAATGTATTTTGTCCAAACCATAGTGCGCACCAAACAGTAACTGAAGAAAATTTTGCTCGATTGAAAGTCCACTTTTCAGTCACCACGTTTGTAGTAAGTTTTAAATATTTTTATGCGTTTTTCAATTGTTAAACGATCCCTATTCGCAAATGGCAAACCTTCCCCCAAATAAATAACGCTTCACATGACAGGTGCTTAACAGCTGACAGCCTTACCAGACCGGTGAATCTGAAACCACTAAGTGGATAACACTGTATTTGGACTACTTCAGGTACATGGCTCTAGTATACGCGACTGTAGCTTTATGTGTGTTTTATATAACTTTACTTTTGAAATAACCTGGTGGAACATAACAGCTAAGACGAAAAATTTGATAGTGTTCTGATATCCAGATGGAAATTGTAGAGTGATAAAGTTTGGACGAACATTGATCTATTTATATAGCAGGTACCAAAAGGTATGATTTGAAACTGTCCTAATGTTGCAGCAAAGTCGAAACAATAAATTTATTCACATAGAGATAAATATGGTTTAAACCAGATCTCTCATTATGAAGTCATGACGAAATAAAATATATGTACATGAGGGAAACGAGTTAAATGAATCATATAATATAATATAAATAGCATTTCGAGTTCAAATATTTCTATAAAAATATGTCGAGATCTAAAGCAATAGAAACTTTCCACGTCCAAATGAAAATTATCGATTTTGGTTGCAAATTTTAAACTTTTAATCGGAAGATCCAACGTTATGCTTGTTAAAATTATCTAAATTAATAAAACTGAACAAACACAAAAATTACTTTCTATAGATTGCGGAAATAACAACTATTAATACTTCTTATCTGGTAATTTGTTCCGCGTAAAAGTACAGCTAAGATTTCGAAATATAATTTGGACGCCGAACTTAGTTTGAAAACTTTAGAACAATTTAGCCTCAGAACGTTTGCTGAGCAAGATGATATGTCCGCTATATAGGTATGTTATTAATTGATTTATCTCGTATCATCATCTAGTACTTGAAATTGCAAATTGCAAAAAAAAAATTTTGAAGGCAACTGATTAGCACAAACATAATTAAGTTACAACATAAAGCGAATTCAGCAATGAATGAATGGGGCGAAGATTGGCAGTAAACAAAAGAACTTCACAATACAAACAATCTAAATCAAAGAAGACAAAAACAGTTGCGAAAAATTTTCTTTATTTTTCAACATAATCTGCTTTTAGCTCAATGCATTTTTCCTTCGATATTGAATAACTTCTACACCCTGTTTATAGTAAGAACTTTTAAATTCCCTAAAATAGCCATCAACCGCAGATTTCACCACTTCATTGTTGGCAAATCTTTTAACACCGAGCCGTTTTTTCAAATTTGGAAATAGAAAATAGTCCGAGCGAGCTAAATCTGGCGAATAATGAAGCAATTCGAACTTTAATTTATTAGTTTTAGCCATCGCAATTGATATGTGATATGTGAACAAGTTGATATGTGAACTGGAGCATTATGTTGATGAAGCAACACTTTCTTTTTCGCCACATGTGGCGAAAAATTTCATTACCTAAATGCTTCAATAAATTAGCACATTATTTGCCGTTAAGGGTTTTTCCTTTCTAAAGATAATCAATAAAAACAATTCCAAAAAAACAGACGCCATGACATTGCCAGCACATGGCACCGTCTCCGCCTTCTTTGGACACGATTCTCCCGTTCCAGTCCACTGCTTTGACTGTTCCTTTGTCTCAGGTTGGAAGTGGTGAACCAATGTCTTATTCATGGTTATAAATCGACGCAAAAATTTGTCTTTATTTTTATTTAAACATCGCTAAACACTCTACTGAAACATCTTGCTTTCCATTGAAAGCAAGCGCGATGCCCATCCTGTGTACAGCTTTCTCATCTTTAAATCTTCGGTTAATATTCGATGTATTGCACTTTTTGAAATGCCTATCATTTCAGCTACCTCACTCACCTTCAGGCACCGATCATTCAATACCATTTTGTGGATTTTCTTAACCGTGTACGACGTGGACACCTCAATTGATCGACCTCTACGGTAATCGTCGTGGCAGCTCGTACGGCCTCGTTTGAACTCTGCTACCCAATATTTCACAGTTTTAAACGAATGAACAAGCTTCCCCAGCGTAGAATCTAGCTTGGCTTTAATATTGGTTGGACTTTCAAATAGAAATATTAAATTACATAACGGTTACCAATTTTTCCCATGTTTACAAGCCCACTGAGATCGCTTAAATAAAAATACTCAACAGCGTGGCGCCTTGAAACTTAAAACATATGTTTTATAAGGTTGCCACTTTTCACCAAAATATTTTTTTTTCAAACTGCTGGCACCATGTGTACATCAAGTCGACTAGTTTTGAACCGCCCTCGTAACTTCGTTCTTAAGTGAGTCCTTAAAACTGAATTACTGAACGAATAATTAATCTAAAACAATTAAAGGTAAGAGATAATGGCTAATAACGATAGCGTTATTGGGGTTGCCAACCACATTGACGGAACGACGTAAACATATCGACACATTTGTTGTATGTACGCAGTCCATTGATTTTATCAATTAGGGTGGGAATCACGGTACGTATTCGGATTTATGACATCTTAAGTAGTTTTCCATTCATGTTGTTTAGTATTAATACATTTACTATGATAATTGCTGGGGAAATATCATATCTATCGAATGCTAAATAATGTTTAATGTAGGTAATAAAGCAATTACAAAACTCAGATAAGATGTGCGGTAGGTCATTACGTTATAGTTGTTAAATATCGCATTTCTTTAGGCTTTAAGGTTTAATACGAGTATGAACCTTGTTAATTATTCAAGTGTATGACTGGCTTTCATATTACAGTACAGAAGATATTTGGAAACTTTGTAATTTTTGCAGTATGTTTGTAAAACCAAACATAAAATGTTTGTACGACATTGAAGCTGTTAGAACGATCTGATTTAGGTCAAAATCGCACTATTTTGTTCGATAAGTTGTTGTCATTTTATAGGTAATTCAATTAAGTTCTCTCATAGAAACTCATGTTGCTATTAGTAAAAAACTAAGGCAGTCGATCTTCACAAACTTCTTTTGAGGAAAATTTTTTACCAGCGAAATAATAGACAGATAATAATCTCTTGGTGCCACTTCCGAACTGTAAGGTGGATGCATAAAAACCTCGCGAAACCCCCGAAAGTTCCACCAGGCGACGTCTTTAGTAGTAAGAGATATTTATTTATTTATTTCAGATATTAAGGTCTCAACACAATAAGGTTATATGGACCATAGAATATAAGTAGAATTATTACAAAAAAAACTTATATTAGTGTTATTTTTACAGTTTTGAAACCAAGGTTTAAATCAGTTTAAATAAATTAATTTCGTTTAGAAATTGTTTAACATTTTCAAAATTTACATCGCTTGAGAGGACTTGAATGTTGTTTATCTTGAATTTTCTTCGTTTTTCACTTAAAACTACGCAGTCATTAAATAAATGCGAAACGCTCATAATTTGACCACAGGTGCACAGTGGAGGCTGACTTTTCTCAATAATATATTTATGTGAAAAATTACAATGCCCAATTTTAAGTCTCGTATATTTAATAAAATCAGTGTTGGGTATCCTGGGGCTTTTGAATTTGTGTATTATATTTTTTTGGATTGCATATAGTTTGGAGTCATTATTACTATTCCAAGAAACTTCCCAGAGATCAAAAATATATTTTGAGATTTGCCGTTTGTAGTCCGAAAATTGATATTTGAATTCCCTAGCTACAACTTCTGTTAAAGAATTTTTAGCTAACTGGTCTGCCCTTTCATTTCCATGTATATCTAAATGGCTTGGGACCCATAGAAAGTCTAGTTTGTTTGAAGAATTATTGATTGTCTCTCTTATTTGTTGTATAATCATATTATTGGTGAATGGATTTGTTATGCCTATTAATGCACTTTTACTGTCACATATAATTAATGAATTTTGATCTATGTCAGAATTAGATATATATTGAAGACAGGTTTTGATAGCAAGTAGCTCAGCAGTGTAGATGGATGAGTAATCATTGATGCGTTTACACATTTCAAGATCAGTACCGAAAATTCCGAAGCCAGCCTTTGCATTATTAACAGATCCGTCTGTAAAGAAAAGTTTATGATTTGGGTATTCAGTGTTTATGGCTTCCAACAAATTCTGCTTTACTTCTGTAGCGTTCATATTTCTCTTTGACGAATAGGCGAGGGAAAAATCTACGTTTATGTTTATATATGTCCAAGGCTCAATACGAGAAAAAGTTCTATTTTCAATGTTGTCAACGTTTATAGGATATTTAGATAACATTTTTTCAAACTCAATAATACCTTTTGCATAAACTGGTAAAAACTTAGGGTTTCTCGATTTAAGGCTAGATATTTTATCGCTGTTTTTGATTTTTTCATATGATGGATGATGTTGTAAAGAATAAACTTTCAGTATATAATTTAATAAATATTTTTGTCTTCTCAGTTGAAGGGAAGGACATGAAGATACTATTTGTAAACTTTTAACTGGACTAGTCTTAAAAGCACCAATTGAAAGTCGAATTCCTGTATGTGGTAAGAGATATCTAGGCGGTCTTTGCAAAGAATTTTACGTATCCTTTGTTACATCTTTTCCCATATAAGATGCAATTGGTACACGAGTTAAAACCAAATGATGCACAAGAACGCATTCAATATGGTCGCCGTTAACGTTACTTATGCGCTACCCTTTAGAACATTAGTTTGCATGTTTGCAAAGATCTCATTACATGTAACCTGTTATGGGCATGTAACGTTTTTCTGCTTTGGGATATGTACACAATCAGATAGATAATCAGCTGTTTATGCGAAAGTTTCTCCAACAAATTTATTGTTTACATTTCGAACACTGCTTAAATGTCTTCATTTCAAAACTCGAAGTTATGATATTGTGTTGTTTTCAATTTTTTTGAGCGGTTAACAGCTGTATGTGACAAAATAATAAATGATTCAAAAAGAAACCGCCAGATGGCCCACCATGCATAAGTCTCAGCTGCCATATAGGAGCAAACATACACTTCAGCCTTAGAATAACCAAATGCACCGATTTGTAATTAGTTCCGCTGAAAAACAACACAATTACAACTAAACCCGATGGGGCTTAAAATGTCATACGTTTTTCATTAACTTGAAAGTTTATATGCAAAACACATCGTCACATTTATCCAACTGATGTCCAATTTATCGAATAACAAATCAAAACGAACATCAACAGCAAAACAAAACAAAAAAACCGAAAATTACCCTGAAACGGTAACGTCATGAACTTGAATTTGAACACAGGTAATGACCCAAAATGTCTACAATCATATACGAGTAAGCGTCAATGCGAGGCATAAATGTTGTACGTACAGCGAGTAACCTACAAATGAAATTCCATTAAACGATGATTGAATATTAAAACAAATATATGGGATATTTGAATGTACATGAGAAATTAAAGAATAGCCGCTAATTCTGGTACAGTATTCCAATATTTAAAATCAATTCAAATTATTTGGCATCCCTTTAACTAGATTAATAGTTGGGAAATTCCAGCCCAACTATTACTTTCATTACTTTCTTCATAGGCAATTAAGAGCATATGCAAGTCATTCCTAAACTTTTACTTTTTATTATTATTCAATAACTCTCTAAGAATTCATTGCTCGTTGTTCATCTGAAATCCACACTAATGAATGTGTAATTCTACTGCTTCATATGGGTAAGAAACTAAATAGTTATAGCTACGATACGTTTTTGTCCGATAAAACATAATTAAATCACCCGACAAATGGTTTGTGAACAATGACAGCAATGCTATCGAATTGAATTTTTTTATTTTTTCAATTTTACTGCTGTCATTTTGCTGTCTGTCCCGCCATGGATCGCCGACTGCCGGTTAATTTGAATTAAGCAAATTGATTTTGTTTTTTATTTCCCACATATGCGATTCGATCAACTTGGACAGGCATCAGTAACAGAGAGGTATTCGAATTTTGTTTTAAAAATATGTTAATAATAGTAATTAAATTTAGCAGCTGCTGTGTTTTGACAAACTATTTGAACCATCTGAACCAAAATGCTATCAGAATTGCAAAGCATTTTAGATGTGAAATGCAATTACTAAACAATTATATAATATAAATCTACAAAAGAAATTTAATCAGTATTTAATATACATATACAAAACTCAACACCGTAGATTTAATAAGCATGTGTACACTCAACGATTTTTTTTTTTTTTTCTTTTTTTTAATAAAGGGTGTCCTAACAAGAACGCAAGATTTAAATTTGGCGCCATTCGAAGTGTAATTGTTTGACATTTGAAGAATTGTTATTGTTTGCTAGTAGAGGGTACGAGGTTAGTAAAAATGGAGCGTTACACGAATGAACAACGCATTCTCATTGTGAAATTGTTTTACCAAAAATGGTGAAAGATTTGCGGATACAGTTCGAAAATTGCGATCAATTTCAGGTCGCAATAATGCTCCAAAAGAGTCAACTGTAAAGAGATTAATGGATAAATTTGCCAAAACTGGGTCTGTTACGTAAAGACAACAACGCGTCTTCGACCAGGTCGATCGGCCGAAAATGTCGCAGCTGTACGTGATGATGTCGCTCAAACTCCACCCACCTCAATTCGACACCGAGCTCAGCAAATTGGTATTTCCAAATCCACTGTGCAGCGAATTTTGACGAAAGATTTGCATCTCCATTGAACTTTGTATACAATTCAATTGACTCAGGAACTGAAGCCAGCTGACCATGGACAGCGAAGGGAGTTCGTTAATTGGGTATTGGAGAGACAGCATGAAAATGCTGATTTTGCCGATAAAATCGTCTTCAGTGACGAGGCCCATTTCCATCTTGATGGCTTCGTCAATAGGCAGAATTGTCGCATTTGGGGTGAGGAGAATCCTCGAGTGATTCACAAGAAGCAAATGCATCCTCAACATGTCACTGTGTAGTGTGGGTTTTGGGCTGCAGCAATCATTGGACTTTTTTTTATGAAAATGAGGCATGTCAAGCGCAAACAGTCAATGGTGTTCGGTATCGTGAAATGATAACTAGTTTTTTTGTGCCTAGAATTAAAAAAATGAATGTGGAGGGCATGTGGTTTCAACAAGACGGCGCCACATGTCATATAGCCAGAGAAACAATTCAATTGCTGCATCAGTCATTTCCCGGTCGTGTTATTTCGCGTTTTAGAGACCAGAATTGGCCGCTTAAATTGTGCGATTTAACACCATTAGACTTTTTTCTTTGAGGTTTTTTGAAGCCGATGGTTTACGTGAATAAGCCGACGACGCTTCAAGTCTTAAAAGAGGAAATTTAACGCTGCATCAATGAAATAGCGCAGCATTTATGCAGAACAGTCATTGAAAATTGCATTAAAAGATCGCGTGTGTGCCAGCAAAGCTGCGGCGGCCATCTCCCCGATGTGTTGTTCCATACATAACCTTATTCTGTCTACTTTACGGTATAATAAAGTTTCACGATTTTTTTTTTTTAAATATCTGTGTTTTATTTAAAATTTAAATCTTGCGTTCTTGTTGGGACACCCTTTATAATACTGTGGCGGATAATTACACGAAATGCTTTTGTCTTAAGGAACGATTAAGTATTTAATAAAAGTGCAATCAAATGGCTCACTCGTCCGTGTTTTAAATAACGTGCTCGCAATTCCAACAGATTCAAAGTACCGTAAATGTAAGCTGTGAAATTCGATTCAAAACACCTGTTATGGAAAAAAATATAATTTAAAAGATTCGAGAAAAGCTATGCGACCAGGCACAACAGAAAAACTAGACGTCCCTAAGCTGCCCGTATTTGTGTATGAAAAATTGCGCTTAGACTACCCGTGGTACGATGGAGAATATTTCATAGTGTCTAAGAGAAAGAAAGCTGAATTTAGGGCTACGCTATAACCAGTTGTAACACGTGCGATTAGGGAACACTATGAGGAGAAGAGAAAGAAGGCAAGCTGACTTTTTAGACAGAATAGACCGTTTATGGAAAGAGAAGAAAAGAAGACTGAAAATACAGAAAGATACAGGGATAGAGGTGAAGCCCGAAAATTGTACCAAAAGATCGGAAGCAAAATTTATGGTACAAAGTTCAACTTTTGTAAGGACAGGGATGAAAATCTTGTCACAGATGTGTCCAGAGTGTGCTGCAATTATAAACTATTGATTCCAGATGGCAGCAAGAGTAAAGAAAGAAATCAAACCAATTACCAATAATGGTATAAATTGCTCATAATCGGATCAAAACGAGATCAGAAAAGTAGTATTGCGACCTAAAAATAACAAAGTTTCGGGTTGAGATGTCTGCCAGAACAATTTAAGACCGCTCCCGATGAGTTGATAAGCAGCATACGATATCATGCCCAATTGCCGAAATTTGAATGCGTCAGGTGGGTCGAAAATTTCGTTCAGTTCTTAAAAGAAATTTATTTACAAATTTAAATACAAGATACCAATTATTTTAATCTATTACATAATCTCCGCCTTTTTTAATAACTTCTTCCCACCTCTCTGGAAACTATTTAATTGCTATCTCATAACAGTCGCAAGGTTTTTTCGAAAACACCGTTCAATTCGATTTTTCATTATCGATTTTCATTTTCATTTCATTTCATTTTTCGTTATAGAAATTCAAATCCTTTAGGTGGTTGCTTAGACTGTGAAATATATGATAGACGGACTGGCCGGGATCTGGGGAGTACGGTGGGTAAGATAAAACTTTCCACCTAAGCTTTGATAGTTTCTGACGGGTCCGTAAGGCAGTGTGAGTCGTCGGTGAGATAGTGTGAGATACCGACATATCAAGGTTGGGCACAAGTTCGTCGGTCTGGCAAGGTTATCAGCTGTTAAACACGTGTCATCTTAAGTGTCATTTATTTAGTGAATATGGATCGTTTAATAACCAAAGAATGCATAAAAATAGTTAAAACTTACTACAAAAGTGGTGATTCAAACGTGGGCACTTTTAGCGCATTACGGGGTGATTATGGTCGCCATAATCGACGTACTATGCAAGGAATTGACAAGACTATAAAGAAGTTTGAAGAAACTACAGGTGTTAAAGATGTGGCTAACGTACGCGTTGCTGAAAATATTGCTTCTGTTAGTGAAAGTGTGACATATAATCCGAATTTCAATTCAGTATGCTATGGCCGTATGATAACCGACTATTTTGGACTGCAATTGAAGATTATTAACTGGACGATATGTGGTTTCAACCAGACGGTGCCACGAGCCACACAACACGACCGATTTTGGCTTTATTGCATGAGAAATTTGCAAAAAGCGTAATTTCACGTTTTGGTGACGTTAATTGGCCATCAAGACCATGCGATTTGACGTCGTTAGATTTTTTTGTACGGGGCTAAAGACCGTGTTTACGTGGATAATCCCTAAACCTTGGAACATATGAAAACCAACATTCATCAAGTTATCGCCGAGATACCGCCTGAAATGTGCGAGAAAACTACCTCAAAAGGAGCCACAGACGATAAGTAAATTGATATCGTATTTCATATATAATGGCAAGGTCTAAGCATTATAATAAAATAAAAATTTCATCGAAATCATAGCTTTATGCAAGCTCACTCGGTGATTGTGTAAACAAGTAAATATGTGCCAGATGGTGCTCAGAGAACCCAGAATTGATTGATTTAGATGAAAGGAAAGATATGAATTTTGCAAAATTTAGTTGTCTTTCGCGGTGCCCAGAGAATCCAGAAGTGATAGTGGAAAAGCCATTGCATCCCGAAAAAGTGACTGTTTGGTACACATTATGGTCTGTAGGAGTCATTGGGCCATAACTTTTCAGAAATGATGCTGGAGGAACCACTGTTGCAATCAGCCCAAAGGCGGCCATTTGAATAATATTGTTGCGGGGAATCTGCCCCGACACCTTATCTCCCATTAGATTATTAACCAACGCAAAGAATATTAATTTATGTATAGTTTTATTGATTCCAGACGTATGATTTAAGTTCCTACATATTATTAGTTAGTTATTATAATTTAATGAATATCTAGTACAAACTTTTTTGGTTAGGCGGTTAGGTTAACGGCAATAAAATAGAAATGGTTGAACAATACTTTTATGTTAGCGAAGCCTTACGTTCGCGCGTGGAATTTATTTTCAATCAATAGTTAAAATTTAAGATGACATTAGATATCGGTTACAAAAAAATAAACGGAATGCAAAGAGTCGATAATTAATGAAGCGATATGGTCAGTGGTGATAGCAGATATTGTGCTTCGTAAATACTGGCAAGGCCCAAGCAGTATAATGAAATAAAATTTTCATCAAAATCATGGCTTTATGTTTGTCTTATTTAACCTTACATTTGAAACGGAAAATGGATAATCCGGTATTTTCATTGCTTTAGATGAAAGTATAGATATGAATTTTGCAAAATTTATTTGTCTTTTGCGGCTAAGTATGAAGTATGACTGCAAGTTTCTTTTTTTTTTTTTTCTTTTTGTTTAATCACCATGAAAGCATGATTTAGCCCCTAAATATACAAAGTTTTACAAAGTCTCTTAAACGATATTTTCAACGATATTTTCAAAGGAATATTTTCAAAAAACGATATTTTCAAAACACTATCTTCATTTGTATGGTGTGAATGGTGAAGCGCGGTTCTACCTCGTTTTTCCTCCAAAACATGCAAAATTCCCAAAATCGCGTCTATGTAATTTCCAAATTTTATGATCATATCATCAATTATTTGGGTGGGTAGATGAGCAGTGAGACGGTCAATCAGTTAGCCAATTATCTCGCAACAATTTTATGTACGCGTGTACTGATTGTGCAATGTCGTGGTACCAGTTAAGGTTTTATTACGCTTTCCTATAATTATTTATAGACAAATACAAATGTAATAATCTATCGACAAAAAATAGTTTACATTTATAAATTTAACCGATTGTTATACAAGTTTTCCGATTATTTCGTTAAAAAAAAACCATGCCTATCAAAGAACTGTCCTGAATGTGTTTACAAATATGTGAGAGCCCCCATAAAACCACTCACCCGTAAAATTCACTGTTATAAAAGTTGAAATAATCAAGTACGCAGGCATGCAAACATTGCAGTTGTTGTTATAGTTTATCAGCAACACATCATGATCATCATCAACAATTACGCCGATGACAAGACATCAGCGTACAGTGAGTGATACGTAGTGGCAGTAAACACATTCAGAGTGCAAAGTATACAAACGTTGCGTATGGTTGTAAATCGATCACCATTGTCCACACTCGTTCCACAAAAGAGCCTGATATTGTCGCTTAATGATTTCTCGTGCTCCTGATATTTTCATTTTATCAATTTTAACACAAAATTACATATTATATTGTTATATATTATATATTTATTATTTCAGTTGCAACAATTTTCAGTGAACAGCCAGTTTTAAGATCACAGTAAATACGTTTTTTATTTCATTAGAGTACATATTTTTGAGTGTTTCGTAAAATCAAACAACCTTAAACATATGAAATAGCACTTTTTTACAAAGTCCTTCAAATGATAACTTTCGCTTAAGTGTATTAATCCGGTTGACGCATTCGCATGAAACTGCAATAATTTCAAACATCTCAAGTAGACAGAATTACAGATTTACTAAGAACGTTACATAATGCCATGTTATCAATATTTAGGTACATTTATTGGCGGCAGAGAAAGTAGAAACTGTTACGACTTTATGGCGCAGTAAAATTACGAATCGATGATGTAAAGTTATAGATTTCGTAGCTGAAAAATGCTACTAGAAATGTAATCACTCTGATTACTTGGACTGAAGCAACCAAATATCTTTCCTAGTGCAATTTGGTGGGCTGAATTCGAATCTGTAATTGGTTTTTATCTATCACATCAGGTTTTCGAAATATAAAAAATGATTTTATTCGTTCTTTACGCAAAAAAGTTATTAGTTTATTTAAAAATTAATGAACTTTAAAAAGTGAATGGCGTTATTTGGACGTCGTCTGTATTTTGTTGGTTCAGTTTCACGTATTAGAGTCCAGCAATAGCCTCCCAGCATACTTTTGTCCCAAAATCCTTTACAATTTTTTTCAGTTTTTATTAATTCTTTTTGAGCACGCTCTTCTCACCGCACCTAGATTTTGTGGGAAAAAAATCTAAATGTGAATGAAGAAAATACATTTTGAGTGACATTCGTGCTCCTAATTCGTGATAATTTTTTCCATAATTCTGTAGTTTTTTTTTCACTCTTATTGTGCAGTATGTGATTGTAATTTCTTTAAGTGTATATTCTAGAAACATCATCATAACCGCTCTTAGAATATTCAAGTATGATCTCTCTCTTTTCCTCTTTATCTGTGTGTGGGACTTTTCTAGAATTACGTTTACGACACTAAGTTATGTTTGTTCCTCTCACTCCTATCATAAAGTCTATTGTTATCTCCTTTTCACTTGTTATGTAAATAAGAACATTCTAGAATTTAGTCTATGATATACAACACTACTCTGTAAATATGTTTGTCTTTGTTGCACCCATTATGTAAATATGTGTTCTCTCTTCATTTTCTAGAATAAGTAATTTTAGTATAAATAGAGCAACTTTGTACGTTTTTGGGAATTAATAATAATAATAATAATTAATAAAGTTGAGGGTGATGTGGAAATACGTTCCACGATGCCAAAATTGTTTCCAAGAAAACTGTTCACGATGCTCTTGAAAGATTTCCAGGCTGCATATTGTTTCTCCAATAAACATTGTGAAAAATTGTCATCATTCAGTAGCTTCCTAATCTGAGAGCCAACAAATATGCCTTCTTAGATTTTAGTATATGAAATTTTAGGAAAAACTGCAAAATTTTTAAATGCTGCACCAAGGTTGTCCAGAGCGTTGGCAAAGTTTTTAAAAAGACCCAATTTTATGTGTCACGGCGTAAGAAGAACGTTATTTGGATCAATTAATGGTTTATTTGAAATGTTTTGTTTTCCTGGTAAATACTCAGTTCTTTTTGGCCACTCTGTTCTGACGTAATGATGACATGTAGCGCGACTATCCCATAGACAGAGGAATCAACAATATTTTATGAAACCTCTTTGCATACCAGTCAACAAACCGATGACCTGAAACAGATTAATTTACAATTATTTACGATGGTCTATGCCATAGGAATATACGAGTATACAAAGATATTTAAATGACACACCTTAAGGTCACCACAGATCATCCATTTGCCATCGTTGTATTTGAGTAATGTCAAAATTTCAGTCATTTCTTCGTAATTGTCCTTTGTATTAACGGCATAAGCAATTTGTATGAATAGTTTTTCATCCCGATTATGTAAAAGGAGAGCCTTTAAATTGTACTTAGACCCATCAATAAATAATCTTCATTCCGTACACACTGTCCATCAGTACAGCACAGAATAGAGTCTTTCTTACATACAGGGTGGCGCAATAGAACGTGCATATTTAAAAAATAGATTAAAAAATAAATACAACAGGTATGGTTAAAATAAATCTAAGGCATTGTAGAGTAATAAATGGAGTTTATTTTTTAAAAATAACATCATCTAAATGGTGACCCTCTCTACGACGGCACTCCTCTAACCGCAAACGAAAGTTATTGAAAACTTTCTTCAGTAATGCTGGTGTAATGGCTGCATTTCACCACGGATATTCTCCTTGAGCTGAACGATGTTTCTTGGATTATTACTGTAGACTTTGTGTTCGAGGTATCCCCACAAAAAAAGTCAAGAGGCGTCAAGTCTGGACTACGTGGGGGCCATGGGATATCACCTCTTTTCGAAATCAGTCTGCCAGGGAACATCTGCTTCACCACCGCCATGGAGTCATTTGATGTGTGACAGGTAGCTCCATCTTGTTGGAACCAAGTTCTGGAATTCACTATTTTTGAACTTTCAATTTCTGGAGCCAAAAATCCGTCCAACATCTCAACATAGCGTTCCGTATTAACCGTGACGTTTTGGCCCTTCGCATTTTCGAAGAAAAAAGGACCAATTATTCCTCTGCAAGAGATTGCTGCCCTTACTGTTACTTTAGGACCATCCAATGGTTTCTGGTGTTTGATTTTGGGATTTTCACTGTTCCAGTAATGACAATTTTGACGGTTTACGAACCCATTCATAAGGAAACGAGCCTCGTCAGAGGAAAGGATATTGTCAAAATTGGAAAATCGATTAAGCATTTCATTAGCAAATACGAGCCTTGCTATGAAGTCAGACTCTTTCAATTCTTGTGTTAATTGCAGCTTATATGGATGCAGTTTAAGATCCAATGTTAAAATTCGTTGCAAACTTCGTCGCGATAATTGTAAGGCAGACGATCTCTTGCGAGTCGACATTTGTGGATTTCCTCGTACTGACTCTCTCAACATTGTCTTCGGTCCTCGGTGTTCTTGGGCGACCATTTGCTTGTGGTTTAAATGTTGAACCGGTCTCTTCAAAACGCTTTACCCATATTTTAATTAAATTAGCACTCGAAGCTGCACTAATTCGCCGTAGTCCATATTTAGCACAATATAGTCGCCTAGTAGCAATATATGAACGAGAGTTCTCGTAAAATACGCGCACGTAAAATGAGCGACGCTTCCCGTCGAAGTGATTCATAGCGACTAAAACTCCATGAGCTCGCCAACCCAATGATCAAAATTGATCTATAAAATAAAATTCGATGGAGACGGATCCAATAAACGCCAGAAGGATTTTCTTAGCCGTGTCTGGCGTGGACACCTCAAATAGTCGACCACTACGGTGATCGTCTTGACAGCTTGTGCGGCCTCGTTTAAACTCAGCCAGAAGGTAAATGGTGGCACTACAAAGACTAAATTGTAGACAAGGCTGGCATCCCATAAATTGGATCAAAAAAACAACAGATAAGCAATCGTAGTAAAAAACTAGCAACCTCTGTGACTCTCAGTTCACTGGTCATAAGCCAAATTTTGCCGAAGTTGAAATGTTTGAAGAAAAGAGGAAATATAATAACAGACACGCTTTAGAAATTCTCCACAAGATTAACGTTCTAATTGGCAAGAGACTAAATTATCGTAGCGATACAGAGAAATGTGCTTATAAGTATTTTTCGACACTTTGTAACGAGGCCAATCCCAAAACTAGCCGACCTGACATATAGATGGTGCTAATAGTTTGAAAAAACTATTTTAGTGAAAAGGAGCAACCATATAAAACATCCAGCAACTTTTGGTAAACAGAAATGACAATCGGTTTGGTGGTTACTTAACTTTCTCCAAAATACTGGAATTGAAAAATCGAAATGGATCTTCTTGCGATTTGACCACTTGTATAAAACAGTTTTGCAACATTGCACGACATTGCCGTTATCCAAGATTTGCTCAAGTTTCTGACAAAAAAAAAAACTTAAATAATTTAAGTATGCATATTTTAATGTTTGTGATATTGAATATCCTTTTTTTTCAAACAAATATTCACTCTTACAACTTAGATTATAATGATTTGAATAGAAAAAAAAACCGAAACTATTTTCTTGGCAATTCAACATTTGATAGCAATATTTATGTTAATTTGTTCGCTTTACTTTTTACCAACTTGTTAGTTCGCTTTGTTATTATATGAATAAAACTTGGCAATCCTAAAGTGTAGCAGCAGCATAAAACCACTAATTATGATCGTGAGACTAGACAAAGACCTTAGTAGAAAGTAAGCGTAATTTCAAGTTAACTCAGCATAGTGTTTTAATTAATTCAACAGTTTGTAAGCCTCTCTCTTCCCCCTCTCTCTCTCTCTCACACTATCTTATAAATAAATCAATAAACTCGAAATGAATTATTTTCTCTGAACCAGTTAATTATGGGAATTTCATTGTTCTTCGTAGACAGAACGTGTTGTTCCTACATTCAACAGTATTACCATTAACTTCATAAATTGAATTGTAGTGAATTGTAAAGAATGTTTGCTTGCTTGGCAAAACCCATTCAGTTTAACAAATGTAACTCCCCCATTTAAATGATTTGTAACTTTTATTTATACAGTTGCTTTATAGTTTTTTTTTTTTCGTACTTCTTCAGAACGTCTGTATTTAACATTAAAACTAATACAGACAGACATACAGACATGATTATATATGAATGCACTTAGGAATGCTTTTGTCTCTGAAATAAGATGACATCCCTTACAATTGTCTAACAGACAGTCTGGCAGACTGATAGCAATCATTACAAGCATAGGGAAATGAATGATCATCATTATTAAATGGATGTTGTATTTGACATGCTAACTTAGTGTAGAATTAAATGCATTTTGCCATAACGATAATTTATCAAACGTCGCTGTTGGGTGAGTGACTCTGAAATGAAAGTGAATACAGATATGTCACTTTGCGATGGCTACACTGATTTGTAGCAATTTTCGCATAGGCTTACTTGAAGTGTTGATGAGTTCAAGGTTTAACTTTCAGGTTCATTGATTTTATGACATTTGCAAAAAACGACCTAAATTGGCACACATTGGCTTGAAAACACGACTCAAAAACGTTTCCTGTTTCATCGAGGAATTTGTCACGTTTCTTCTGATAATTTTCATAATTGTACTCGAAAGAAATGTAAAGTCAGCATTTGATGTCCACGGAGAATAGTTGAAAGAAGCCACGAAACTACTTATAATGGCAAACACGCCACTCAGTCATCTCTTTGTGGACGAATATCAACAATAAAGAACCCCACCTTAAAACCTGTGATTTCTTCACAAAATTTTCCTATTTCTATAAGAAATCAAACAGAAAAAGGAAAAATTTCTATGAACGAAATAGTTTCTTGAAATTGGGCTCATTTCCGTACGAGCATCCTAGAAAATTGCCAACAAATAGTAAGTGAGCAACAAATTAATGTCGTCTACAGACCTTTGAACTCATGTCGCGTGGAATACAAAGTTTTTGTACTCCACATTTAAAATGCAGTTTTAAAACAATTCCACCTGCTAAACATATAGAAACAAGAAAAGAGGAAGAAAAATAACCGAAAACACACAACTAAAACATTCTAAACTAAAAAATTCTAATAAAAAAAATTCTAATAAAATGTTCTAAAAATTGTAGTAGAGGAAAAATTTAATCTTCTCCTCAAACCAGATCAACAACTTGTTTAGCGAAACTAAATCGAAAATAAGAATAGAAATCAAAATTGATCTATAAAATAAATCTCGATGGGAACGGATCCAATATACGCCAGAAGGATTTTCTTAGCCGTGTCTGGCGTGGACTCCTCAAATAGTTGACCACTACGGTGATCGACAGCTCGTACAGCCTCGTTTAAACTCAGCCAGAAGGTAAATGGTGGCACTACAAAGACTAAATTGTAGGCAGGACTGGCATCCCATAAATTGGATCAAAATACAACAGATTAGCAATCGTAGTAAAAAACTCGCAAACTCTGTGACTCTCAGTTCACTGGTCATAAGCCAAATTTTGCCGAAGTTTAAATTTTTGAAGAAAAGAGGAAATATAATAACAGACACGCTTTAGAAACCTTCCACAAGATTAACGTTTTAATTGGCAAGAAATTAAACTATCGTAGCGATACAGAGAGATGTGCTTATAAGTATTTGCCGACACTCTGTAACAAGGCCAGTTCCAAAAACTAATCAAACTGACGTATAGATGGTGTCAGCAGTTTGAAAAAATTATTTGGGTGAAAAGGAGCAACCATGTGAAGCATACGTTAGTAGTTTCAAGGCGCCACGTTGTTTAGTATTTACATTTGAGCCATCAAAACTAAACGGTCTCAAAGAATTTGAAAACAAAGAGAAAAATTGAACACCGTTGTGTAATTTACAATTCCATTCCAAAGATCCAACCAATATTAAAGCTGAGCTAGATTCTACTCTGGGAGAGTCTGTTCCTTCGTTTACGACTGTAAAATTTTGGGTCAGACAGTTTAAATTAGGCCGTATGAGCTGCCAAGGGGAACACCGCAGCAATTGAGTTGTCCAAGCCAAACACGGTT
Organism: Philornis downsi; assembly: GCA_019455685.1. Lineage (NCBI taxonomy): Eukaryota > Metazoa > Arthropoda > Insecta > Diptera > Muscidae > Philornis > Philornis downsi. The sequence continues at coordinate 1,757,429 of JAHXMU010000097.1, read as the reverse complement.
AAGAAAATACACAAAATGGTGTTGGATGATCGTCGGCTAAAGGTTTGTGTGCTAGCTGATATGATAGTTATTTCAGAAAATAGTATATATCACATATTGACCGAAGATTTGTACATGAGACAGCTGTTCGCAAGATGAATGCCGCGTTTGCTTTCAACAGAGCAAAACAGGGTCGGGAAGATGTCTTAGTAGCATATCTGGCAATGTTTCACTATAGTAAAACAAAAATTTTGCATCGATTTATAACCATGAATGAGACATGGGTTCACCACTTCGCACCTGAGATAAAGGAGCAGTCAAAGCAGTGGACTGGAATGGGAGAATGGTGTCCAAAGAAGGTGAGGACGGTTTCATCTTCAGGGAAAGTCATGACACCTGTTTTTTGGCATGAAAAGCAATCAACGGCGAATATTATGCTAATTTGTTGCAGCATTTAGGAACGCATTTGGCGAAATTAGAAAGTGTTGTTTCATCAAGACAATGCTCCAGTTCACACATCCATTATTACAATGGCCAAAATTCTGTGGTCATAACCCATAACAGCCTAAGTCCGTTTTTCAATATTTTCAGTACGGGAGTTTAAAGTTTTGAATCTTCACTGAAAATCAGGAGAAGGTGTTTTTTGGAAAACTTTGCTACAGATTCCAAGGGAACAAATTTCTTTACTTAGTTGTTAACAAAAAATAGTTGTTTATTCTCGCAGTCAAAAAATATTGTCGAAAAAGACACTTAGGCTCTTAGGAATTGTTGAACGAAAGAAAGTCAAAAAGTTCAAGTTGAGTTAGGCTATTAGTCCAGATTAAATAAAATTTTTTATGTTTGGAGAAAGACCTTAACTCAATTTATGTTTATCAAAAAAAAAAACGAAATTGTAATTCGGAATAAGAGCTGAACTCAAGTTAGGAAAATAAAATTGTTTCTTTATTTTTTTGGATTGACGACTTAAGTTGATTTAGGCAATGATGAAAAAATAATGTTTATATTTGTTGTAATCCTAAATTGACTTAGGCAGTTATGCCAAAACAGTCATTTAGAAAAATAACTTAAGCTATTAGGTTTTTTTAGGATTAATTGCCTTCCTAGAAGAGATACAAACATGAAAAATTTAGAGCAAATAAATTTAGATACACTGAATACGATGGTGCTAATAACTCAATTGTGTCCTAACTCGAGTTAGGCTGTTACGGGTTGTGACCTCAGATATTATGGAGTAGCTGTAAATTCCGATTAAAGTTATAATTCCGTATTTTAGGACAAAAAAACATCTTCTTCTTCTTATGTGGCGACTGGAATAGACAGCCTTATCTCTTATACGCGGCCCGTAGAAAATAATTTCTAGCGCTTCGATCTTCTGCGCTTCTCCTCCAATTCGTCACATCAATCTTCAGTAGTATTTCAGAAACCTAGTCCTTCCAACGGAGTTTTGGTCGCCCTCTTCTGCGCCGTCCATCGAGTTCGTTGTCGAAAACTTTCCATGCCGGAGCATTTGGGTTCATCCGCACAACATGACCCAGCCAACGAAATCGCTGTATATTAACGCGTTTGACCACGTCATTGTCGGCATATAGCTCATACAGCTTATTGTTCATGCGAAGCCGATATTATCCGTCAACGATGATGGGTTCATATATCTTCCGAAGTATTTTCCTCTTCAAAACTTCCAGTACTGATTCATCCGCTTGCGTCATAACCCAGGATTCTGCGGGAAATGGCGAAATTCCTAATTTGAGCCCTCTGATTGTTATTCACTTGGGAGTAACCAGATGCTTTGGAGAATTTCCCAAGTAGCTCACGACTTCCGACTTGCGGGCAAGTATTTCCTGGTAATGCCATTAGATATCCGTTTGATGGTAGTTGAAGTGAGAAGGCGGCTAGTTGAGAAACCTAAATGGCATGCTAACACTGATGCGTCTAAGGCCAGTAGGTAACTTCTGTTACTGAAACTCTACCACACCAGCCTAGTGGTTCTTGACAGCCCCAACACTAGGATCGCATGCAGTGGCCTAATAAGCCGCTCATCTTAAAAAAATGTTATCATGAAAATACCGAAGAATATAATGAAATGGACGAAAAAACAGACATTTTAAACAATTTTAATAAGTGAAGTAGACTATCATATTGTAAATCATATTTGTCTGGTATTAAGTTACAGAAAATTTTTATAACATTAGTATACTACTACTTTACAGTATAATGTATTTGTTATTGAATTATGGTAATGGTAATTTAATCAAATCGGCCTTAAGGCTTAAAATTACAATCCTAAATATATATAAATTAAATATAAACAAACCTTAACCAATGGATCTCAAAACTATATCTCTAAAATATCATACAAATCCGAAATTAATCTCTAAAACCGTATGGAATTCATTTGGTCGTAAAATAACAAATAACATTCGCCTAGGCTTGTATTACTATAAATTAATATTTCGATACTGTATAATAAATTCAATTCAATAGGTAAATGAACTTGATCATCATGTTAAATATAGGTTTTAATAAAAATTCACTTAACTTTATATCAATAGTGATTGATATTAATGCAACTGTAATTTGAACTCGCGTGTATAAATCTTAAAATATTTGAAAAATAACACGAATAATAAACAAACGTTTCTACTATTTTCACAGCATTTAAATTAGTTCCACTCACGATAATTCATTACATCAATTCAGATGCACTAGAAATGAACATATTGTTGAAATATGTAAATTTATTATTCAAAATGTGTAGTTCAAATATCAATTGCAACTGCAAATGGGAGACTCAGAAGCAGTGTCGCCAGAACTTGGAAAATTAAAAAAGTTAAAAATTTTGCAAAAAATAGTTAAAATATGCGGACAAAAGTAATCTAGAAAAAAACTGAAATTTTCCTATTTTAACTAAGTTTTTTTAATGCTTACTACGTTTGAGTAATTGAAACTTCACAGATGAGATCTTCACTCATGTTTAAAATTGTTGATAGGTAAGATGTAAAGGGTGGCGCATAAGTAACGTTAACGGCGACTACATTGAATACGTTCTTGTGCATCATTTGGATTTAACTCGTGAACTAATTGCATCTTATATGGGAAAAGTTGTAACATACGACATGTAAAATTCTTTGCAAAGACCGCCTAGACATCTCTAACTGCTGAGAACGTCGCCTAGTGGAAGTTTCGGGGTTTTTCTCAATACTTGCTTGCACTCGAGCAACAGTCACTTCATTTCGAAGTTCACGAGGTCTTCCAACACGCGGAACATCACAGACAGCCCCTCGTTGCCCAAAACGCTTAAACAATTGGTAAATTGTTGGAGCGCCAGGAGCATTTCGAACAAGAAAGATATTTCGATATGATCTGAATAATCGAATGCCGACTTTCAAAGTAAAATTGAATTTCTTTCTTCTCTGTTCTGTGCTGTGCCTTTCCCAATTATTATTTAGTTAATTCTGTAAAGAGACGAAAAAAAGGCTTAAACAAAAAATGTATTCACTGAAATCTTAACGTTGCTTATGCGCCACCCCATATATATATTTAAAATTCGATTCACGATCACGAACCATGAAAAGGTGTAATCTTTACCCCGTTCCCTGTTTTTTGCCATTAGATCAAATTACTTTAAAATAAAATTTTAAATTTTATGTAATCCTTTTTCTAAAACGTAATTTTTGATTAACAAGTTGTTAAATTTCAATTAATACTCGTATATTTAAAGACCGACATAACATTTTAATTTCCATCCATCCAAAACTGCCGGTCTGGCAAGGCTGTCATGTGTTAAATACCTGTCATCTAAAGTGTTATTTATTTCGTGAAATGTTTGCGATTTACGCGTAAAAATAATTAAAACTTACTACAAAAGTGGCGATTCAAACGTGGGCATTTTTCGTGCATTACTACTGTGCAAGAAATCTGTAAGATTGTACAGAAATTTGAAGAGATTGAAATCGTTACAGGCTTGTGTATCATCGTAATGTACGCACAGCCGAAAACATCGCTTCTGTTAGTGAATGTTGAAGCCATGTTCAACAGGCTCCAAGGATCATCATCTTAGGTTTAATTTTTTCACTCATTTTCTCATTTACCTCATAAGCTCATTCTTTAATTACTCAATTTTTTTTTATCTCATACTCAATTCTGGAGTTCTTTGTTTGAAAAGTTTAGGCGGCGTTGGACTAAGTCTGCCATTTTTTGGTTAGTTGTAAGCAAGACGCTAATATAATCATGTCTCGCTGAAATCAAACTACTTTTCATTTCCTCGGAAAGAATAGAATTGATATCCTTAGCCCCTGTAAGGAATCCACAGTGAAAGTGTGGCGGCTAATCCGAATTTCAATTCAGAGCGCAAAATCTGGATGATAACCGACATTTTTGGCCTGCAATTGGAGATTATTAACCGGACGATATGTGGTTTCAACAATACGGTGTCACGAGCCACACAACATGACCGATTTTTGGCTTTATTGCATTTGAAGTTTCCAAATAGCGCAATTTCACGTTTTGGCGACATTAATTAACCACCAAGATCATGTGAATTGACGCCGTCATACTTCTTTTGTGGAGCTACGGTCTTTAACATTTATTTGACGTTTACGCGGATTATCTTCAAACATTGGAAACCAACATTCGCCAAGTTATCGCCGAGATACCACCAGAAATGTGTGAAAAGGTGGTCGGAAACTGATTCAAGAGATCCACTGCTGCAACTAACCCAGAGGCGGTCATATAAATGACATTGTACATATATTTCGTACATTATAGCAAGGTCCAAACATTATAATGAAATAAAGGTTTCATCGAAATCATAGCTTCTTGCGCGTTTTATTTAACTTCACTTTTCAAACCGTAAAATGTACATATAACCCGGTAGGAATATGGGCGCCGAAACGCCCCCATACTTATAAGGATTTGCACATCATTCTCTCCGTTATGTTACTGGTACTGAATCCACTTTTAGAATGACAGGAGAAGGCATATAGTGATGTAATGCTATAATAAACCAGTGCATATAATTGGTTTAAAGAGGCTCAAGAACTCGAAGACTTAACTCATTCTTGGGCTCATCGAAAACCTGGATTAAAGAAACAAAATTATAACTTTTTGAATTTTTTAAATTATAGTTTATATTATAGTTAAAATATAGTTAATATAATATAGTTTATGTAGTTTTAGCTATATTATAGTCATTATTTTTATAGGCATGTAGTCATATATATAATTAAAATTATATAAACACATTATAGTTATGTAATTATAAATGTAGAAATTATAGTAAAACCACTATTCTTTGTCACACCGTTGGATTTTCGTCTGTGATACCCTAAGGAGCTTGACAATTAAGTTAATTTTCAGAACTAAGTTTACTAAATTCCTAAGGTGTAATATATTATTTACAAAAAATAAGTTTAATGCAATTATGTGAAAGCAAAATTAGTTCATTTAAATAGGGAGTTACCACAGAGGCATAGATATCCTTTCGAATTTTTTCAAATTTGACTTTATAATACAATTCAATGAAAAAATGGTAAAAATCGAAACAACAGATTGCAAAGTATGAAAGAGAAGTTGACGATGTTCTCCATGTTCATTCTAAGAAATTACTTTACCAAACTGTATTCAGTACAACTGAGTGAGGGCAAAGAGGCTACGAATATGTGGATTAAATCTGTCATTTGATTTCTTCAAAATTTTCTCAAGCGTTATAAACCAAAACTTCGACCAAAACTTACGCTTTTTCTGTCTACAAGTGAGGAGTTATAAAAAAAGAAATGGAATTTGTAATAATCGCTCAATTTGTAACAATCTCCGACTATAATCTGGTAAAATATGAGGCTGTGCTAATTGTTAATAACGTTCTTGAAGATTTATAGTTGCTACCGTGTCTACCAGCACATTCCAATAGAATCTACAGTTTGATGACAATTCCGAATATCGCAGTTTGAGAAACATTTACAAGACTTGTGGATTATTCGACTATTCGAAGCATTCGTCAGACACAACGAGGTGACCGCCGGTCTAATAAGAATAGGTGGCTGTATAGGAGATTGAACCCAAGTTATGCGATCGATAGTCACGTTTACCAACCATCGCGCGAATGATACTTAGTACTCGTACTTTAAATGCTTTCTTCTGGGTGTTATATGTTTTACATATCAGATAATAAATAAATACTCGAGCTAAAGGTATAAAATTGAACATTTCCTAGATGAGGATGGGCTCAGTCTATCTATGGTCAAGTTTCCATGGGTGAGATCGAACTTAATATGAAATGAATTTGTGACTAACTTCAGCCTCCTAGCTTATGATGTGCTAAGACCTCCGTTATGCTTCCAACAAACATAGGGACGGGCGGGCAGATACATGGACATGCTTAGATCCACATAGGTTTTTAAGATGATCAGTATTATACAGGATTATCCATTTAGTGGTTTCAAAACCGCCGGTCTGGTAAGGCTGTCAGCTCTTAAATAGCTGTCATCTAAAGTGCAATTTATTTAGTAAAAAGTTTGCGATTTACGAACGTGGATCGTTTAACAATCGAAGAACGCGGAAAAATAGTAAAAATTTACTACAAAACAACAGAAAAATGCGTAAAAATAGATAAAACTTACTATAAAAAGCTGATTCAAATGTGGCCCTTCAATCGAATAAAATTTTCTTCAGCAATGAATCTCATTTCTAGGAATGTTTAGCGGTAATAAAAATCTGTCTAGCAAATGAGTTCAAATTGACAGGCAGATAATTTCTTCCAATCCACCCAATCCAAGCAAAACTGTCATATATGGGGCTCGGAGAACCCAGAAATGATTGTGGAAAGGCCATTGCATCCGGAAAAAGTGGCTATTTGGTGCGCATTGGTCTGGAGGAGTTTTAATGGGGCCATATTAAATGGCATTGTATTTCGAACATAGTGGCAAGGTCCAAGCATAGTAATGAAATAAAATTATCATCGAAATCACATTTTCAAATAGGTTTTATTTATCTTTATTTTTGAAACGGCGTGCGTTTACGTCATGGGCTGTCAGCTGATTGTTTACCTAATTGTTGTATAGTTATAGGTTAATAATTTTTCAGTTTCGCCTCGTATATATTTTATAACGAGAACACACTAATAACATAAGAGAGCTACGACAGTTTTGGAAATAAACACAAAGACCAGTCCTTGGCTATTAACCGAAATATTTTATTGAGGCCAACAAAAAATTGTCAAAAAAAAAACATTTTAAATTTCTTTTTTCTAAACAGATAAGATACTAGAATAGTTTTATGCTAGCAGTTATTGTGAACTAACCAGATAAAAATGGTTAACAAAAACAACTGATAAACTGTTACAAACAAATTCCATTGCTCGAAAAATCCTCAACAAATTTGAAGAGTTAAGCTCATATGTATGGTAATTTATTAAGGGTTCGAGGAATACTTTTGCTATAATTATAATTATATAATTTGATTTACAAATCTTTACTAAATATTTGTGTACAGGCTCTATTTCTCTGCTGAAATTGTCTAGTCTCAGATAAATATTACAACATTTGTCCACCTGTCGCTAGACATCCCTAACTGCAGGGTAGGTAGGAATGTTTAGCGGCAATAACAATCTGTCTAGGAGATAAGTTCAGCTTGGTAGACAAGAGATAATTTCTTAACACAAATTGAACCCGTAGCACTCAACAACAGCTGCCATGTTACTGCCTGTACCATTAGCTGGACGCATAATCAATAAGCAATTAAAACGAGTGAACGTTTAATTCCTGAGCACTGCAGTTTAAGCATATTCTTAGCTGCTCACTGGATTGCTGCTTGGCTACGATTTTCGTTCCCTCTGACCCCTACAACAAAACAATCACACCAAGCCAATCGTAAATTCACAGGGAAAGAGATACTCGTCGTAAATAGGTATATACCCTGCCAGCGCTTATCACGCTCGGCCACACTTTAGTAGGTGAGCACTTAACACGCTCGGCAGTTGTTCCAGCCACACTTTGGTAGGTGAGCAGCAGTGGCAGTAACCGATGCCGTACAGAAAAAAAAAGTAATAAAAATCAAATAATATTATTAATATAAAAGAAAGACTGACTGACGGACGGCCGCTCGATCGGTAAAGCGATGAAAATATAAATTCAATTGCAACGCTAACAAAACGCTCAGTCAAGTTGAAATTGTCGCGGCAAAAACGACCACAACCAACGGCGGCAACATTTGAAAAATTACATTAAAAGAAAAAACTAACAATCGATCTATGAGAAAAAGTGAAAAACTAACAACTTAAATAAATTACAGAAAAAAAAACAAAATACAAAAGAAACAATTCAACACGTGTTCTCAAAGAAGTCAATCAAAAAATTAAAACCTGTAGAATTTGCTGTACAATAAATATCATTAAAAAAAAAATTCTAAACAATGGAAGTGATATAAATGCAAATTATTTTGGCAAAAAACAATCACACAAAACACAAAACAAAACAAAAAAGCGAAATTGAGAGAATTACAAGTAAAAAGATTACAATTAAAACAAACAGAACTGAAGAAAAAATAACAAACCTTCAAAGTTCAAAACTTTTTTTTCCAATACAGCCACAAAAGCCATTTAAAATCCAACTACATTTAATATTGCACAAAACTCTAAAACTGCCATAATATTGTGTTAAATTTCGTTTATCTTAATGACAATTAAAACTAAAACACGAATTCATTTGTTGTGATTTTTCGATACTTTTTTTTATTTTTTTTGCTATTCGCTGTTGCTGTTGACTTCATGTTCATTGCTGGCAATAGGAAATAATTGCTTTGTATATGAGGAACAATTAGGCAAAAAACTAAATATATAATAAAAGTCTAAACAAAAGTAATTTGCTGTTTGCTCGTTTAATTTTCTTTTTTATAATTTTTTTTAATTTTTTTTTTTTTTTTTTTGTAAACAATTTATAATTTATGTGCAATTATAATTAAATGTTTTCAATACATTAAAAGTATTTGGGAGAGAGCAGATAAAAAAACATCATAAAATTCATCATCATGAAAATTTCAAATGTTCTAAATAAAACTGACACAACGGTGAATACACCGACTGCAAAGGATGCCACTGAAATGGTTACGGAAGTTGCTCAGACGACAGCTAAAAAAGGTTGGTGTCTTAGCTATAACAAAGCAATGCTATTAGAAAGCCAAAGATTTTTGTGTATTTAAAATCACACAAAAAGAAAAATCATTTTATTTATTTTTTTACATATTTTGTGTTTAACTCGCCGAAAATCGAAAATGAATACACGAACACTGCAGTCATGTTTTTTTTTTCAATATAACAGAAATCATCATCTCATCCCTTTCACTGCAAATGGAACGAAATGTTTCATCTCAGTATTACATGTAAAATCTTTTTAGCATGTTTCTTCTCCAAATTGCCAACATATTTCCATCCGATGGTCAATTTACAAGTTGATTTCCGCCTTACATTCCAACAAAAAAAAAAAAAACAAAAAAAAAATAAAGTACCAGAAATTGATCAATAAGACACAAAATATTTATTAATCATTCAAATTTATTGTATCGTCTTCAAAGTAACCCCCTTCCGAAAGACCCAAAATATTTATCAATCACTAGCGGACCCGGCGAACTTCGACTCGCCACAATTTAACGCCTTCAGATAAACTCTCGAGTAATAATAAAACACAGACAGTTCAAATTTCAATGCGATTTATTTGAGTGGAATCGAAATCAGTAGAGAGCGATATGATGAACAATGTTTTTTGATTCGTTTTCCGGCGCAAAACCAAACAACGAAGACGGTTTCCCAACACGCGAACAGGTAACGCACAGCTGACCGTGCGAAAGACAGGGAAATTCGAAATTAATCCCCCAGACTTCCAACGACTGGCCTTGCGATTTATTTATTGTCTTCGTAAAAGCCAATCGAATGGGGAACTGAATCCGCTTAAATTGGAATGGAAGATCAGTTGGAATTCTCGGAATTCGTGGAATAAGGACTTCTTCTTCTTTGAATTTGCCCTCGATAATCGTCGCTTGAATCACATTGTTCATCAGTTTCTTGATGGACAACCGCGTACCGTTGCACAATTTCGGATGATTCAGATTCCGCAACATGATTATGATCGATCCTACCTTCAGCTGTAAATAATGCCGCGGTGTTCCTGGCACATCAAGCGAGTTCAAAAATTCCGTCGGATAGTTTGTCGCTTCATCCTCTTCGGTATTGCCCTTTCACTAATCCAATCGAGATTTTTATAATTTTGTGCAATGCCGGGGAACACTTTGGTGATGAGTTCCTCCTTCGACGATGTGAACGATGTGAGGTGGTGATTGTGCAGCGCGAACTTGTGCAATATGGGCACGTCTCCATCCATTATGTTCTGCGCGTTCCTCTTGCATTTGATTATCACGGACTTTCTGACTAATTATTGCACAACGTGTACGAAGTCCACGATTTGATCGTCTAATAGGTGGCATTAGTCAAATAACTCTCCCTGAAATGGAATAAAGTCCTTTTTGACTAATCCTATTAAAAAGAAAATTTTTCTCAAAAAAAAAAAAAAAAACTTACGAAATGAATGTCTCGCAATAAATGCCCGCAATCCAATAAGGTAACCTCACTTTTTACACGCAAACTTATTTTCTGAAAAAATGATCGAATTGATAAACATTGCACTAAATTTCAATTGACCGTACTGCTCGAACCGTTAATGGATGTTATACGCGATATATGAGTATCCGAATTCAGTGTAATAATACGCAAAACTCGAATCAATTGCAGCAAGAAAAATAGCACATTTGTTTGATAGAAAATCACAATACGAAAAGTGCAGCTGTCAAATCGCGCTCAGTTTCAGCATTGAACGCTGCACAGCGCCATCTGTTATTTGTCTCGTTAACTTCTCCACCTAAAATTCACGCAAAACATATTTTATCTCAATAAATTTCGTAATTTTCCGAAATTTTTTTTACAACGAATTTTCCACTTTTATATCGGGCAAAATCATCAAATCATGTGATAAAATGCAAAATTTCGTCGAAACAAATTGAAAATTTTCACGCTTTTCCGGAATTTTTCGTGTTTTCCACTAACAGTTTTCTATTTTGCCAATCGAAATGACATTCCGGAACAATTGCACACAAAATTCCATACAAAAAAGCAATTTTCGATTTATTCAATTTTCCAACTTTTCCGGAAGGTTTTCCCAAAATTTTCTTTCGTAAAAACCTTCTCCAGGCAATTACGAACAATTGAGAAAAAACTTGAGCCAAATTGGTCCAGGCGTTCTTGAGATATGCGCTTACCAACACATTTAGCGATTCATTTTTATATTATAGATTAAAATTTATTGTATCGCCTGCAACGTAGCCCCCTCCAGAAGGAAAACCTAACGAATGGAAGAAGGTACAGTCGCATGTATAGGGTGATTTTTTAACCCAGTTTTTTTAAAAATCGAATAAACCACTCAAATTTGCATCACATATTAGAATTTTTTATTGGAATCGATAAATTGTTCTCTGCCATTTAATTTTTAAAGATAATTTCATGTAAGTGCTGTCCGTGGCTCCGTCTCAAAATGTCCATTCGGAAGGTCCAATTTTTCATAATTTTTTTGAGCATTTCGGCCTGTATTTCACGAATAACGCATGTTATGGTATCCGGTAAGACTTCAATAGTGTTCGACTTGTCCACATAGACTAACGACTTGACATGACCCCACAAGAAATAATCAAGAGGCGTTAAATCGCAAGATCTTGGGGGTCAACTTACAGGGGCAAATCGAGAGATAAGCTGCTCACCAAGTTCATCCCTCAACATATCCATTGTTTTAAGAGCAATGTGGCATGTTGCACCGTCCTGATGAAACCACATGTCAACCAAGTTTAACTCAGCTAATTGAGGGGGGAAAAAAATCCTTGTGGGTGAGTAACACATGCCCAATCAGAGACGACGAATTGACATTTCACAATCGTCATTAACACTGGTCGCTACGGCTGCAATATTTTCTTCGGTACGCACTCTACGCATGCGAGCCGATGGTTATACGTCCAACAACGTAAATTTGGCGCGATATTTGGAGAAAACAGCACGAATTGTTGATTCGGCAGGTCGATTATGACGACCATAAAATGGTCGTATCAAACGATGCACATTTGTCACAGGGCACGAATTTTGATAATAAATTTCAACAATTTACAATCGTTGCTCATTTGTTAGTCTTTTCATGATGAAATGGCAGAGTTTACTGTACACTTTCACTTTGACAGATGACGTTTGGACGCCACTACCAACCTGTGCTGTGAACCTGAAAAACTTAAATCTTAAAAATCACCCTATATTACATGTAAAATGTTTTTAGTATGTCTTCTCCAAATTGTCAACGTATGTATTTCCAAGAGATGGTCATTTCACAAGCTGATTTCTGGCTTACATTCCACCAAATAAAGTACCCGAAATTGCTCAATAAAACACAAAATATTTATTAATCATTGAAATTTATTGTATCGCCTTCAGAGTAGACCCCTTCCGAAAGACAAAAAATATTTACTAATCATTTAAATTTATCGTATCGCCTTCAAAGTAACCCCCTCCCGAAATAATACATGTACGCCGAGAAATAAGCCAATCTTCCAAAAATGTTTTAAACGCATTTCTTTTAATACTGGAAAGTATATATTCTATGTATGTATGCTGCTGCTAGCTGACCCGGCAAACGTTGTTTTGCCTTAATTGCAAATATCTCATCTCCAACGCCATCTATCACTTCAAATAAAACCTTTTGAACCTTCCGGAATACTCTACCAATAATTTAAGACCAAAATGAGCCAAATCGGTCCAACCGTTCTCGAGCTTTAGCGAGACTAACGCACAGCAATTGATTTTTATATATATAGATTAAGATTAATAATAATTTTAAAAATTAATCATTTTCAATTTTAAAATGAAGTGACTTTATATGCACTTTAGGGATACATATCATTTCTGACTCGTTCACTTATTTGGCGAAGGGTTATTATAAAAATATCTACCCAATAGACCACAGGATGGCCAAAACCATCCTACACAAGACCGTTAGGAGAACGAACCAGTGGATATGTTAAGAGTTTTTCAAACAGTTTTACTATTTATCATTTAATCGAAAGCTTTGGTAATGTTTTAAAGGCACTAGAAAGATCTATCTCCTCTTATAAGCTTTGCCTCAAATGTGAGTTCAGTTATATTGAAAATATTTAAATGTGACTTCCACTGGAAAAATTAGGAACTGCATGTGTTATGTGAGCAAAGAGGCTGTTTCTTAGTTCCACTTAGTTGGCTATAGATAAGATGACACATCGTTCATAATGGTATGGCTCGTAATCGTCACAATTGGGACAAATTGGACCAGTAAAATACAGTTTGCCCATAAAAAACTAAATCCGATTTTTCAGAAATGATTGATTTCTTCAAATTCTTATAATTTCTTCTGCAATCTATTCGCCAACTAAAATCAATATAGAGTGATATTTGTTAGATGCGGACCAAAAAACTAAAAAGAAAATTATTATTTATGCATACATCTATCAGGAACCGCAACAGTTGTGGGCGTGGCTATTGAATAATGGCAAAAATTCGTTTTTACAAAACGCCATTATTCGATATATTATGTACAGGAAGAACGCCTTTTCGGCACGACCACTTTTCTCATCGTCCTCGTCAATGTGGATCGCAATTCATGTTAATTCGTACGAAAGATTCGTCTGACCGTTTTATACCGCCTTCGCGTCTTTATGGTTGCTTCTTTGATTGTCTTTGATTCAGCATTTGCAGACACTCAGATGAAAACAATAAAGGTAATTGCTCTTATTAAACTTGGAAGATAAGGCTTTGTGAGATTATAATTCTGAGCGACAGTTTAATTGCCGACAACATACATAAATATTAGTGTCAATACTATAGTCAATGTATGAAGCATTGTGATAACGAGAACAACATGCTTTGTAATTAACAAATTCCAATCATATAAATGTGAAATGTGCTATGTTTTAGCATATGACGATTCATTGGCATAATTCTGTGGTCACAACCCATAACAGCCTAAGTCTGTTTTTCAATATTTTCAGTACAGGAGTTTAAAGTTTTGAATCTTCACTGAAAATCAGGAGGAGGTGTTTTTTGGAAAACTTTGCTACAGATTCCAAGGAAACGAACTTTTTTAATTAGTTGTTAACAAAAAATAGTTGTTTATTCTCGCAGTCAAAAGATATTATCGAAAAAGACACTTAGGCTCTTATGAATTGTTGAACGAAAGAAAGTCAAAAAGTTCAAGTTGAGTTAGGCTATTATTCCAGATTAAACAAAAAACTTTAAGTTTGGAGAAAGACCTTAACTCAATTTTTGTTTATCAAAAAACGAAATTGTAATTCGGAATAAGAGCTTAACTCAAGTTAGGAAAATAAAATTGTTTCTTTATTTTTTTGGATTAACGACTTAAGTTGATTTAGGCAATGATGAAAAAATAATGTTTACATTTGTTGTAATCCTAAATTGACTTCGGCAGTTATGCCAAAACAGTCATTTAGGAAAATAACTTAAGCTATTAGGTTTTTTAGGATTAATTGCCTTCCTAGAAGAGATACAAACATGAAAAATTTAGAGCAAATAAATTTAGATACGCTGAATACGATGGTGCTAATAACTCAATTGTGTCCTAACTCGAGTTAGGCTGTTACGGGTTGTGACCACAGAATTTAGCTTGTTGACATAAATGAAACATTTTTTTAAAGTTGAAATTGATAGCCAGTAAGGGAGTCAAATGAAATAATTTTGGGGAAAAAAACTGTAGCTATTGAACTTAAGTAAAAAACTTTTTTTGTTAAAATCAAGAACACCGCCCATAAACTGTACAGTAAAATTAATGTAAAATTTTGTTTTCAATTAAATTGTGAGCAGCCTTTATTACATACCGATTATGTTATATTTCCAGATTATATACCGATTAATTTCTAACTTTTGAATTGGTCTTTTTTTTCATACATTTTTGTATTTAATAATCATAACTTCTTTAAAATCATATTATTTGTTTGTACATTTTATATTTAATTTTTATTACCTGTTTTTTAGACTTATAATATTGAGCAAGTTAAATCTATTAGATGAATTGTTGGATATTGTAATTTACTTATAAGTGGCCGGAGGGTTTTAAATTACAAGCCAAAAATAAATAAATAAATAAAATAAAAATAATATTAAGTACTCGTATATGATTATCTGCAGTGATCCGATATCCAACCATTATTTTTCTACCACATTTAGTAACGCCCATTACTGAATGCTACAAATTTATTTAGTACATATTTGTACGTGCAGACCAATCTACACACAAATTTGAACAATTCTACATTGCTATCTAACATTTGTACACCGAAATTGCGCTAAAAGGACGGCATTTTATCACAACCTTCTTATAGATCCGAAACGTCATTTTGTTTGTCTTCATATAGACAAAAAAAAAAAAGAATTAACGTAGAAGAAGCTTTACATATCCGTGATAACCCTACCGCACGCATTGCTAAATATGACATACTAAAGTGTGAACGCAAGATTTAAATTTTAAATAAAACACAGATATTTAAAAAAAAAAAATCGTGAAACTTCATTATATTGTAAAGTAGACAGAATGAGGTTATGTATGGAACAACATATCGGGCAGATGGCCGACGCGGCTTTGCTGGCACACACGCGATCTTTTAATGCAATTTTCAATGACCGTTTTGCATAAATGCTGCGGTATTTCACTAATGCAGCGTCCAATTTCCTCTTTTAAGACTTGAGTCGTCGTTGGCTTATTCGCGTAAACCATCGACTTCAAAAAACCCCAAAGAAAAAAGTCTAATGGTGTTAAATCGCACGATTTAGGCGACCAATTCTAGTCTCCAAAATGACTGATGCAGCAATTGAATTGCTTCTCTAGTTGTATGACATGTGGCGCCGTCATGTTGAAACCACATGCCCTCCACATTCATTTCTTCAATTCTAGGCACAAAAAAACTGGTGTTCTGTATTGACTGTTTGCGCTTAACATGCCTCATTTTCATAAAAAAAAGGTCCAATGATTGCTCCAGCCCAAAACCCACACCACACAGTGACACGTGGAGGATGCATTTGCTACTCGTGAATCACTCGAGGATTTTCCTCACCCCAAATGCGACAATTCTGCCTATTGACGAAGCCATCAAGATGGAAATGGTCCTCGTCACTGAAGATGATTTTATCGACAAAATCAGCATTTTCATGTTGTCTCTCCAATACCCAACTAACGAACTCCCTTCGCGATCCATGGTGAAATGGGTTCAGTTCCTGAGTCAATTGAACTTTGTATGCATGAAGATGCAAATCTTTCGTCAAAATTCGCTGCATAGTGGATTTGGAGACACCAATTTGCTGAGTTCGGTGTCGAATTTAGGCGACATCATCACGTACAGCTGCGACATTTTTGATCGATCGTCCTGGTCGAAGGCGCGTTGTTGTCTTTACATGACTAACAGATGCAGTTTTGGCAAATTTATCCATTAATCTCTTTACACTTGACTCTTTTGAAACATTATTGTGACCCAAATTGATCACAATTTGCGAACTATAGCTCCAAACTTTTCACCATTTTGGTAAAACAATTTCACAATGAGAATGCGTTGTTCATTCGTGTAGCGCTCCATTTTTACTAACTTCGTACCTTCTACTAGCAAACAATAACAATTGTTCAAATGTCAAACAATGACACTTCGAATGGCGCCAAATTTAAATCTTGCTTTCTTTTTGGGACACCCTTTACAAATTGAAAGTGACAATTTTAAGACATCTCATACGATAAAGGGGAGTTAATATTGATATTACAGTCTTAGAAATGTGCTGCAAATTAGTTTATGCAGTGCCTTTTCAGCACAATACCCCTCTTTTCCAACTTTAAAGAAAATGCATGGAAAATCAAAATTCCTTGAAGTTAATGGATGTGCAATTAACATTAAGACAACATGGTTTGCTTCGGAAATTTCTCTATGAAAAATAAGTAAAGTCTGGCAGTTCTTCTAAATGCCCAACAAGCGCCAAAACCAATAGATTTGTACAGCTTTTTCCATCCTTTTCTAAAACGAACGTTCCGAAGCAATTGATTTGGTTCATTTAAATGGCATGGAAAATATTCCTTCTTGGGTTGATATTGCAATTTAGATAAGTTTTATTTGTTATACTCGTACCTTCCCAATCCACGTCTGCCACTTAACACCATGACAGGTGATCAACAAATTTAATTGCGTGAAAAATAAATTGTCTCTTCATGGCATATTTACAGCGGTCCATATAGTCGTTATGCATGATTGCATTTTTAATGTAGTCAAATCATTAAAGAATTTATTGAACTTTAATTGTGAACCGTAAAACAGATAAGGTAAACCTTGTGAATATAATTTTTTATTTCTATACATCGCATAAATGATAGCACCAAATTTTAAATGTAATTCCTATAATTTTGCTACTGAGCATAAGATGATAATGATTTATATAGACAAACCTGCTTCCCATGGATCAAAAGTACATCGTTTTGAAAAATTTCATATATTAAATATTTGTTCTCAAATTGATAATGTCTATGAAAATGTTGTTGTTACTTGGCCAACATTGACCAACAAAATTCAATTTTTTTTTTTTGCTAAACCGTCACTGAACAACTTTTGCAAGCTTCCAGTAGGCGTCATGACAACTTGAATGGTTAATATTATTTGCATATGATAATTTAGTGAATTAATTTATGTTCAATAAATAACATTTAGTTTTTGATTCGCTTGACTTATTCAGACCGCGTTGATATTTCGGTTTTCAATCGAAATTACTGTCAACTAAATTGAAATTGAAAGAAAAGCGTTGTAAATTTGTTACGTTCAACTATGTTGAGTGTTGTATTGTATCGTTTGTGTGAACTTGAATTTTTTGGTGTCAAGTTTAACCGTTAAGTGCAACAGATAAAGCGTCAAGTGGTCTTGTATTAACTGCCACTTGAACACTGAAAAAGAGTTGAATGTTTTAATATAATTTGATACCAGATACAACTAGAAATAACTGCTCTTCAAAGACAGACTAATAAAAGCCAAGTAATGTAACTATGTCAGGACTGCACTCAACTTGAAAGTTAAAAAAAAAAAAATAAAAAAATTGGACTTGACACTGTTATAACCAATTTATTTTGCTACAGCTCACGTAACGACATGAGTGATAAATCAAATGTGTAGGTTTTAAATGAGTCTCGCTTTGATAGCCTTACCCATAGTGTGCCATCACACAGGTGCTGTTTTCTATTATTTTTTTCTTGGTTATATTTTCTTTCTTTCTTCTTGCGACAACAAGTGCCCCCTTGGGGTACCCAAACTAATCCCGAAAGAATTAGTCGAACTACCAGAGATTAGAAGTAGGTCCCTTGGAAAAACTTCCTCAGGGCCCGCTCCCTCTCTCGGCCAAAGTATCGTTGTAGTCACTTGGTATGAAGTGAGGTACCTCCAGGTTAGAAGTTGAGGTAATCTAGGAAGACCTCGGATAGACATGAACAGTGTTTTCCAAGCTAATGACTTCCTTCACCAACGCTTGAGCAACGCAAAAGCACTGAAAACACTTGTTCGGGCAACCATAACCAGCACGATGCTCCCACAAGGGGTCCAACACCATTGACCAGGAAGGAACAATGTTCCTTGGGCCCCTGGTCATCCGTGCTACCAGAAGAGAATAACCCTCTGGTCTGGGTTTCGCAGACAAGCTACTCCAGTTTTGCTTTATCATACCTCGCATGGAACTGGTAATCCATAATCTACGGCATAGATTTTCAATGTCCGAGGAGAGAATATCAACACAGCAAAGCACGACATGCTCCAATCATAGTCTATTAACCAGATCTCTCTGGCCGTACAACTATTAAAAACGGAAAAGATAAATCTTCTGATATCTCCCGACGGCTTCTCTATAACCGCACCTGTTGCCAGGCTGTGTTTTGTTAAACTATGACTCTCCCCTTTACTTGGTTTTCGAAAAACGAGTTCCAAGATCAGTTTGATGTCATATTATAGGTGAATCCCAAGACATAATCCACCTGTTCCTAGGGCGCCTGGCACAAGGCCACACTACTTTGTTTTTGTACGCAAGCATCATCCTTTGTCTGCTTAATTACAGTGTCGGATAGAGAGGCTTGTGTTTTATGGGTAAGCGGTACAAAGCATCCTAGGAAACACCCGCCTACCCAAAACGACATGAATGATAGTCTGATGATGAACAAGCAAAAAGTGATATAAATATAGAGAGACGACCTATCAACCAAAGTTAAATAACGTTGATATTTTTGTCCGCCAACAAGCGGATAGGCGTAAAAGTGAACAGATGTACAACAGGACACATCCAGTATATAGGAATTAATTCAATGAAAGAAGATAAAAAAAACATAGCTCCATCCCAAACATAATGTATTTGATGTTTATAATATGTTTATAATTTTTTACTAATGAATGTAATGTAAAGTTAATTTAACAAAAATTTAAAAAAGAACTATTCAACTAAAAGAAAGAACTAGTTCATTTCAATGCAATCATTTTTCCGAAAAGACTTTAATTCTCCCCTTGAACAAAGTGGTTATTCGAAAATATTTTTTTGAATTTTTGTTAAAAAATTCCTTCATAATGATTTGTTCATAATAAAACCATGAGCTTTATTACTTTTTTCCTTTTTACTATTTTCGTTCTGTTCTCTCAAATGACACATAACGCCCAGATAACACAGGCTTATCCATCTAGTAGTTTCAAATGCCGGTCTGGCAAAGCTGTCAGCTGTTAAATACCTGTCATCTGGAGTGTTATTTATTTAGTGAAAAGTACGCCATTTACGAATGTGGGTCGCTTAACAATCAAAAAATGCGTAGAAATAGTTAAAAATTACTATAAAAGTGGGCACTTTCCGGGCATTACGGGGTGGATATGGCCGTCATAATCGAACTAATGTGCAAGGCCAGGGGATGATTGGATAGTCAGCAACATGCTCTCTACCCAAGGCATTTTGACCATACCAACGGTATTTGCTTCCAGAGCGCATGCTCGACGCAGGGCTAATACGAAGTAGTTGTGAGAAGTGGGCGTGCTGACCTTTTCAAGGTAGTATGACCTAAGGGTTGGTGGGCTGCGAGACTCACAATCTCGTTCAGCTTGATAGTCGGCAGCTGTTGCTCGTGTGCAGGGACACTAGCAGCTGGACCGCAAAGGGTTGAGACTGGAAGTAGGTTAGCTACACAGTTTAGCCAGAGGCTTTGTCTGGTACCGGGGTTAATAGGGATACACACGGGTTCGTGACCTGTCATCTGTCTCTTTTTGATCTCTCGGGGGGTACGGACTGGCATGGGTTTTTCTTATGTCTACATTTCATGGTTGCCGTTCACCGTCGCCGAACGGAAGGGGTTTGGAGTTTTTCTCGTCTCTAGCATCGACTGTTCCACCTACCTGGGGTTACCACACCTGTAGGTATGTAAAAATGTCCAGTCTGGTAGAAGCTTTACTTATGCTTTGCTACGCAGCTCCAACCGGTGAGTTTGGCCGGTAGCGTGGGGATTAGGTGGCCTCGGGACTGAGTTCCCGCCTGATCATTTGGTGTAGGACCCCTAGTGGGAGCATCACGTGGGTTGCGGTTGATACCAAAATCGGTGGTAGAGACTTTGTGAAGTTGCATTGCAACCGGGTGCTACAGACCCATAGAGTAAGATAGGCTTCTCCTCCGCCATTTGGGATTATGTTTCATACTAGCATTAACAATTTGGTATCTCCTGACTGCAAGAAAGGTCTGACAATTGCGGTAGTACTAAAATTGTCAGCCCCTTTTCTTGATAGTCCAAGTTTTAGTTGGCCATCCCAGGGGGGCGTTGATAATCGCATTGTTATATGCCCAGTGTGTTGCACACCTTAGGTAAGGCCTTCACTGCTAGACGCACGTAAAACCCCCGTGTAATTCTTTTTCTGTGCATCATCGCAATGTACGCACTGTGCAAAACATCGTTCTGTTAGTGAAAGTGACACGGATATTCTGTTATGTCAGGCACCATGTTGAGGATCACACTGTGATCATAACCACTGTTTGACCACTGTGACAGCTCTCTTAGTCTTACTGCTGTAGCTGCGGCAGTCTGCATACTAATTATGTCCAGGGGTAGTAGATGCAAAATTACATTTAGTGAATGGATGGGGTGGTGCGGAGCTCATCTATGATGCATAGACTAGCCATCCTTTAGACCTTGTCCGGTATCCTACAGTATGTGGTCTTCTCAAGAGCCTTCCACCAGACAATAATTCCATACAACAATGAGCAATGCAAGACCTTTAACCCCATTGTTTCCCTATTGCCCTTTTGCGGTACGCATATAGCGCCATTGTGGCCTTTTCGCCCTGTCCAGAATGTTGAATTTGAAATTCAGCTTCTTGTCCAATAATACACCAAGGCATTTTGCATAGTCCGCGAAAGGAATTTCAGTACCTCCCAGAGATATATGATTCACAGGTGGAATCTTGTGCCTCCTGGTGAACAGAACTACTTCGGTACGTAAGACCTAGGCTAGCCCAAATTTTCTTCTAATTAGTCCTACATTTTTCAGATCAAGACTGTCGTTCTTGTAAGTTTGAATTTGGAAAGGCTTCGTTAGGCTAAACTAAAAAAACGTATACCTTACCGAAATGAAATTAAGGCAGCTATCTTTTTATAGCATAGCATCCTTATTTGCTGGCTTCTACCTAAGTTTTGATCAACTATTCTGGAAGATGCGACTGTTAACCTTAACCTTAACCTTAATTTATAATGTAATCATTATTATCGTATTCTGATTAAGTAAATATCGCTGTCGAAATATCGCAATTGTGTCACGCAGGGTCTTAGCCAGGATGCGGATGTTGGGATGCTGATAATCCGAAATTATCTAACATTACAAATGAACCGAAGGATTCTAATTCTATTTTCTTTGAACTTGTATTACTTTAAATATATGTTGCCCCTATTTAAAATGAAATTATGGCGACAGTCTTGGTGCGGCGAAGCAATTCCCAACTGTTCCGTTCCAAGTTTGTCAAACAAAAAACAAAAAAAAGTCACTCTGTTACCTGATAAACATTTTGCTAGAAAAAATGACAGTAATTAAACCTAACATTATAACTCAATCAATTTTATCGTATACTGATTAATTAAATGTACATCTGTGAGTATATGCAGTATGACGAGAATTATAATAACATGTGAGAGATAACTTAAATAATGATGTAAGAAATCAGCAATAATCTATTTACGAGTAACAAAGCACTATTTGAAATTTGTATTATATTATTTCGGTTCAACATTGAAATCCAACTAAAATAGATGGCCTTTTCTCTTTATAATTGCTTATTTATGTGATATTTATTTAAATTTCAACAATTTTCCTATCCAATTTTTTACCTCGATATATTTCGTTATCATTTCATGATAATTTTGTATCAAACAGAAGGAGGAGGAGAGGAGGATAAACAATTAATTGAGGTGGAAAAATGAAAGCAGTTTGTAAAATTTTGTAAAAATTTGCATATTTGCATATTTCAGCTTACAACAATAAATTTTAATTGTTTATAAAATAATTGTTAATACAAAAAAAAAAAAACACTCACAAAACCAATAAGTGGCGCTAAAATTCAAGAGCATTTTTTATTCAAATTCCCGCAAATAATAATAAAAAAAATCACTTACATTCTCACCTACATGTCGTCACACTTCGTAGCTTCGATATAAATTAATGAACTTAAATATAATGTTTATAACTTCAATTAAACTGGTTGGAATAAAAACAAAAACCATAAAAGCACAGAGTATAACAAATTGTTACCGTTTTTTTTTTCGTTTGTTTATATTTAAAACCGATTATGGTCATAAATCTAAAAACAATCAACTAACGTTAACAGTCAACTTGGCTTTTAACTATAACAAATTCAAAATTAAATTAAAAAAAAAAATAGAAAATAGTCAACAAATGCCTGAAAAGCCGTATCATTTACTTCCTTTACGGAAATTGTTTATTTCTACCGAAATGAATCGCAAATATGTAAATTCTATTTACAAAGAAATCAAATGTTATCCAGTCAAGGATATGTAAATTTTTTTGATATTTATGACTTGGAAATGTAAATTAGAAATAATCAGCCATATCGCAAATGTAGTTAATGCAATTTCATTGACCTTTCTTTCAACGGGTTGAATATTTTCAAGTATTTTGATATGTGTAACTTCAAGAATCTTCCAAATGTGTTATTAATTCGGAAGGCATCATCATCATCATCATCATCATGAATATTACAAAAATAAGGCTTTAGCAATAAAAAAAAGAGAATTTCTTGAAACATGTAAAAAAAGAACAAACTCGGAAATAAATCGTTTATTGTAGAAAGCAAAATGATTGATGAAACCAACCAGTATAGACATTTTCGTCATGTAAATTGACTGACTTATTCCTATACAGTGCCGCTCACTTGAATAGCTCCCCCTTTAAATATTTGTGCAAGCTCGATTTTTTCCAAAATAATAATTATAACGAACTGGTTGTGCTTTTATAAATCATATTTCACGTATTTGCTGTAATCCTATAACATAAATTTTCTTTCATTTTAATGAATTAACTACTAAAACATTAAACACAAAAAAAAAATTAAAAATTCAAATTCAGTTTTTGGTTCATTTGAATAGTCCCCCCTTACAAAAATTAGATTATACACGAAACCATTAATTTTAAATTAAAGGTATTATTGTTTGCTTACACCTAATTTAAAAGTAGGTATTTTCAGTAAAATTTAGTAGTGGGTGCTTCCGCCCTGGTTGAGAATACTTTCACATATTCTGCTTGGTAAAAAATCATACAGTATTTTTTATAAGGCCCAGCAAAATACACGATCAGGCCTATTTAATTCTATAACTGAGCTCACTCTTGCTTGAATATTGCTTGCCTGATTCGTACACCTTGCGTACTAGCCATCCCCAGACGTTTTCAATAATGTTTAAGTCTGAAGAGTAAGGCGGCCAGTTCATAACCTCAACATTTTGGCTTTCAGTCCATGATTTGATGACTCATGCTGTGTGGATTGGCTCGTTGTCATGCTGGAATTTCCATTTCAAGTCTCCGAAAACACTTTTAACTTCAGGAAAAGCTTTTTCCAGCACGGCTTTGTATGAAGTCGCATTCATTTTTGCAGAGAAAATCTAGAGCTCCACTATGCCACAATAAGAGATCGCGCCCCATACCATAGCTCCGCCTTCCCGGCTGTGTAATAGATTGAGTAGGTGTTTCTCTTTTCGAATATCGTGGAAGTACTAATTATATCCACCAGGACCCTCCAAATTAAACTTTTTTTCGTCGGAAAATATAATTCTATTCCACTCTCTGCTCCACGTCATAGTCGTATGACAAAAATTAAGGCGACGTTCCTTACGGAGATTGTCTAGCGGTGGTTTCTTTTCAAGTCTCGAGCGTTGCAAATGTGCTGCTTTGGAAATAACTCTTTTTACCGTTGATACACTCGCACTAACGCCAGCTTTTTCTTTATTTTGACAGCAGAGTCGTGTGAATTTGAGGCATATCTCAGAATAGCCCTCTTGTCAGCGGCTGTAATAGCACTTGCTGTTCGATATTTCATATTTTTTTCCATAGCCTTCGGCGTCACGTAGATATGCCGATATAACTTTGCGATTTCTATTAGTTTTTCTGGCTATTTGATGAACAGAAAGTCCACACTCCTTGTAGGTTTTAATTTTGGATCTTTCCTCGACATGATAATGCACCTGCTCACTCATCTTTGCTTGTGAGAGATTATTTGGTCACAAACAACATTGTTATCATGCCTCAGGCTCCGCATTCACCAGATTTGGCCCAGCTGCGACTTTTTCCTGTTTCCAAGATTGAAGAGACCCATGAAAGGACAGCGTTTTGCGGCGATTGAACAGATAAAAACCGAATCGCTGAGAGAGCTCAAGGACATAGCAAAAAGTGCATATCAGAACTGCTTCGAGGATTAGAAAAAATGCTGGCACAAGTTTATTATACATATCTGAGGGGGACTCATTTGAAGGAGATAAAATATAAATTAATGTATAAATAAATATTTTTTGGGAAAAATTAAAATTCACCTTAGTTTTTGAACACATCTCGTATATAATACTTTTGACTAACTTTTTGACCAATCTTGCGGGACTATCATGATCACTCGCATATTCGAAATATCTATAAAAAAGTATTAAACTGTTGTCGAAAGTTAGTAAAACCTTTAAAATTATTTGAAGTACTCATAACAGTCCAAAAAGACGGATCAGAACTTCATCTTCCTAATGGCGTCCAACTCAATTTTTCTAAGGTCAACCTTTTTTCATTCTTTTTTTTATGGTAAAAATTTGTTGAAGGCGCCAAGAAATTTAAAATGTCGTTCAGCTTGATAGGCGGCAGCTGGTGCTCGTGTGCAGGGGTACCAGTCGCTGGACCGCAAGGGGTTGAAACTGGAAGTAGGTTAGCTACAGAGTTTGACCAGAGGCTTTGTCTGGTACCGGGAGTGATAGGGATACACACGGGCAGGTCTCGGGTTCGTGCCCTGTCATCTGTATCTTTTTGATCTATCGGGGGTACCGACAGGCACGGGGGTTTTCCTATGTCTATATGTCATGATTGCCGTTCACCATCGCCGAGCGGAAGGGGTTTGGAGTTTTCCCCGTCTACCATCGGTGAGGATACTGCATGCTTGCAATGTAGTATCGACCGTTCCATCTCTTTTGCCACACGGCAACCGATCCCGTGAAGTATAGTGTATAAATCACAATTTGGTAGTATTTTTGCTTTTGCTTTGCTACGCAGCTCCAACCGGTGATTTTGACTGGTAGCGTGAATATCAGGAGGCCCGGGACTGAGTTCCCGCCTGATCATTTGGTGTAGGACCCCTTGTGGGAGCATCACGCGGGTTGTGGTTTATACCAAAATCGCTGGCAAAGACTTTATGCTCGAATGTGGAGTTGCATTGCAATCGGGTGCTATAGACCCATAGAGTAGCAGAGGTGGTAATGTTTCATACTAGCATAATTAATTTAGTATCTCCTGATTGGGAGAAAGAGCGGACAATTGCGGTAGTACCAAAACTGTAAACCCCTGGTTGTACATAGTTTAAGTTTTACATGGCTAT
Organism: Philornis downsi; assembly: GCA_019455685.1. Lineage (NCBI taxonomy): Eukaryota > Metazoa > Arthropoda > Insecta > Diptera > Muscidae > Philornis > Philornis downsi. Next base: position 1,731,242 of record JAHXMU010000097.1, on the reverse strand, counting down.
TCTGGGGGTCGTTGGCAATCGCATTGTTATAGGCCCAGTGTGTCGCACATCATGGTTAAAGTCTCACGGCGAGACTCACGTTAAACCCCGTGGAATCTGTGCAGATTTTTATTGATGGCCTATCATTCGATCCGTTATTAACAGAGTTGCTTATCAATTAGTTATTTATTATACGATCCTCGCATATAAATTTCGAAAAATTATACATATGTATGTATGTTATCGGCTAAACAGAAGTGCAGTATAATTTCTTTTGTCGATTAGTGTTGGTCGCAACTTTTTGGCTTATAACTTTTAAAAGCTTTGCTAAACTTATGAACCAAAGCACTGCTGCAGCTTTTACAGTCAAAGTTTTATATTTAAAATACTTATATACACTTTTTTTGCATGCCGCTGATATTTGAATGTGTAACTGAATAAGGTGGCCAGATTATAAAGAAACCCCTATAGCTAAGAGGGCAACATTCTAAATCAACTATTGAAAATGAGGTTCGACAAATGTTTGAAGCGTTTTTAAGACACTTCACACTATACTCGTACACTGATTACAATCTCCTTGATTAGGTTTACTCAATACCTTCTTTGGCAAAAAAAAAAATGTGAAAATTTTCCATTGGATTCCATATGATTGGCAGATTCACTCTCTGTAGTCAAAGGCAACGGAAAAAAATTACAAACTGTGATAAGAGCTAAAACTGATTGTTTAACAAGAAATCAAAGTCGATTCTGAAATTGGTTTTACCCAGATATACCCACACACACACATTTACGGTGCACTGTATGTATAAATAAGAAATGAGTTCAACTGAAATTAAATTTTCGCTTTTGAAAAACATATATTTTTTTTTTATTTGTTTGTTTGATGGTCGTTTCATTCGCATCAGATTAAAAAATGGAGCAACACTTAAGTATCAAGTTCGGCGAGACAATTTATTATACTTGTATATATATATAAATTTAAAATTAAATTTATTTATGTATATATATACATATATATATTTATTATATATTATTATTATATATACACATTTAATAAATTTATAAATAAATTTAAGTCTTTACAGGCTATTGGTTTTATACGGCTATCATGAAAGAAATGGAAACATTTTTAAATAGGCACAGTCTACGCTATTTAAGCCGAAACAACGGAGCATAATTTCCTTAAACTATTTGATTTTTAAACACGATAATTGTGGCAAATCTTATAACTTTGCACATACTATTTTGGAATTTAATTTCGTTTCGGTGACGAATTCTGGTTATAATAAAGTTTTATCACATCATTTCTAGCCTTAGATTTTATACAGCAATGAAAACCGAAAGATTACAATATAAAACTATATTTCGTATGCATTCCGAGCTAATCTAATTTTCAAGTTTCTTATAAACAGAGACGTCGAGACTTTCCAACATTTACTTTCTCATTTTTTTTTTTTTTTTGCTCTTATTTTCTGAGATTTTTTAAAAAATCTTTTCAATGATTTTATAAAAAATAAGTATATTGAGGTAAGCTCTAAAATTTCTGTAGCAAATATCGGAAATTACGCATTAAGATCTATTTGAAACTACGAGGGTGGTCCCAAAACTAGCAGACTTAACAAGGAAGACACAAAAATATTGGGACAAATTTTCTTTATTTTTCAACATAATCTCCTTTTAGCTCGGTACACTTTTTCCGCGACATTCAATAGCCTGTACCCAGTTTATAATGAAAACTGTCAAACTTCTTAAAATAGACATCAACCGCAGACTTCACCTCTTCTATTTTGGCAAATCTTTTAACACCGAGCTATTTTTTCAAGTTTGGAAATAGAAAATAGTCCGAGGGAGCTAAATCTGGCGAAGAAGACGCGTGATGAAGCAATTCGGAATTTAATTCGTTAAATTTTGCCCTTGTAATAGTCGATGTATGAAATAAAGCCATTTTCTAAAGTTTGGCAAAAGAAAATAGTCCGAGAGAGCTAAATCCGGCGAAGAAGATGCGTGATCAAGCAATTCGGGCTCGAATTCATTAAATTTTGTCATCGTAATAGTTTATGTGTAAAATGGAGTCATTTTCTCAAATTTGGAAATAGAAAATAGTCCAAGGGAGCTAAATCTGGCGAAGAAGACGCCTGGTGAAGCAATTCAGACTTTAGTTCGTTTAATTTTACGCTTGAAATAGTCGATGTATGAAATAGAGCCATTTTCTAAAGTTTGACAATAGAAAATAGTCCAAAGGAGATGAATCAGGCGAAGAAGATGAGTGATCAAGCAATTCGGGCTTTAATTCACTAAATTTTGTCATCATAATATATTAATATGTATAAAATAGAGTCATTCTCTCAAGTTTGGAAATAGAAAATAGCCCTAGAAAGCTAAATCGGGCGAATAAGACGTGTGATGAAGCAATTCGGACTTTATTTCATTAAATTTCGCCATCGCAATTGTCGATGAGTGCACTGGAGCACTGCCTTGATAAAACAACACTTTCTCTTTCGCCAAAGGAGAGCTTTTCTCCATAATTTCATCAGCTGAACGTTGCAATAGATTAGCATAATATTCGCCATTAACAATTTTTTCTTTCTAGGGATAACCGATAAAAATAATCCCATTCGTATCCCAAAAAACAGACGCCATAACCTTATCTGCAGATGAAACCGTCTTCGCTTTCCTTGGCGAATTCCAACCAATTCCACTCCACTGCTTTGAATGTTCCTTTGTTCTCATCCATGGTTATAAATAGACGCGATAATTCTGCTTTTCTGTGGTAACACGTGGCCAAACGCACTACTGGAGCATCTTGACGACACAGGTTTTGCTCTATTGAAAACAAGCGCGTTAGCTATTTGGAACACAGCTTTTTCATCTTCAAATCTTCGACGAGCACTCGTATATGATGTATAGCACTACAATTTCAGCTAGCTCACACACTTTTAGCTAATGATCATCCAATACCGTTTGGTGGATATTCTTAACCGTGTCTGGCGTTGCCACCTTAATTGGTTGACCACTACGACCTTCGTCTTGGCAGCTCGTACGGCTTCGTTTAAACTTTGCTACTCTACATTTTACAGTCGTAAAGAGAGGAGCAGACTCTTGCAGAGTAGAATATAGCTCGATTTTAATATTGGTTAAACTGAGAACTTTTAAATGGAAATATTGAATTACATAACGGTGAGCATTTTTACAAATTCACTTAGATTGTTTACTTTCTATGGCTCAAATAAAAATACTAAACAATGTGGCGTCTTAAAACTTAGGGCATATATTTAAACAAGTTGCCACTTTCCACCAAAATATTTTTTTCAAACTACTGGCACCATCTATACGTAATGTCGACTAGTTTTGGGACCGACTTTGTAGTATCCTTCCTATACTAAGTGCATGTTAAATTCATCATCAATGATTATACAAATTTTCACTACTTCTAGATTACAAGTTTCGTAGGTTTTTGTAATTTTTGAAATCTCTTTTTTACTATATAAAATAATGCTCTCATGCGCTTGCTAACTGTGATGTAATTTTATAAGTTTCTTGCTGGTTGTTAAGCACAGTCTGCTGCACAAATTGCGCGATACCCGCTAGTTACCGCGCCACCCTCATATCTATATATGTATCGATCCCCCATTACATCGTGTGGATGGTTTAATATCTTGTTAATATTTTATAGAGACACTATAAATGCCGCAATATTTGAATGCCTTTCTCCGAAGAAGCCAATTAAAATAACTGATTAATTTATTTTGCCCACTATTTGTGTAAGTGGTTCACGTTTGTTTGTTACATCTTCAAACACCTTGTTTACGGAAATTGAAAATAGTTTATTTGCATTTACCTCCATAACTTAAGTGCTACCAGCGAACTCATTGAGCAGGCGGCGGGCGGTTGTTCAACAGAGGACACCCTCACAGGCGGCGCACCCAGCTAACAGCCCTTGGCAGTAAAGTGTCATTTGTGCCATAATCTCCAGTATCTCTGTAAGCTTTAACTTGTGAGTGGTTCTCGTGCTGAACTAGTTGTACCTCAACAACGAGTGAATGAATGAATGTTGGTCGCACATTCACGTTCCTTCGTGCAACCTACGTTCATGCACGGGGAATGTGTCAACAGAAACAAAATTATTGGAAAAAAAAATCGTTATTGTTTACATATGATTACACAATTCGTTGTTGTAACTAGTGCTCTTCAATGATATGATATTGCTATTATGGAAGACTGGAAACTAGAATTAAATAAAACACTTTACTTTCAGTGTTTTAACAGTTTGAAGATCCCTTAAACAATTCCCGCTCATTATCAGAATCGATCAGTTATTGGCCAGACTTTGTCCGTGACGGTCATCGGTGTAAATGCTGCGCATTATTGGATCAGACATCAGGCTCGTTTCATTTCAATTTTCCCAGAACAAAATTTTAAATCAGTTATTAATAACGCCCAAGGAAAATGCCTAAAAATAGACGCTTCGATGATCAAGGTAAATACGGTGCTGTTGGTATAGAAAGCGATAGAAAATTCCATCAAGTGCAAGGGCGCCATTTGGCATTTGAATTAATCAAGTGTGTTATTTGCTAGTTGCATTGCAACGACGTGTACGACAAGTGTTAAACAAATTGTTATCAATGATTATATAAATTTAATCTATTGAATGGAATACAAACAAGAGTCATACAAGTGCACAGCGCCATCACATCATTGTGGGTCAAGACGGTCAAGTATGCAATGTCCTCAACTGCCAGATTAAGCGAAAAAGTGATGAAATTTTGGAAACTCATGTAATTGCTGAAAGGACATATAAAATAACGACGACTGAAATATTCAAAACCCATAAATAAATCCAATTATTTTATCCAAACAACATACTACGATTATCTCACAAGCAAAAAACAGAGTATAATGTTTGATGCCGGTCCTGGTCGATTTTTCCTTACTGTGAGTTCTATTGTGTGCTATCATTTTTGGCGTGTCACTACAGCATTCGAAACTGAAATCTAAAATTCAAGAAAATAACAAGCATAAACGCGAGAAAATTCTTAGAACAGAGCAGTATTGCCAGAATTTGTTCGAGTTACCTAATTAATGCTTAATTAAGATAAGACTTAGTTAATACGATTCACAACGTAAATTAATGGAATGATTTATCTATGACAGTCAATATTATTGGCATCACTATTATAAAACCTTATAGTGTTAAATATTTGGGTGTAACTTAAAACCGCAATTTGCTATGGGACTCGCACACAGCTCAAGTAAAAGCTAAAATTTTATCAGCCATAGAAATTTGGTACAAATTAAAAAAAAAAAACAAAACAAAAAAAATCAAAAAAAAAAAACAAAAAACACTAAATACCGAGACAGAAATATTGATATATCAATCACTGACTCATTCACGTCTAAAATATACACATATGGTCAAAATAATAAGTACATCCTATATTTCTTTTAAAGGGTCGTAGACGAATATTTATTTAAATTAAAAGAAACAAATACTAATTTCTTTTGTTATAACATTAGAAATCAAATAAATACTAAAACAATAACAAAAAACAAAAATTAAACTCAAATGAAAACTAGTCAAAAAATATTGGACAAAATAATAAGTATATTTAGTGAAAATAGGCAAAAAAGAAAAAAAATCCTTAAAAGCCGGTATATCCACCTTTATTTTCAATTATTTTGTTGACTCTTTTTGACATGCTGGCAATAGGCTTCCTGCAGATTTCTACTAGTATTTCATACCAAGTTTCTTGAACAAATTTCCATAATTGATCCTTATTTTAAAGAATCTCTTTTCCAATTCTTTGTTTCAACTCTCCCCAAAGATTTCCGATTGGAATTAGGTCCAGAGATTGATTTTTCTAGTCAAGAAAAGCAACATTGTTATCTTGGAACTAATCTTTTACCAACTTAAAAGTATGCTTCACATCGTTATCCTGCTGGAATGTCCATCTAAGAGGCATACTTTCCACAGTATAGTTCAACATCGTATTTTCCAAGATATCTTTGTAGTGGAATCTGGTCTTAGTGTCGGTAATTCGATGTATCGGACCGACACCATACCACAAGAAACAATTTCAGACCATAATATTGCCGCTCTCGTGCTTGACCGTTTTCTTTGTAAAGCGAACATGGAATTTTTTAGCCTTAGGGCGTCGAACATTCCGGGCACCGACGTTTCCAAATACATTAATTTTTGTTTTATCGCTCCATAAAATGTTTCGCCATTTTTTTCGCCGTCTCCTGCGGACCAATTGGAATGACTTTTTGCAAACGCCAATCTAGCCTTTAAATGTTTTTGTCTAAGCAAAGGAACTCTTCCGGCTATCCGTCCTGGTAAATTTGCTTCTTGTGATCTACGACGAACCGTTCGAGATGAAATTACATTTCCAATTTCTGCTGAAATCGCTCTTGAAGGCACAAACGAGTCCTTCTTCGCAAGTGTTACAATACGGATATCTGTTGTTTCTGAAGTTTATTTCGGTCTTCCGCGAGTTTCGACGGGATTTTTAGGCTTTAAAGCATTTTGTGCAAAAAATAGGGACCGATTCATAGTTTCTGCTATAGAACGAAGACTTTGGTCACTTTTTCTTAGTCTTGAAACAATTTTTCTCTCTTCCGGAGAACAATGACTATTTCGACCCATGACTGATTTCTTTTACTATATATATGTTTATGAATAAAGATAAATGACAGTAAAATAACTAGCCTTTCCAAAAAGATTACAGATTTATTAAATACAATATTAAAGAATTGAGCAATGTATTTATTATTCTGACCAAGTACTAAAATCACACCTGAATAAAACTAACTCATAATGAAAACAACGGGGAAGCCCCAGTTTTGTTTCTACTTTTAAAGGCATTACCATATTAAAGTTATTTAAATAAAAAAGAATTGCCAAGTTTACTTGCCGTTAAAGGAACTAAAATTAAATATGAAGCAAAAATAACCGGTGTAATTATTTTTTCGGCCATATGTGTAATTCACCTCGCAATAAGGACATTAACAGTTTAAAGACATTGCGCACTGCCTACAATAAAGCGTTTAAAATTGTTTTCATATTGGCATTATGATATTCATCAATTGATTGCCAGAAACGTCTATCCGATACTCTATACAAACAACAAGAGAGCGGTTCCAAAACTAGCCGACCTAACAAAAAAGACAAAAAATGGTTGGGAAAGATGTCCAATATTTTGCAACACAATCTCCTTTTAGCTCGATACACTTTTTCCAGCCATATTCAATAGCTTCCATACCCTGTTTTTAGTAAGAACTGTCAAACTCCTTAAAATAGTCATCAACCGCAGACTCCACCTCTTTATTGTTGGCAAATCTTCTACCGCCGAGCAATTTTTCAAGTTTGGAAGTAGACAATACTCCGAGGGAGCTAAATCTGGCGTATAAAGTGCGCGATGAACTTTAATTCATTAATTTTGGCCATCGCAATAGTGGATGTGGGAACTGGAGCATTGTTTGATGAAACAACACTTTCTTTTTCGTTAAATGCGGCCTTTTGAAATTAATTAGATAATTAGATGAAGATAATCAATAAAAATAATCCAAAAAATAGACGCCATGACCTCGCCTGCAGATGGAACCGCCTTCATGTTCTTTGGCACAATTCTCCCACTCCAGTTCACTGCTTTGACTCTTCCTTTGTCTCAGATGTGAAGTGGTGGATCCAAGTCTTATTCATAGTTAAAAATCGACGCAAAAATTCGACTTTATTGCCAAAAACTCTACTGAAACATATTCACGACGTTGGTATTACTCTATTGAAAGGAAAGAAAAGGAATCATCCTCAAAACTTCGGTCAATAGACTTTTTGAAATGCCTATCATTTCAGCTACCTCACACTCCTTGAGCCGACGATTTTCTTCAATTGGTCGACATTGTCATTTAAATGACATTATATTTCCCGCCGCCTTTATGGAAAAAAGGCTGAATTTTACGAAAAAGAAACTGTTTTTCATCAAGGCAATGCTCCAGTTCACACATCTACTATTGCGTTGGCCAAAATAATGAATTACAGTTTGAATTGCTTCATCACGCATCTTATTCGCCAGTCCCTCGGACTATTTTCTATTTCCAAACTTGAAAAAATGGCTAGATGGTAGAAGATTTGCAAAACAATGAAGAAGTGCAGTCTGCGGTTGATGGCTATTTTAACGAGCTTAACAGTTCTTGCTAAAAACAGGGTATCGAAACTATTGAATATCGCTGGAAAAAGTATACCGAGCTAAAGGAGATGATGTTGAAAAACAAAGAGAATTTTTCTCAACTTTTTTGTGTCTTCTTTGTTAGGTCAGATAGTTTTGGGACCGCCCTGGTATACCCAAAGTAGTATGGTTTACAGATAATAGTACAAAAAATTATCCACCGTTTCCCCTTTTTCTCAAAAATTAGTAATTTAGTATGAAAAAGTGTTATTTAAAATATGTTCCGGTTAAGGATTTCTATGTAGGTTTTGACCAATGCCGAGAATTGTCTTTCATTACAATAGTTTTGTCGTGTATTTCTTAAGTTCTCGGCTCAATCTCATCAATTTTGTTGCGTAGGGTCCAATAATGATTTCGTTCAGCTTAAACAACTCACAGCACAAGACATCAAGTTGATCCCGCTAAATATAGAAAATTAATTTTTTATAATGAATGTTGCGTTTGGATGAGATGTTGAAGCATAATTATTTAGTTCCTCTTCTTTGGGTTATCGTAGTGGCTTAATCTCTCAACTACACAATGCAAAAAAAAAAAAAAAAACTATATTTTATGTCCACCATTGCAAACTCACAAGTGCACAACTGGCGTCTAATATTTCTAGGCATTTGCACAATATTTCTTGTAATCTTGCTGAACAGAAGACTTTACTAAGAGAAACATTTGCCTGTTTAGTTGCTCGCCAATTTTTAACGATATCTAACATGCGCCACGGCCCTTCTGATACCTCCCATACAGATTGATCGATTTACCGAATTTCTGTATTTCCTATGAAGTAACTGTGTGACCACTGTTTTGTTCAAAAGCTAAGAAAATTCGAAAATAAATTCCAATTAAACACATTCCTTTTTACACCTTTCACACAAATGACACATACTTTCCATTCCATTGCTCCGATTTAAAGAAAGCAAAGTTAAGTATAAATAAAATTATATTTGGTGGGCTTTGATCTGAGAATAATATCTTTATATTGTCAGGTCCCGTAAAAACTATCGACTTAATGTATTTATTCGTACATATCTTTAATTCATTTGCATGATTCTCAAGCAAAACTGATATACAATAAATATCTGCTAAACTTAGTTCTTAAAATGAATTGCATCGTGATTCTCATTCAGGTTTCTCCTATCCAAAGTGGCCGATTTAGAAAAGTCGATAATTTGAGTACAATTTCTAAATGGAAGGTCTCAATAAATGTTAATTTTGCTTGTTTAATAAAACCAAATATCTTGAATCTCCTTCAGGTATCTCCTATCCAAATTGGTCAATTTAGAATAGTCGATAGTTTGAGTACAATTTCTGAATGGATGGTCTCAATAAATTTTAATTTTGTTTCTTTAACAACACCAAGCGATTTCCCAAGATCTCTCTGGTATCTTCCATACACACTGATCAATTGACCGCAATGTAATTGCTCTATAATTGCTAACCAATAGATTGCTATAACGTATTTCTTTATAATGGTTTTTCTTCTTCTAAGTTGGTGACTGGAATAGTAGAAAATAATACCAAGCACTTCGATCTTCAGCGCTTCTCCTCAAATTCGTCACGCCATTATTTCAAAAACCTGGTCCTTCCGACGGAGTTTTGGTTGCTCTCTTCTGCGCCGTCCATCGAGTTCGTTGTCGAAAACTTTCAGTGCCGAAGCATTTGGATCCACCCACATAACATGACTCAGCCACCGCAATTGCTGTATATTAATGCATTTGACCACGTCGATATCGGCATATAGCTAATACAGCTCATTGTTCATACGACGCCAATACACTCCGTCAACGATGATAAGTCCATATATTTTCCGGAGTAGTTTTCTCTCGAAAACTGCCAGTTTTGACTTATCCGCTTACGTCGTAACCCAGGATTTTGCGCCATACAACAAGACGGATAGAACCAACGTCTGGTACGGTCGGATTTTTGTTTGTCAAGAGAGGGTTTTATCATTGAATCGCTTGCTTAGCCCATAGTAACATCTGTTAGCAAGCAATACTCTCCTCTTTATCACCATGCTGACATCATTCGTTTTGTTTATAGCGGAACCGATGTAGATGAATTCTTCCACCACTTCAAAATTACAGTTGTCAACGTTTACACAGCATCCCAAACGAGTAGGCTCTTTGTTCGTTGAAACCAATAACTTTGTTTTGCCCTCGTTTACCACCAGACCCAGTTTCGCTGCTTCTTTCTCGATCCTTGAGAAAGCTGCAGTAACATCTTACAGTTTTCGCCCAATATAATGCTTAGGAAACATAAAAATAAAGTCAAACGAATTGATGCATTTATTCGTATATTCATATCTTCCATTTAATTGCGCGAAAATAAAACAATTTATTTACAGGTTATTTATTTACATCAAACGTCTACTACCTCCCATCTAAATTGACCAATTTAATAAAAGTAATAGTTTCATTCATAATTCCTGAACGAATCGCTTTCCTTCTTTTAGAGTGCATTGATTCTGAGTGATATTTGATACAGCCAGAGGTGCTCACCACGCCCCTTCTGACACCACACACTATTTCGGACCAAAGCCAAACGACATTGGTTGAAGGCATGTGTCAAGTCAATTTAGGTTTGGTTGTCCGTCCCCTTCAGTTTGCGAGGCATCGACAGCACCGCGCTCAGAGGCGTCATTAATATTTTAAGTGCGAGTACACGGGAGGGGATTAATTCAGCCATTACACATGACTAGAATTCCTTGAATTGCACTCATTACAAGTGTTGCATGAATTTAAACGCTTGGATTGCAGACAAAACTAGTTTGATACAGATAAACGCTGTTTGAATTCTAAGTAAAACAGAAGTACGAGTATTACATGCAGTGCGAACTGTTCATTACGCTTAGAGTTTAATAGTACACATTTATGTACATTCATAAATCCACAAGTTTATCTGTAACATCGTCTATTTACAAAGCCAAATAGTATTGCGTCTTAGTAGAAAACATCTCTATTTTATACTATAAATGTACATTATGCGGTGACTGGCAGTTACTGACCAGTTTTAAGCAGTTTCCTGTGGAATTTTTCAACGTAAACGATTAATCAGTTTTTTTCAGTCAGTTTTTTTCATTTATTTTCTTTGCAGGCTCTATCTTCGGTATACGTCATCTGCAATGTCTGCTACTATTCGGTGGCTTATCGGTGGCCTATGCTCTGCGAGTGAACCTATCGGTGGCCATAGTGGCGATGACCGATAAAGAAACCACAAATCCTGATTTCGATGTAAGATGATTGATCTAGATTTGTCTAAAGAAATTTTTTTAAACGTTGTACTTTTTATTTCCAGGAATTTGACTGGTCGGAAACAACTAAATCACTGCTATTGAGCAGCTTCTTTTGGGGCTATGTTGTCACACAAATTCCGGGTGGTGCCATAGCCCGGAAATTTGGCGGCAAAATTTTCATGTTGACTGGTGTCTGCCTGAGCTCTTTGCTAACTGTCCTTACGCCTATTTGTGCCCGATTAGGCGACTGGCAATTGGTGTGCGCTTTGAGAGTTGGCATAGGCATGAGCCAGGGCTTCCTTTTCCCTTCAACCCACACCATTCTTTCCCAATGGTCGCCGACGGAGGAGAGAGGCAGTTTGGCCACCTACAGCTACTCGGGCGCGCAATTTGGCACATTTGTTATGTTGGCTACCAGCGGTATCATGGCTTCATCTGCCATGGGCTGGCCTAGTGTCTTTTACATATCCGGGGGTGCGGGTCTGGTTTGGTCAGTGTTATTCTTCATTTGGGGCGCCAGTTCGCCAAATGATTACAAAAACATTTCTGTGGAGGAAAAGAAGCTCATCGAAACCTCATTGAACACAAATACGGAAGAAGAAGGAGCAGCACCTCCTGCTAGTACGCCCTGGCTGAAAATCTTCACCTCGGTGCCGTTCCTGGTCTTGCTCTTAACCCATTGTACCCACAACTGGGGCTTCTGGACATTGCTGACGGAGATTCCCACGTACATGAAGAACATCCTTGGCATGGACATCAAGAGCAATGCCTTGCTCTCAGCTTTACCTTATGTCGCCATGTTTTTGATGTGTTTCGTATTCTCGGCCCTCCAGAGAACATTGAGTAAACGTAAATGTATCCCTCTATCCGTAAGCCGGAAGTTGTTTAATTCAATTGGCCACTGGATACCCATGATAACACTGATATGCTTGGGTTATGTGTCAGCAAATGATACAAATTTGGCCATCATTCTGCTCACACTCACAGTGGGCATCAACGGTGCCACCTATTTGGGCTTCCAAGTGAACCACATCGATTTGTCACCCAACTTTGCAGGTATTTTGATGGGCATCACAAACTGTGGTGCGAACATCATGAGTATAATTGCACCCTTGATTGTGGGATTCATAGTGACAGATGAGGTAAGTACGACAGATGGAGGCAAAACATTCTAAATTTGTTCTAGAACAATTTTTTTAATTGACTGTCTTTCATTTTATTTGCAGAAAAGTAGCGATCAGTGGCGTTACATCTTCTTTATTGCTGCCGGTTTCTACTTCCTGGGCAACTTGCTGTTCGTGATCTTTGGCAAAACCGAAGTCCAGTCCTGGAATGAACCTCAATCCAAGACAGCGCCGAAAAAACGCAACTCCATATTTGTGGAGTCTCAACATTGAGTTGAACCCAACAATTCCTTACCTGACTTAAGTTACACTGCCGTGTAATTTTCCTTTAGAAGGTTGGACTGTAGCATTGTTTATGCGAACTGTACTTTTATGACAGTTTTCTTTTCTGTGAATAAAAAAAAACAATCCATAGACTAAATCAAAGTTTGTTATAAGCGATATGCGATGAATTTCGATAGTATGGACCCAAATTGTACCCACTGTTTATAAGCAATGATTAAAAACGTACATAGCTTTAAAATTCCAGTAGTTATTGTTTTCAAAGAACTGTAGCATTTAACACGTTAGTTGTAAGTTTAGTTAATAACGTTATTAATAGCTAATAAAACAATAAAATGACAGAGACTACAATTTTTGTAACAAAAAGTTTACAGTTTAATTTCATTACATCCTGCGTATGTTCAAATCGCATGGACGAATAGACGCGGTGAAAAAGCTGTCAAGTAAGAAAGTGATTATTTATTTACTTGTGAACCTATGATTTACGTTGTTGGAAGAATATTATATCCTTAAACGTCCAAATTAAAAGTTCTTCAAATGATCCTCTACATAGTGTGAGGAATTACTAATTAGCTCCCATTTCTGGCAAATATTTTTCAAGTGAAGCACAAAAGGCATTATTCATAATAATTTAGAATATGTTTATTACATCTTTAATAATGTTGCAAACAAAAATCGTATTCATAAACCAAAAATACCTCAATCAAGCTTCTAACAAACTGTAATTTTTATTGAATGTTCCGCTATTCTATAAGGCTACAGGGTTATGTAGCAAGTCTGGCAAGTCTGTCAGCTGTTAAGTACCTGTCATCTGAAGTGTTATTTATTTAGTAAAAGGTTTGTCATTTACGAATATGAATCGTTTAATAACCGAAGAACGCGTAAAAAGAGTTAAAAATTGCCACAAAAGTGATGATACAAAGTGGGCAGTTTTCGTTAATTACGAGGGGAATCATGGTCGTCATAATCGACTTACTGTGTAAGGAATTGGCATGGTTATAAAGAAATTTAAAGAAACTGGAAACGTTACAGATGTGGTCAGACCTATGCATCATCGCAGTGTACGCGCTATCGAAAATATCAATTCTGTTAGTGAAAGTGTGGCATATATTCCGAATTTCAATTTAGAGAGCTACGGGCGCATGATAACCGACTTTTTTTGGCCTGCAATTGAAGATTATGAACTGGACGATATGTGATTTCTATAAAATGGTGCCACGAGCCACACAACAAGAACAACTTTGGCTTTATTGCGTGAAAAGCTTTTAGAAAGCATAATTTTACGTTTCGGCGACGTCAATTGGCCATCAAGATCATGCGATTTGACGCCGTTAGACTTTTTTTTGGGCTATGTCAAAGACTGTACTTACACGGATAGTCCCCAAACGTTGGAATATTTAAAGACTAAAATCCGTCACGTTATCGCCGAGATACCGCCCGAAATGTAAGAAAAAGTGGTCGAAAACTACCTCAAAAGAACCCACCATCACAACCAATCCAGAGACGGTTATTTAAATGACATTAAAAATATTTCGTACATAATGTCATAGTCCAAGCATTATAATGAAATAAAACTTTCATAGAAATCATAGCTTTCACATAAAGTTTTATTGCATTATAATGCTTGGACTATGGCATTATGTACGAAATATTTTAAACGTAATTTAAATAACTGTCTGTGGATTGGTTATACAGAGTATCCAAACAAGAACACAAGATTTAAATTTGGCGCCATTCGAAGTGTCATTGTTTGACCTTTGAACAATTGTCATTGTTTGCTAGTAGAAGGTACGAGGTTAGTAAAAATGGAGCGCTACACGAATGAACAACACATTCTCATTGTGAAATTGTTTTATCAAAATGGTGAAAGTTTTGCGGCTACAGTTCGCAAATTGCGATCAATTTGGGATCACAATAATGCTATAAAAGAGTCAACTGTAAAGAGATTAATGGATAAATTTGCCAAAATTGGGTCTGTTATTGATGTAACAATGCGACACCGAGCTCAGCAAATTAGTGTCTCCAAATCAACTATGCAACGAATTTTGACGAAAGATTTGCATCTTCATGCATACAAAGTTCAATTGACTCAGGAACTGAGAAGACAGAGAAGGTAGTTCGTTAATTGGGATGAGACAACATGAAAATGCTGATTTTGCCGATAAAATCATCTGCAGTGACGAGGCCCATTTCCATCTTGATGGCTTCCTCAATAGGCAGAATTGTCGCATTTGGGCTGAGGAAAATCCTCGAGTGATTCACGAGAAGCAAATGCATCCTCAACGTGTCACTGTGTGGTGAGGATTTCGGGCTGGAGAAATCATTTGACCTTTTTTATGAAAATGAGTCATGTCAAGCGCAAACAGTCAATGGTGTTCGGTATCGTGAAATGATAACCAGTTTTTTCGTGCCTAGAATCGAAGAAATGAATGTGGAGGGTATGTGGTTTCAACAAGACGGCGCCACATATCATACAGCCAGGGAAACAATTCAATTGCTGCATCATCTTGCGTTCTTGTTGGGACACCCTTTAACTTTGCTTTTGGAACCGAAAAATGGATTAGCCGGTATTTAAGCCAAACATTTACAAAATTGTTTGAAAATGTTTTCCATTTTGTCTGTTTTACTTCTATTGAAAATATTCGTATTTTGCAGTTATTATAAAAATCGGTATATTTATGCAATCATTGCATTCGGGTAACTTTAATTATTATAACAATTTTTCATAAAATTTCGTCATAACAATTATTTGCTGGTGAAACAGTTTTTCATTATTTGGTTAGCATTTCCGAAATTATAATTTGAATTGAAATTATAATTTGTTTCTAATACACTGAAAAATTATTATAAATTGTTTTAGTTACTTATTTTACTCTCATATTGTTTGATAAATTTTCAATAACATGTTTTATTATTCGGTACATCTGTTCTTCAATCAACTTATAAAAACTATTGCCAATATTAAGGCAAACTTTTTCGAAATAAGTTCTAAAATTGTTAACAACAAATCAGTGTTGGGCTGCATCTCGTCTAGTGATAAAACTTTCCATAGCGAAAACGAAAATGGAGCACATTTGACCCATCGATCATCAAATTTTGATGATCGTTGTTGAAAGAACTTTTCTAGGGAAACCTTATTTTACCAGTATTGCCATCATAACATTGAAAGGAATAGGGAACACGCATCGTTAGGTCATTTTCTCTAAGAGTTGTGCCTCGCCATGCGAATAAAACTTCAAAACGATTGGTATTCTTCTATTTATAAAATATCTATTTTTATTATACGTTGCCATTTTTGTGAGGTTCTTTTACTTGTATTAACTGCATTTCTGTAGGTTTCGGCTGTGAATCATTCCACTCTTGAACGTTGGTGTCTCCGAATAGCAAAAACAATAAATTTCCCACAAAGTAAAATCCAGCGGCTGAGAAAAATACTATACGCCATTGGCCGGCATCAGTCTGAAAATACGTATATTTAGAGGTTTTAATTGAATCATTTCCATTATCCATTATTAGTAGATCATATAACTACCTCATCTTTCACTACTATTCCCACCATCAGCGGTGCCAGGACACTCATCACATTGGCGGCACAATTGGTTACGCCCATGAGAACACTGGCATAATTGGGCGACAGATCCATGTGATTTACTTGGAAACCCAAAAACGAGGCGGAATTCAAACCAACTGTCAAAATAATCAAAACCACGGCGAGCGTCAAAAGGGAAGCGTCACAATAGCCCAAAACAGCTAAAGTAGCCGCTGGAACCCACTGGCCCAAAGTGTTGGAAAACTTGCGGCTAACGTTCGTGCTCACCCAACCACGTTTATCAGCCACATTGGCCAAGAAACCAAACAGGAAAGTTAACAACAGCATTATGAGATAGGGTAGAGATGAAAACAGAGCATTGCTCTTGATGTCCATGTTGAGCACATGCTTCATATAGCTGGGCAATTGGGTCAGCAATGTCCAAAAGCCCCAGTTATGGGCACACTGATCCACCAACAAAGCCCAGCAAGGCAGAGAGGTGGCAAGACGATGCCAAGGAGTTGATGGTGGTTTCTCTGAACACAATTCACTCTTCATGGATGCGCCCAAAGAATTTAGGATCATGGTTTTTTCACTGAGCGAAATTCTCTTAAAGTCCTGCGGTTTGTTGGAACCCCAAATGTACCATACAATGCACCATAGGAAACCCAAAAGGCCAGGAACGTAAAATATACAGGGCCAACCGTCTAGGTAGGTTATTATCCATCCGCTGCTGCCAAACATGATGACAGCGCCCAGAAAAGTGCCCGCGTAGGCAAAACTGCACAAAGTTGCACGCTCGCCGGGTGGCGACCATTGGGACAATACGCTGTGAGTGCAGGGAAACAGGACACCCTGACTAAAGCCCTGTACAACTCGTACCGCCAACAACACCGGCCAATCGCCCAAGCACACCAAGTAGGGGGTCAGCAAAGCCAGCACCACACTGAGAGCATTACCCCACAGAAACAGGACTTTGGCACCATATTTCCGGCACAAAGTGCCAGCCGGTATTTGGGTCATGACATAGCCCCAAAAGAAGCTGCTGAGTATGATTGATTTCTGAAACTCAGACCATTGGAAAACCTGAAATAAGAAAGCAAGAAAAATGTTAAAGACGACGCTGAAAAAACAAAAGGCTGTGAACAAAGCTTGTATGAATTTTGTTTGCAAAAACGTGGCTGGTTGAGAAAAAATTTAAAATAATACTTTTTAAATTCATTTCCACTTAAATAGACAGGGCGTTGCGTCAATTTGAAAAAATCACAAAAGTTATCTTCGAATTAGACGCGTTTTAAACTTTGAGGCTAAGTAGCAAGACGAACCATCATACGAGGTGTGTCCAAAAAATAAGATGAATTTTCAAATTTTGCGAGCTACGTACGACTTTGGCTTTTGACCATTATTTTTTTTATTTACGTTGGTACACTCGTCTCGAAGATATGTTGACGATTTTATCCATAACGCATGTTTAGTTTGTTCGGCGATTCGGTTTTTACCTTCTCAATCGTCGTAAAACGCTGTCCTTTCATGGGTCTTTTCAATCTTGGGAACAGGAAAAGTCGCAGGGGACCAAATCTGGCTAATACGGTGGCAGAGGCATGATAACGGCGTTGTTTTTAGACAAATAACCTCTCCCAAGCAAAGATTAGTGAGCATGGTGCAAAAGCCATGATTTTTTTCCACAATTCCGGGCATTTTTTTCGTATTGCTTCACGCAAACGGCGCATAATTTCAAGGTAATACTCCTTATTTATCATACGACCTTGTGGTAAGAACTCCTGATGCACTACACCATAGTAATCGAAGAAAACAGTGAGCAGAACTTTGACAATTGATTGAATTGGCGTGCTTTTTTTGGTCTGGGCTCTTCTGAAATCTTCCATTGGGGCGATTGGGCTTCGGTTTCGATGTCATAACCATATACCCATGATTCGTCACCAGTTATGACCCTTTTAAGCAAATCTGAATCATGTTGACGTCATTCAACAATTCCTTAGCGATGCTCATGCGACGTTGCCTTTGGTCAAAATTCAGCAATTTTGGAACGAACTTCGCTGCCACACGCTTCATGCCCAAAATTTCGAAAAAGATTGCATACCCAAATGCGGACATCCTCAGCAACTTCTCTAATTGTGATTCGACGATTCTCCATAAAAATTTTCTTCACTTTCTCAATATTTTCATCGGTTGTTGATTTGCT
The DNA here is from genome assembly GCA_019455685.1 of Philornis downsi. Classification (NCBI taxonomy): domain Eukaryota; kingdom Metazoa; phylum Arthropoda; class Insecta; order Diptera; family Muscidae; genus Philornis; species Philornis downsi. The sequence goes on along the minus strand of JAHXMU010000097.1, from coordinate 1,712,683 downwards.
AGGGCGTCCACAGCGAGCGTCGTCATTCACATCTTCTTGATGCTCTGTGAAAAGCTTGTGCCACTTGTTGTAAGCATTTTTTTTTGACTCAGAGTACTCTCACCGTATGCCACTGTTAATATTTCAAGTGTTTTTGAGCACTTAATTCCATTTTTTACACAAAATTTGATGCAACTTCTTTGATCCATTTTCTTCGATAGTAGGAAATCGCAAAACACTTGTCTTATTTATGCCTCTCACAAACAAACTAAACATGTTATATGGATAATACCGTTAACATATCTTCGGGACGAGTGTACCAACATAAAAAAAATTAATAATCGAAAGTCGAATGTATGTAGCCCGCGAAATTCGAAAATTCACTTTTTTTTGAACACACCTCGTATTTGGAACTTGGGAGGCACTACCGTGATCACTGAAAAGCCAATACATCCTTACCATTGTGCCATTGTTTGGTATGACGTTATGGACTGATATCTTCATTGAACCAATTTTCCTTGAAACATTATTCCAGTCCAAGTGAAGGGTTGAAAGGGCCCCTTTTTATGGACAGAAATTGCGAAAACAGGCTTGAAAGGTCTCAGTTCACCATTTCAACGGTTATAGTGTCTCAACAATTGACGTTTTGTTCGTTAAATTCGATAATGGTGTAAGCAGCCGGTTTTGGTGGTGTCAACTGGCCTACGAAAAACCGTGATTTGTTGCCGTTGGGCTTTCTCTGTTGAAGAGCCACGAACGGTCAATACTATGCGGACAATTCACAAACGATTTAAGCCAGAAAGCACAACATTGCTGGATATTCTCCTAATAGGTAATGTACCCAAAAAATAGATTGAAAGTAATGGCTAATGTCTGTGTAGCCACAGAACTTCAAACAGCTGATTCCTTGCGCAATAAATCTGGGGATCTTGTTATCAGCTCTATGGGCGATGTCAGTTCTCTTCCGTTCAGCTACGTAGGCGGTTTCAGCGGTAGGGGCTGAAACTAGCCAACCTGACGTATAGATGCTGTAGTTTTTGTGTTTGTGTTTTTGTGAAAAGTGGCAACCTTATAAAATATATGTTTTAAGTTTCAAGGCGCCATGTCGTTTAGTATTTTTATTTGAGCCATCAAAACTAAACGATCTCAGTGAATTTTTACTGACTATCACTGTTGTGAAACTCAATATTTCAATTTAAAAGGTCTCAGTCCAGCCTTTGTTTACGACTGCAAACTATTGGGTAGCAGAGTTTAAACGAGTCCGTACGAGCTGCTAAGGCAAACACCATAGTGGTCGACCAATTAAGGTGTTCACGCCAGATACGGTTAAGGAAATTCACAAAATGATCTTGGATTATCGTCGGCTGCTAAAGTGATAGACATTTCAAAAAGTGCTATACACCGTATATTGACCGAAGATTTGAAGGTGAGACAGCTGTGAGCAAGATGGGTGCCGCGCTTGCTTTCACTGGAGCACAAACAGCCTCGTGAAAATGTTTCAGTAGAGTGTTTGAAGATGTTTCACCGTAACAAAGCAAAATTTACAAAAGAGGGGATTCTTCGTATCAGTTGTTTTTTCACTCTTTGGCAAAACAAAACTACAATTGCATTTGGAGTGTTTTCATATTTCAGTTTCGGCTTATTGGGGGTTTGAATCTTCAATCGGAACCTTCTTAGTATTCTTCAGCACCTTCACCTTCGCCGTCACCAGAGTCCATTCCGACTTTCTCGTAATCCTTGTCGAGAGCGGCCAAATCTTCACGGACTATGAATGAAACATGGGTCTTCCAACCTGAGACAAAGGAACAGTCAAAACAGTGGACTGGAATGGGAGAATCGTGCCCAAAGAAGGCGGTTCCATCTGCTGGCAAGGTATTACGCGATGGGTTTGTTTCTAATGATTACCCATCAACGGCAAACATTATGCTAATTTATTGCAGCGTTTAAGTGATCGAATTATGGAAAAAAGGCCGCATTTGACGAAAAAGTATCAAGACAATGCTCTAGTTCCCATATTCACTATTATGATGGCCAAAATTAATGAATTTAAGTTCGAATTGATTCATCGTGCACTTTATTCACCAGATTTAGCTCTACTTCCAAACATGCAAAAATGGCTCGGAGATAAAAGATTTTCCAACATTGTAGAGTTTGAGAGTTCTTACTGCAAACGTAGTGCAGAAGTTGTTGAAAATCGGTGGAAAAAGTGCATCAAGCCAAAAGGAGATTATGTTGACAAATAATGAACATTTTTTCTAACTTTTTTTGTGTATTCTTTGTTGGGCCGGCTAGTTTTGGAACCGCTCTCGTTTGATTTGAGGCCGTGAGACTTCTTCCTGCAGACTGGTGTAGAAGATCGTTGTTTTATATAGATAATTCACAAAAACAATTCACGTCATTAAACAAAACGTAGTCAAAGCTATAAACAATGTGGAAACCGTAGCAGTCATCGTAAATGTTTTCAAAATTGAATCGACCGGCTGCGTTGTTACCAGTCTCGCCAGAATAATGTCTTCCATGTATTTGTAATCCATCAATCAGTTAATCGAAAGGATCTTGCCAATGGAGTAGTAACTTTTGAAAAAAATTAATTAATTAAATATAATTTTATTACATTTGTAAAAATAAACCGCTAAATCTCTCACATTGTACAAACAAAACCATTGAATCTTACCCAAATATTGTACACTTATTCATTTCAATCTTACCTCCGTTCCCTCCTTCACCTCGCTCATATCTGTCATGGCAACTATGGCCACCGACAGATTAACCCGCATTGCATAGCCCGCCGCTAGGCCCAGTGAGAGCAGAAAACACTGCAGATGTCGAACTCCGAAAGTTTTGATTTTCAAGTCTTCCATACTCCAAGACGTTGCTTGACATACGATATGAAATGTAAGTGTGAAATTAATCCGCTAATACTTCTGATCGGTACATGGATCTGTTTATGAATGATTACCATCTAAGTTTGTTATGCTCAAGTGCCCGTCGAATTGATATTTTTGGTCATTTTTTTTTTTTTTTTGTCAACGTGTAAATTAAGCTATAATTGACTTAGGCAAATAGACAATAAGCTGCGCTTATCGAAATGCGTTCAATTTATTATTAAGATGTTCGCATACCAGAATCTCGACTTTGCACTCTAGAAAGGGAGAGTTATACTAAGTTAATTGTTCGATTTGTAACGATTTTGGCATGGATATTTGTGGAAGTGCAAATTAACGATTAATTGGTTTCTGCAAATATTCAGTAGCAATGGGAGATATCGCAAATGATGTGTATCGGCTGTGCTATAAATACTGGAAGTTGATTAGCGGTTCAAGGCTTTACTTGAGACATTGTAGGAAAATTTGCTTCGTCATCTCTGCTGTAAAATTATCAAACACCAGATTTAAAAAATTGCATGTTCGGTAATATTCAGACTAAATGTAATTTAATTTTGTTTCGAAATTCAATCGCTTCTCTAGGTTTTCTAAATTGTGGTCTACTGTAGAACTGATTTTTTTTGTCCATTGCATTGGGTCATAATTTTCTGCAAAATTTCAGAAAAGTTGATTAATTAATCATGCTCCATTTGGTACAATTCATACAAATGACCGATTTGGCCCAAACGTTTTTAACATCATATCTTTAAATCAGGTTTACTGAATTCACAAAAATTACCACATATCGTGCATTTAAATTAGTGGACTGCACTGCCACACCAATTCTGGTACTCCCTTGACGAATTGATTAACTTACAACAACAACAACTTACAACAATTTTCACTATAATCCCTAAACTTTAGATTACAATAACTTAGGTTTTTCTGTGAATTGTCATTACATTGCAATGCTTGTTAAAATGAGAACAACTCTACCGGATAACCACACCATTTCTGTTAGCTTCCATGCAAATTACCTAATTTATCCCTTATATGTATTCATAGATTCATATCTCACATTCAGCTGCAACTGCAACTGCAAATAATCGTCCCTTTGGAATAACTCACACAGTCATCATTAAATTAGATAAATTGCTTTGATTTTTTTAGGATATTACGATGAACTACATTTAATCCTGTTGAATTATATTGAATTACATAGAATCAAATTAAATCGATTTGAATCAGAATGAGTTATTAGGCTCGCGATAGATGGCGCTGCCTGTAAGCGCTAGTCGTTTCTGTCATAACCTAAACGTCATGAGAAACAAGTTTAGACATATGTGAAACATACCGCTTCGACACAATAATGATTTTGTGCCAAAGTGTTGAAAGTATTGATTTTCTTCTTTCAATCGAAGAAAACATCGAGAGCTTCAAAACGTTTCCGGAGAGGCTGCTTTAAGTAAAACAACGTGACGAAATTGGTTCCATCGCTTTAAAGACGGTGATTTTGATCTTGACGATCGTTTGCAAGACAAAAATCCTTCGAAGACATTGAATTGACGGCATTGCTTGATGGAGATACGCGCCAAACGTAGGTAGAGCTTGCATCAGTATTAGGAGTTACCCGTCAAACCAATTCCAAGCGATTGCATGCATTGGGAATGATTTAAAACCAATGAACTTTGGTTCCTTATGAGTTGAAGGCAATGGACGTTGAACGTCAGTTTTTCGCCTGTGAAAACTGGTTAGGCGACAAAAAAGGAAGGGTTTCTTCATCGTATTGTAACGGGTGATGAAAAGTGGATTCATTACAGCAATCCAAAGAATAGAAAGTCATGGAGGCTGTCCGGTCATGCTTCTGCGTCGCCGCCTCGACGAAGTATTCGATATGCGAAGGTCATGCTCTGTATTTGTTGGGACCAGGAACCATCACTGGGGATAGGTATCGTCTTCAATTAATGTGATTGAGCCGAGCTTTGTGTAAGAAACGCCCACAGTACGCGGAGAGTCACGAAAAAGTGATTCTTCAGCATGACAACAGTCGGCCCTACGTGGCCAAGCCCGTTAAAACCTACGGAGAAGCGCTGAAATGGGGAGCCTTACCCTATGCGCCACATTTTCCAGATATTGCGCTGTCCGACTATCAATTGTTCCGTTCAATGGCACACGGTATGGCTGAACAGCAGTTCGACACATATGACGACATCAAGCAGTGGCTTAAAAGATGAACAGTTTTGCCGTGACGGAGTTCAAGCTTTGCCAGAAAGATGGAAAAAAGTAATAGCTAACGATGGACAATCCTTTGAATGAGTCATTTGTAAACATGCTATCATAATAAAGTTGAATTTTTATAAAAAAAACAGCGGTAACTTAGATGCGCGGCTAATATGTGGAATTGCATTGTATTACAGTGAATTACGTTGAATTACAATAAATTTCTTTGTATAAAACTATTTTTAAATATTTGGCATAAATTGTAAAAAACCGCTATTTATTTGTTTGTGAAAAGGCTACTTCAACCAATCATGTAATTGTAAAAACCACCTATTTTGTTACTTCCAGGTGGCCGTCCAGTAGAGCACGGGGGTCCCATGATTGAAGCCAGCGGCAAGTTCGCTCTCTTTTGCTGCTAGCTGCCAACTGGACCACATTGCCAACAGACGACCTCTAGGGAAATTAAAAACTTTTAATGTAAGTTAACAAATCTCTTGTTTTCATCTCCCCACACACGAAATCCCTCATAAATATTCCAATCCCCCAAAGGACTTGATTTCTTCCCAAAATCCTCCAATTTTTTTTTTTTTTTTTGGACCTAAATTTCAACTAAAATTTTCAGGTTTGCAAAATCTGACAGATTTACATTTTACACTAATGACATGATTGGGTAAAAAATTAATATTTTTCTATAATGTGTAAGCAGAAAACATTAAGTTATATTAACTAAGTTCAGTGAGCTATAATTTTGGTTTTGTTTTTATTGTTCCTTAATTTAAAACTATTTGAAAACAACTTAAGCGTTTAGCACAAGAGTACTTCTGACGCTTTTGAACCTTTGCATTGGTTGGATGTTAATCGAGTTAAATATCACCTGATCACCTGATTGAAATTTCTATACTTTGTTGGTTTATTTTCTTCATGGGTTTTCTAAAAATTATTTTCGTTATTAAAAAAAAACCCCCACAAACCAGTACTGAAATTTGTACTTACTTTGGTAGACAACCATGATCAAATGTAACCTGCTAGCCGCCAACTGGACTACATTGCCAGCAGACCTCTAGGTAAAACAAAAACCTTTAATGTAAGTTAATAAACCTCTTGTTTTCATCTCCTCACACATGAAATCCCTCATAAGTATTCCAATCCCGTAAAGAACCTGAGTTTTTCCCAAAATCCTGCAATTTTTTTTTTTTTTTCAACTAAAGTTTTCACTAAAATCTTTAGGTTACAAAATTTGACAGACTTACATTTTACACTAATGCTGTAATTGGGCAAAAATCAAGAGTTTTTCCACAATATCTAAGCAGGAAACAGTAAGTTATATTAACTAAGAGTTATTAACGAGTTATAATTTTGATTTTATTTTTATTATTCCTTAATTCAAAATTGTTTGAAAAGATCTTAAGCATTTAGCACACCACTTCTCCTCACACTTTTGAACCAATGCAAAGAATATTAAACGACTTAAATATCAGTCAGTTCACCTGATTGAAATTTCTGTACTTGATTGCTTCATTTTATTCATTGGTTTTCTAAAAATTATTTTCGTCCTTATTCGAAAACCCACAAAACAGCACTAAAATTCGTACTTGCTCAAATTTAACAAATCCTTTGATCCTTTAAAAGAAAAATCCATTAAAGTTTATGCATACATAGTTGACTGCATTTATAGTCAGCCTTTTACTTTTATCATGTTATTCTTTTCATTAGTAAGAATTTTAGTTTTAAAAGGGCTTTTATTAAAATGGACCAAGGGATATATGAAGTGCAAAGAGAATGTCTTTTTTAATTTCGAGGAACTCTTGATAATTATCGTTCAACAAAAAAACTAAGAAATACTCGTAGTTGGTTACCCTGTAACAACCAGTTTTAGAGCAGTTTACAGTTTACGGAATATATAAATATTGGAGATAAAGGATTCTTGTCTTCGACAATATCTTATAAAATCCGTCATACAGTAAGTTCATACAACATTTGATGACAATAGATATCCATTTAAGGGCACATTTTGATAACATAAATATAAATGTAGAAATGAAATATAAAAAAGTAGTAATCATGTGGTAAAAAATTATCATTTTCCTTGAAGCTGGGATTTTTACATGTTATTAGTAATAAATAAAACTATCTAGAAGCAGAAAATAAAAAAAGCTGTTCTCTTTTTCATATCGTTTACTCTAAAGGACATTTCTCAACTTAAAAAGTCCTGTTTTCATACGAACATTATTTTCATATTTATGTTGAGGGAAAAACAATTCATAACTTTTTAAAGTGATACTAAACAGCTTGAAGACACACCACTCCCGTCGCTAGATGCATATAAAGCTATAAAGTGCAACATACTCCCTCTCAAATAGAATTTCGATTAGGTATTTTGATGCATCATAATTCGTGAAGCATAATGGCTTATACGGTCTAGTATAAAATAGAAACCATTAATCACTGGTTTCAGCGAGAGCCGCATGGGCGACCTTATCGATTTTTTTATTTTTTTATTTTTCCCCATTGCCTAAATCAAATAGATGAATTAATTGTTAGAGCCAAGGCTGCGCTGACACTTTGCAGTTTTCGATTGATGATATCTAAATACCCAGCTGCTCATTTTAATGAGAATGTTTAAGGGCTACAGAAGGTAACCAGCTCAGACATGACTTCGAAACGCTTTTCAAATGATTACCAATTAAAGCCGGCTGATCATTCACAATGCTGCAGATATGCTGATTGGATGATACTGCAACAGGCTTTCAATGCTAATTTTTCGAACAAAAGTTGTTTTTTTTTTTCAACGATGAAGCTTATTTCACACTTGGTGGTTAAGTCAAGAAGTCGAAATTCCCGTACATGGTGCTCGTAGAAGCGAGAAGTGATTGTGGAAAAGCCATTGGTTATTTGATGCACATTGTGGTCTGGAGGTGTCATCGGGCCGTATATTTTCGAAAATAATGGTGGATGAACGGTTACCGTAAATTCAAAACGCTATGGCCGTATGATAACCGAGCCACAATATGACCGATTTTGACTTTGTTGCATGAGAAGTTTCCAGAAAGCGACATTAATTGACCACCAAGATCATGCGATTTGAAGCCTTTATTTATTTATTTATTTTTTTTTTTTTTTGAGTGGTGGGGAAGGTCTACATCGAAGACCGGGTTTACGCGGATAATCCTTAAACTTGGAGTACTTGGAGACCTACATTCGTCAATTTATCGCCGAGATACTGCCTGAAATGTGCGAAAAGTAGTCGAAACCTCTCTCAAAAGGATCCACTGCTGCAACCAATCCAGAGGCGATCCTTTAAATGGCATTGTACTTTGTGCATAATGGCAAAGTCAACGCATTATAGTGAAACAAAAGTTTCATCGAAATCATAGCTTTATATACGAGGTGTGCTCAAAAAATAAGGTGAATTTTCAAATTTCGCGGGCTACGCTTTTCGCGTTTTTTATGTTGGTACACTCATCTCGAAGGCATGTTGACGGTTTTATCCATATAGCATGTTTAGTTTGTTTGTGAAAGGCATAAATAAGACAAGTATTTTGCGTGTTCGGCGATTTTCTGTTATCGAAAATAATGGATCAAAGAAGTTGCATCAAAATTTGTGTAAAAAATGGAATTAAGTGCTCAAAAACACTTGAAATGTTGACAGTGGGATACGGTAAGAGTACTCTGAGTCAAAAAAATGTTTACAAGTGGGTCAAGCTTTTCACAGAAGCTCGAAAAGATGTGAATGACGACGCCTGCTCTGGACGCCCCCAGCACCGATGAAAATATTAAGAAAGTGAAGAAAATTCTTCTGGAGAATCGTCGATTCACAGTTAGAGAAGTTGCTGAGGATGTCGACGTACTGGTTAGCTCATGCCATGCAATCTTTTCGGAAATTTTGCGCATGATGCGTGTGGCAGCGAAGTTCGTTCCAAAATTGCTGAATTTTGACCAAAACCAACGTCGCATGAGCATCGCTCAGGAATTGTTGAATGACGTCAACGATGAGATCCAGATTTCCTTAAAAGGGTCATAACTGGTGACGAATCATGGGTATATGGTTATGACATCGAAACCAAAGCCCAATCGTACCTATTGAAGAGTTTAGGAGAGCCAAGACCAAAAAAACACGCCACATTCGATCAAATGTCAAGGTTTTGCTCGCTGGTTTCTTCGATTACCATGGCGTAGTGCATCAGGAATTCTTAGCACAAGGTCGTACGGTAAATAAGGAGTATTACCTTGAAGTTATGCGCCGTTTGAGTGAAACAATACGAAGAAAACACCCGGAATTTTGGAAAAAAATTTATGGCTTTTGCATCATGATATTGCACCTGCTCACTCATCTTTGTGAGATCTCTTGTGAGAGATGATTTGGCTAAAAATAACACCATTGTCATGCCTCAGCCACCGTATTCACTAGACTTGGCCTCTACGACTTTTTCCTGTTCCCAAGATTGAAGAGACCCGCGAAAGGACGGCGTTTTGCGACGATTGAGGTGATAAAAACCGAATCGCTGAGAGCTCAAGGATATATCAAAATGTGCCTATCAGAACTTCTTTGAAGATTGGAAAAAACGCTGGCACAAGTGTATTATATCTGAGGGGGACTACTTTGAAGGAGATTAAATAGAAATTGGCAACTAAATAAATAAATATTTTTTTGGGAAAAATGAAAATTGAAGTTATTTTTTTGAACACACGTCGTTTATCTAATTAGATATGACTTCTGGCAGTTTTAGAGCTAAATCTGTTTATTTGCTCTTTCTTTAAATAAACAATGACAAATTTATCAGCAATCATTTCTTTAGCAAATATAGCTTGAACTGAATTTAGTTTTCTAATTAAATAAAACTTTGCCAAATTACGCACTTCGATTAAGTGCTTTTTTTCCAATATATCATTTCGTATAAGAGATATTAGAAATTAAGACTAAAAGAAAATATTATTGCTGGAAAATTTTCATTAGGTTCTCATCCACTGACCATCCAATCAGCGTGCCAGTGTGCTATTAATTAGATGTGATTTCTGGCAGTTTAGGATAAAATATGGTCAGTCATGACCGACAATAACAATCCGCGCCCCTCCTCCAATTGCCCAGTAGCCCAATTGGCCGCTTGTGCACTTATTATTAATGTCAATTGACATGTAATTAGCAATGTTTAACAAGCATACAAATTGTAGCTCCGATAACAAACATCGACAAATGTTCCACATGCAATAATCATCCTAACACAATGCACTGCACTGCACACGAGTGCGACAGAGTACACAATCAATGATTTTCACTTATAATGATTCAGATGAAGTTTGCCATTCTTGCCATACTTCGTGTGGCTGTACTCAACATTCGGGATGATTGAATCTGCATATATCGGAGACGGATTATGGTTCGTTGATTCACAGAAACCATGTGACTGCTAAAGGCCCAATTTTTGGTTTTTAAATGGAAATTTTCCCACAAATATATGTGTGTAAATGTGATTGATAAGTTCGCGACGAATTTATGGGTTCACTTAACAAAGACAGCAAAAAATTCCACATTGTTTGAATTGTGCTAACGGCTGCAGTTCTATGAAAGAGACAGAGAGAGAGAGATACATTTCTACCATAAAAGGCATCAATGAATTTATAGTCCCAGATGTTTTATTTTATTTATATGTTTTATTAATTATACAATAAATCATAATAAGTTCAATCAATATATTCAACCGTCCGTATAATTCAATTTGAGTGTCCGCAAAACGACAGAAGACGACAACAATGTAGATGTTATTTTTAAAATCTTGTTAACAGACACATTTTCATTCATTAGAAGCTCACACGCCCCCCAAAATTAAGTGTGTCCACTAACGACATTGCTGCATTGTCCGACTTTCATCATTTGTAGGCAACGGTGGGTGTTAAACTAAACTTCTATGAAACATTTAAAGTTTTTTCAGAAAGTGTTCGTGTTTTGTTGAAGAAAAATTTGACTTTTTTCTGCATTTATTACGTGGCTTTCTAAGATATTGAGAATAAGATAATTAGGAACAGCGACCATCATCATCATCATTGCAAATTTACTAATAAATCTGAAAATAGAAAAACTTTTTAGAGCTAAATTGATTAATCTGTTCTTTCTTTAAACAAGCAATAATAAACTCATCAATAACCATTTCTTTAAAAATTACATCTTAAATTGAATTTAGTTTTCTAATTAAATAAAATTCTCCGAAATTACGCACTTCGATTGAGCCTTTCTTTCTAATATGTAATTTCGCATGAAAGATATTAGAAATTTAGACTAAAGATAATGTTATTGCTTATCCACTCACCATCCAGTCAGCTATTGAAGCAGACGTGGCTCAATCGTCTTCAACAACCCTCAAACGAATATCTTCTTAAGAATCTTAGCGTTTAAAGCCTCTACTTCCATTCGAACTAAACTGAACATCAACTCTATAAGCCATGCACTGAAAGATTTTGACACATTATTGAATAAAATTTGTTGGAATTCGCCGTTGATGCCCTTTAAAGGGTGTCCCAACAAGAACGCAAGATTTAAATTTGGCGCCATTCGAAATGTCATTGTTTGACATTTGAACAATTGTTATTGTTTGCTAGTAGAAGATACGAGGTTAGTAAAAATGGAGCACTACACGAATAAACAACGTATTCTCATTGTGAAATTGTTTTATCAAAATGGTGAAAGTTTTGCGGCTACAGTTCGCAAATTGCAATCAATTTTGGGTCACAATAATCCTCCAAAACAGTCAACTGTAAAGAGATTAATGGATAAATTTGCCAAACTGGGTCTGTTAGTGATGTAAAGACAACAACGCGCCTTCGACCAGGTCGAACGACCGAAAATGTCGCAGCTATACGTGATGATGTCGCTCAAACTCCATCCACCTCAATTCGACACCGAGCTCAGCAAATTGGTGTCTCCAAATCCACTATGCAGCGAATTTTGACTAAAGATTTGAATCTTCATGCATACAAAGTTCAATTGATCCAGGAACTGAAGCCAGCTGACCATGGACAGCGAAGGGAGTTCGTTAATTGGGTGTTGGAGAGACAACATGAAAATGCTGATTTTGCCGATAAAATCATCTTCAGTAACGAGGCCCATTTCCATCTTTATGGCTTCATCAGTAGGCAGAATTGTCGCATTTGGGGTGAGGAAAATCCTCGAGTGATTCACGAGAAGCAAATGCATCCTCAACGTGTCACTATGTGGTGTGGATTTTGGCTGGAGGAATCATTGGACCTTTTTTTTTATGAAAATGAGGCATATCAAGCGCAAATAGTCAATGGTGTTCGGTATCGTGAAATGATAACCAGTTTTTTCGTGCCTAGAATTGAAGAAATGAATGTGGAGGGCTTGTGGTTTCAGCAAGACGGCGCCACATGTCATACAGCCATCCGTTGCTTCCTGCGACGGATTTGTCAAACTTGCGATCTCAAAACCACCAAGTTGGTCCGAGAGATCGGCAATTTTCTTTTTAAATTCTGCGATGCTTCTTTTTTTCTACTTCGTCTCACTCAGTTCGAATAAAACTTGCTGAAGTATCTTTGGATTACGATATGCATCTGCTAAGCCTTTCTTTAGCTCTGAAAACGTTGTTGGTTTATTGGATCTATCCCAAATATTACGCATTTGAGTTGTTAGTTTGAAATTGTAGATGTAAAAGCTGATTTTTTAATCGTAGTTTTTTTTTTTTTAAATCGCATAAAACACTCACATTTGCATGATATATTAAAATTATCTATTGGAATCGATAAATTGGTCTTTGCCATTTAGTTTTTAAAGATAATTTCATGTAAATGTTGTCCGCGGCTCCATGTCAAAATGTCCATTCGGAAGGTCCAATTTTTCGTCACTTATTCGAGCATTTTGACCTGTATTCCACGAATAACGCGTATTATGTTATCCTGTAAGGGTTCAATAGTGTTCGGTTGACATAACCCCACAAGAAATAATCAAGAGGCGTTAAATCGCAAGATCTTGGGGGGCCAATTCACAGGGCCAAATCGAGAGAGCAGCTGTTCATTTAAATTCATCCCTTAACATATCCATTGGTTCACGAGTAGTGCGGCATATCGCATCGTTCTGATAAAACCACATGTCAACCAAGTTCAACTCAGCCAATTGGGACAAAAAAAATCGAGTATCATGGCTCGATATCGTTCGCCGTTGGCGGTAACGTTTCTTCCACGGTCGTCTTTGAAGAAGAAAGGACCGATGATGCCACTAGCCCATAAACCACACCAGACTGTGGTTTTTTCGGGATGCATCGATAATTCCTATATGCCATGTGGCTATTCATCACTCCAGATGCAACAGTTTTGCTTGTTTACAAATCCGTTCAGTAATAAATGAGCCTCAACGCTGAACACAATTTTTCGATAAAACAGCGAATTTTCATTGAGCTTTTGTGAGGCCCATTCACCAAAAATTAGACGTTGTGGTAGGTCATTCGTCATTCCATGACGAATGGCAGAGTATACTGTACATTTTTCATTTTGACAGATGACATTTGGACGCCATTACCAACCAGTGCTGCCAACCTGGAAAACTTAAATCTTAAAAAATAATCCTATACTTATAAAAAATGTTTCTTTCTTCTAATTTAATGAAATCATGTAATAATTCAGTTTGCGTAAGGATGTCATGTAAAAATTTATGCGTACATTTAAAAATTTATGGGAATTTTTGCCAACTAATGGTAAATCGAAAGGTGGCATATTTGATTTTTTGTTATCAATTTTATAAGTTAATTTTCAATTTGTAACATGAAGCTTAGTAGCTTTAATAGCTTATATATTGTATGTATGAATACAACTCTGGAACAGTACAACAGTTATAACCTGTGATGTTGATCATGTCGGCTAAAGTGTACTTAGTAATTGATTTTATTTTCAAATTTCGTCAGATTATTTTTAAAATATAACGGTAACCTTAATCCTATTTTCTAATGTCCAAATTTCTTATTCCTAAATATTAGCATAGGCACATTCATACATAGTTTCCGTTTATTGGAAAATTGGATGAAACTCATCTTAGGGATGGTACACTATGAAGGATGGTAAAGTACCACAAGGGGTACGTACAGTACAGACTAAACCTATTTTATCTGACCTAATTGAACCTTATCCCCTTAGTGCGGATTCAGATCTGGTAAATCAAAAAGTGATTAAATATTCGCATTGCGGCAAACTCTAGAGAAAATCCTTCTTTTCGTTAATTCCAAAGCTGACTTCTACACACAAATGCGGCAACAAATGCGTGAAGACATATGCATGAGATAATCTTCATTGGTATTGAAAGGAGCGGTTTGATTTCGCCATCATAAATATTCACTTCAATGGGGCTGTTCGATCCAGAAGATTTTATACTACAAGAAATCCTCATAACTCAGGTAGAGGAAAAATAAAAAGTGATTGCCCGATTCTACATATTTTTGGGCTTACAATAAATCGATTATATTCTCTACCCACAAACCCATCGTTTTTCGTTTAACGGATTTTATCCTATAGTCGAATTCATTACTTCTTAACACCCAGAATGATTTCAAAGTCCGCCATAATACACCTCTTTGATGAATACAAAAAGTTTGAATATTATTTCTGAGAAACCTTAATGTGCAGATTGCAGTAATGTTTAATGTTTGTTTTCGGATTAGTCAATTATTGTGAGCAAATTTTTTTGCATCCTATCAATGAGATATTAAAGATCTTCTCACGTTTAGTGAGCTTACACGGGATCTACAGTTTAACGACGATTTCAAACGTCACAGTTTGGGAAGAATTTACTAGATTTGCTCTACTCTACTACTCGAAATATTCGTCAAACACACCGAAGTAATTGCCATTCAAATAATGATATCGAAGATTGAACCCATGATCATGCAAGCGATACCACAGTCGATCATCTTTGCTGTAAACATTTTAGAAAATTACAGTTTTTGGGATATTTGAATGCCGAAAAACATAATGCATACGATATTTAAATACGCATAGTAAAATATTTTCAAAAATATGTTTATGTTTCTCGAGCAATCTTTAGGTTAGGTTAGATTCTGAATAGACAGACTCACTTATACTGTATAGTCCATTGTGATATCACGGAAAACTAGAGATAAGGATATCCCTAATTTTCCCCCGTTGAACCATCTTGAGCCCCCCAAAGAAGCTCTTAGGTTGGACAATATTCACAATGTCCAGATCTGCTATGTCCCTAAAGAAATAAGAGCGTGTTCGCCAAGGCGGGGCAATTGCAAAGAAGATGTTCTATGAACTCCTCCTTCTCTTTATTCCTGCAGCTCCTGCAGAAGTCAGCTTTAAACTCACTGCATGTCTTCCAATCGGACAGTGTCCCGTCATGACGGATGTAAACAATGAGACGTCGGGTCTAGACAGTGACAACAGTATATGTGAACGCTTCAGATCTAGGCGAGGCCACATTTATCTGGATTATTTACAGCCTCAAACAGACGCCTACCTACCATTTGCTGTCAAATATGCTCTGTCTCGCAGTAGGAGCTTCCAAGTGGCTAGACGCATGCCCACGGACTCCAACCCGGCTTGTACCACATACCTGTCGGGCAGTTCGGAAAGTTCGTTCGGTTTTTAAAATAAATTTATTTACAAATTTATATACAAGAAAGCAATTATTTTAATCTATTATATAATCTTTCCCTTTTTAATAACTTCTTCCCTCCGCTCTGGGAGCTCTTTAATATCTCTCTCATAAAACTCGCGTTTTTTTCTAAAAAAAAAAAGCGTTCAATTCGATTTTTCACTCCATCGTCGTTATATAAATTCAAATCCTTCAAGTTGTTGCTCAGATTGCGAAATAGGTGATAGTCGAGATCTGGAGAGCACAGCCGGTGAGGTAAGACTTCCCACTCAAGCTCTGACAGTTTCTGATGGGTCCGCAAGGCAGTGTGAGGGCGGGCGTTATAGTGATGTAAGATGACGTCTCCTCAATTGATGAGCCTTGGTCTTTTTTTCTTCCAATTCCGTCTTCAGTTTATCTAATTGTGCGATATACATAGTAGTTCGCATTAATCGTTTAATTTATTGGGAGCAGTTCAAATAAGACTACTCCTTTGATATCCCACCAGATCGACAACATTACCTTCCTGGGGTGAAGACCCGCTTTAGAGGTGGATTGAGGGGGTTCATTTGGTTTCATCCATGACCTTTTCCGCTTTACATTGTTGCGGACTATCCATTTTTTATGCTCTATGATGAGGTACACCAGAAATGGTGTCTTGTTATTTCTCATATCTAGGCTATCGCAGACGTCAACGCGACGCGACGCGACGTCAGGCGGTTGGTCTCGGTGAAAGAGTGAGGTACCCACATATCGAGGTTGCTCACAAATCGCAGCTCTTTTATGACCCCGTGAAAGGTGAGAATGATTTTTTTATATAGGTAATTTCAGCTATTTCCCTAACTGTTGCATAGGGGTTAACAATAATTAAATCTCTCACCTTCTCGGAAACAATTTCCTTTAGTCGTCCTGATATGGGAGCGTCTGTTATGGAGAATTCGACCGTAGAAAATCTTTTAAACCATTTCTGGCAAGTTCTTTCATTTAATATGTTTTCTTCATAAACATACTTTATTTTTCGGCTGGCTTCAGCAGCTGTTTTTCTTTTTCGGATATAATACGGCACAGTATGCCTAAAATTCTGTTTTTCGCTCATTTTTTTCGACATTTTAAGACAGAATTATGCCAATATAAATTTCTGCTAAATCTTTTACATAGTCGTGTGATGTGCTTTTTGGAAGTAGCCATGCCAAATTCTGTACTATGTGAAGCCTGGATTTGAAGAAAATTTTCGGATTCGACGATCACATCTGTTTTTTCTACTATTTAAAAACATTTTCATATGTATATGAAAACGTTCCTAACGTTTCATTAGTAGTTTAGTTGTAGAGAACTTGCACAAAAAATTTAGGATCAAAAATAAAAAAATTTAGAAATGAAAATAATTTTAATCAAGAATTCTCTATTGAAATTGGCTTAAATTGATAGCCAATTATTAATCCATTTTTCGCCAATCAAATCAAATCAATCAAATCAAATATTTTCTATTTCTATTTGGAAGCCAAGCATAAACTAAATTTTGATCATATTTGATCATGATACTGACATACATTTTCGACTTCATATAGTATTAACGCCTCGCATTGGTGCCTCCCTCGTGTTTGGAACGTGCGACTGTTAATGCTTTCATGCCCATATACAATAATATATTATGTATGTATATGTATGTACATATATATATACATATATATGTATATTTATAAAATTATAAATAAACTTTATTTGGCAACAGTCTCCTGACCGACATTCTAATTAAATTACATGGTCGGGTGAAAACACGTATCGGTAAAATAACAAAATAAACCGGGCCATAGACAGTAAACCCATACAGATTTTCTTTTGCTTACGTTTCAGAAATGAAAAAAAAAAAAAATAATATGAAAAAACTTAACTGAAATTATACTCGTATTGACAGTTGGTAATTACATCTTTAACATTAGCAAACTGATCAAACTCGGTAAGTACTTAATGAAAAAACTTTCCACAGCAAATTGTACCAGGTTCAGTCATGTGGTTTGGTAGGCGAACCATGATTTAATCATCGCTCTAGATGTAAACGAATAATTTCATCCCGAATGACATTAACTGATCTTCATCGGAATCTTTTTGTCTGATGACGCATTATTTTTGCTCACGCTTCGCCAAAGAGGAGAATCTGTTGTGTTCATCAATCAATATGTTTAATAATTTATACTATACTATAATATAAGATTATAAAAAAGGTTTTAATTCCTTTTTTTAATTGAAGACAATACCGATTACTTAGATATTGCTATAACAGTTTAACTGTAATCTGTGTTATGCTTTGTATATCGGCTAGATGGCGTTAGAATGATAAGATTTCGTTATTAAAAAAAAACTTGCCAGAAAGATTTATGTCTGCTTAAATCAGTTTTGCGCGTCATAGGCGGCTACCAGCAAAGAGAGAACACGATATACGTTACTCTACATTTTTCCCCCGATAAAGGCGCAAATGCCAACCAGGCGACCTAAAATGTTAAAATGTATTTATGGTCCTGATACTAAAGGTTGCCCCCACAAGAACGCAAGATTGAATTGTTTCTCTGACTGTATGACATGTAGCGCCGTCTTGTTGAAACCACATGCCCTCCACATTCATTTCTTCAATTCTAGGCACGAAAAAACTGGTTATCATTTCACGATACCGAACACCATTGACTGTTTGCGCTTGACATGCCTCATTTCCATGAAAAAAAGGACCAATGATTCCTCCAGCCCAAAATCCACACCACACAGTGACACGTTGAGGATGCATTTGCTTCTCGTGAATTACTCGAGGATTTTCCTCACGCCAAATGCAACAATTCTGTCTATTGACGAAGCCATCAAGATGGAAATGGTCCTCGTCACTGAAGATGATTTTATCGGCAAAATCAGCATTTTCATGTTGTCTCGCCAATACCCAATGAACGAACTCTCTTCGCTGTCCATGGTCAGCTGGCTTCAGTTCCTGAGTTAATTGAACTTTGCATAGTGTATTTGGAGACACCAATTTGCTGAGCTCGGTGTCGAATTGAGGAGGATGGAGTTTGAGCGACATCATCACATACAACTGCGACATTTTCGGTCGATCGACCCAGTTTTGGCAAATTTTGTTGATTGACTCCTTTGACTCTTTTGACAGTTAACTCTTTTGGAGCATTATTGTGACCCCAAATTGATCGCAATTTGCGAACTGTAGAGAACTGTGTAGCCCCAAAACTTTCACCATTTTGGTAAAACAATTTCACAATGAGAATGCGTTGTTCATTCGTGTAGCGCTACATTTTTACTAACCTCGTACCTTCTACTAGCAACAATAACAATTGTTCAAATGTCAAACAATGGCACTTAGAATGGCGCCAAATTTAAATCTTGGGACACCCTTTATTATGAGATTAGTAAAAACATTTTAATTATTTAATACTAAAACGGATTATCTGTAATCTGTGTTATGCTTTGTATATCGACTAGTGGCGTTAGAATAATAAAATTTCGTACTCAAAGATTACCAGAAAGATTTAAGCCTGCTTAAATCAGTATTGCGCGTCATAGTTGGCTACCAGCAAAGAGAGAATACGACATATCTTACAGTTTTTCCTCGATAAAGGCGTAAATTCCAGCCAGGTGACCTAAAAATGTTAAAATGTGTTTATGGTCCTGATACTGTAATAGCTAATCAGCCGCAATTTACGTTTCGTCATTAGCGTTTACGTAATTTTGATGCTAAAGATGTGATACATTTTGGAAGGCCATTTGCCTCAAATGTCGAGAAAATACTGAAAATTGCTAAGTCCGACCTTCATGTTAGCATGGTTCCCATTGCCTAGGATCAAGATAGTGCAAAAACAATCATTTGGAATCGCTCGCAATAAGGCTGGATATAAAAAGAGCTGAATGTATGAGTGCCACGCAAGTTAGCGGAAAACCCGTGCTAAGACGTAATAAAATTGAATAATTGAATCTGAAGAGGAAGCAGAAGGGGACTGATGATGAAAAGTTGGTAACTTACGACAACGGCAGGCGAAAACGAATCACGTTGAGCTAACGCAAACGGTGGCCAAGCCAAGATTGACGCTTACGAAGATTTTCCAATTTGCAATTTGTTGTGTAAGGAAGTTATTAAATCGGAACTGTTTTGTCAATAACTGAACTATCAGTAGGAAGCAATCGTCCAAAAACGCCTAGCTTTGGCCAATATAAAAGGAATTATGTTCTGTCAGGCCAACGTCATGCCACATACATCGATAGCGACACGCCAGAAGCTCAGGGAGTTTGATTGGGAGGTTCTTATGCGAATCTAGCACCAAGTGGTTACCACCTGTCTCTCTGTCTATGGCGAATGATTGTGTGGGTAAAAAAGTCGCCTCAAGAAAAGCTTATGAAAATCGACTGTCCCAGTTTTTTCCATTAGCGATGGAAGCTTTCATGGGAGACACATAATGGTATTACGATCGAAATAGCAACAAGTTATCATGTAAAATGATATATATTTGATTTAAATCGAATCACTCTGATTACGCTAAATAATGCCTTTAATGTCATACTGCATTTTTTTTTTTTCAATTCAATCTTCTCTCTTCCACGAATGTTTATGAGATCTATGATGGCATACTTTGCACATATAAAACTATTGGCCAGACTCAGCCTGAAATACCCGTTAATCGTGTTGTGTCATTTCTTGGACTTTTGGCAACAGGAAATGTCATTTTCCGGACTTTTTCTTTTCCGACAAATTGGTATTTTGGGGATTCCTATAAAAAAGGAAATAGAACAATTCATGCAATTTAGTTGTAATACCAAACTTTATAAGAAAAACATTAAGAATGTGAAAGCAATTAAACACTACACAACATTAAACTATAATTAAACATTTAAAAAAATAGATGAAAAAAAAAAATATTTTCTAAATATAATAATTCTGAAAAGAAAATGGACACTTTGCACGTTGCATGAAGATAAAATCTTCAATTTTCGGTATAAAAAAGAGGTTTTAATCAACCGACCTGACCCAATTTTAAAGTTTTTCTAGTTTATGTTTCCTACTGAAACCTTTTATAAAAAAAACCGTAAATATTAATTAATAATAATCAATACTGACTGGTACCCCAAGGGGAGTGTCAATGCAGCTCACATTCATTCGCTAAACTAATTTTACTAAATGCCTGATGTCTGCTAAATTATACTAAATTTATAAATTTATTTATGTATTTATACTAAATTTGCTGCAATTGCAAAAAAAGAGTATTAAAGAATACAAGGGTTATGTTATATAATTTGCATGGGAATTAACAGATAGGACTATGTTATACGATCGATTTTTCCACAATTTTCTAGCATTATAATGCAATGTAATTGACAAAAATTTATGTAAATTCAATATCAAAGTACGCCTATGTTCAACTATGTACTCGTATATATAGTACGGAATATTTTTTGGCTAGACGCATTTCATGGCATTTTAAGTCGATTAAGCGATGTCCATCTACCTAACTGGCTATGTGGCTAGTTAGTTGGAAGACACGATAATTGCCCTAAATCTTTACAAAACAAACGAAAACTTGGTATAGATCGTAGTCGGTATTATAGAATAATAATAACATAGTAGTATTATAAATAGATTAGAACAAATCTGCCTGGCATACTAATTGAATAATTTTCGAAATTCCGATTTTTTTCTAATTTGTAGACGGCAGTAACCTAAATTTGAACAATTTCCGAAACTCTAACCTTTCCCTGAAATTTCTATTTTGTAGACGGTAGGTAGTAACCTACATTTCTGTGGACTATAGTACTTTACTTTTATAAGCGGGCCTTTTTACACCAAACGAGGATTTAGGCAGGGCGACTGCCTATCGTTCGACAACTTTAACCTACTGCTGGAGATGGTAATGAGGAAAGCAGCAGTTAACATGACTCGTACAATCTTTAATATAAGCCATGTGTTAATCGCATATCCAGATGACATAGATTATTATTGGCAGAAAACTGCGAGATGTTACTGCAGCCTTCTCAAGCATCAAGAAGGAAGCAGCGAAAATGGGTCTGGTGGTAAACGAGGACAAAACAAAGTTATTGGTTTCAATGAACAAAGAGACTACTCGTTTGGGACGCTGTGTGAACGTAGACAACTGTAATTTTGAAGTGATGGAAGAATTCATCTACCTCGGTTCCGCTGTAAACAAAACGAATGATGTCAGCATGGAGATAAAGAAGAGAGTATTGCTTGCTAACAGATGTTATTATGGGCTAAGCAACCGATTCAATGATAAAGCCCTCTCTCGACAAACAAAAATCCGTCTGTACCAGACGTTGGTTCTACCAATCTTGTTATATGGCGCAGAATCCTGGGTTATGACGCAAACGGATGAATCAGTACTGACAGTTTTTGAGAGGAAAATACTCCGGAAAATATATGGACCCATTATCATTAACGGAGAGTATCGGCGTCGCATGAACAATGAGCTGTATGAGCCATATGCCGACATCGAAGTGGTCAAACGCATTAATGTACAACGATTGCGTTGGCTGGGTCATGTTGTACAGATGGACCGAAATGCTCCGGCACTGAAAGTTTTTGACAACGAACTCGATGGACGGCGCAGAAGAGGGCGACCAAAACTCCGCTGAAAAGAGTAGGCTTTTGAAGTACTATCGAAACTTAATGTGACGAATTGAAGGAGAAGCGCAGAAGATCGAAGCGTTTGGAATTATTTTCTACGGGCGGCGTATAATAGACAAGTACCCGTATGTCTATTTCAGTCGCCGCCTAAAAAGAAGAAGATATTACTTTACACTTCTGTTATATAAGTTATTCAATTTTCTGAAATTCAAAATTTATACTTTCACCACAAAGAATGAGGGCATATACAAGTATAGGAGTAGATGCTCGGAGTATTACCAACCTCAAACTGCTGTAACAACTATACGGCTAGTGATAGCGTGTTAATTTTTTGACGAGTGCTACAAAACTATTGCTTTCTGTTTGGCTATGAAATCTCAACCAGCTATGGTCAATGGTCTACAACATTTAAATTCCAACAAAATGTTTGCACAACTGGCTACTACGTGTTACAATAATTACTAGTAGCTACGAAAAACGCCCTAGAATTGGGCATCCAAAAACAGCAGCATCAACAGAATTAGTTCAAAAAGGAAGCCCATAATTCAACGTTACAGAATTCAAAGCGCAGTTCAATTGATGACGAATGTCAAGGTGTCTGCTAGTATCATGGGGCGTATATTAAAAAATGAACTATAATTCAAACCCAACAAATTACAAAAAATGCATGATTTAACACCTGCACATAAATCAGTTCTCCTACCCAGAGCAAAGGTGTTAAAAGGCCGGGTTAAAGTGCAAATCAAAGGATATTTTAGACTAGCGAAATTCTCTGCGAAAGCCGTGATAAAGCAGTGATAATTTGGGCCGCTGTGACTATCACAGAACTCTCACCATTGGTTTTTTTGATTGAACAGGGCATAAAGGTTAATCAACAAAGCTACCGTGGAAAAACTTTAAATGATGCTTTGCTACGTTGGGCACGCCAACAAATTGGTAGAAAGCGTTGAACGTTTCAACATTACGCAGCTGCATCCCAGAAAGTCCATGAAGCCAGACGTTTTTTACAAGAAAAAGTTTTCAGCTTAATTATTTCACAACAATACCTAATGAATTTTTCAATATGGTCTAAAGTATGGTTAAAGTATCAACTAACAAATATAAGACGGTCGATGCCTTAAACATTAGTCTGTGCCGAGAATGGGGCAAAACATCATTTGTGGAAATATCTTGAGTTTATGGAACATAAACTGCGGAATTAATTTGCAATAACGAACGTCATCATTGGTGAGCTGCGAACATGTAAAATGCAAGTGAATGAAAGATATGAATCTAATAAAAATCTCAAGTTAAACAAGGTAATTTGTATGAAAGATTCCAGAGAGAGAGTGTGGTCATTCTGTCGATTTTTTCACATTTTATAACGCAATATAATTGACGGGAATTTAAGTAACTTCAGGCTGTGAATTGGAGATTACAGTGGCGAATCAATTTCGTATAAATCGGTCAATTGACTGCTCATAGCTTAAAAACGTTAGTTTTTGCTATTGTGCATAACTAGACGAATGAATTTAAACGTGGTCGTATATTAATTACAACTACCTGTTGTACATTGGTTACAGCTCACAATTGTGTGCTTAAATAAGTATACAGGGTTGCCCATATTCGACGGACCCATCTGGCAACGCCATAACTTTTGACAGAGATGTCAGATCGCTTAATGACATACCGCGTTTGAAGCGTCAGTCCAAGCAGATTTTTACCGTGGAACAATACACGCCACGCGAGCGCTCTGAAATAGTTGAAATTTACATTCAACAGAAGAAGTCAATTGTGGAAACTCAACGTGCTTTTAAAATATTAAAAAATGTGAGAAGTGCGCCTTCTAAGAACACCATTAAGCGTTTATACGAAAAATTTTCGACTGGTGAGGCTCTTTCTAATCCGAAGAGGCCAAATAAAAGTCGACCAAGGCGATCGGCCGAGAATATCGCTGCCGTACGAGCCAGTGTTGAGAGGTCCTCGGTCCACTTTACAACGGATTATTCGCGTTGATTTGCATTTGTTCCCGTACAAAATTCAATTGACGCAAAGATTGTTGCCTGCGGACAAGCCTCGTCGATTGAAATGGGCCCAACGAGTCATCGAAATGGCCGATGATGACGAGCAATTTTGGAACAAAATTATCATGTCCGATGGAGCCCATTTCACATTGAATGGGACCGTAAATAAGCAAAATTGCCGTATTTACGCCACTGAAAATCCTCAGGAGATTCAAGAATTGCCTCTTCATGACGAAAAAGTCACAGTTTGGTGCGACGTTAGTGCGAAAACGGTCATTGGGCCGTTTTTCTTCCAAAACGAAAATGGCCATGCTGTTACCATCAACCAGGAGCGTTATCGCGACATGATGACCAATTTTGTGATGCCAATTATTCGTCGAAAGCGTATGAGGCAGTTCTGGTTTCAACAAGACGGCGCTCCACCGCACACAAGTCGCATAACAATCGATTTTCTGAAGAATTTGTTTCCGGGCCGTTTGATGTCGAAAAGTGGTGATTTGGACTGGCCACCGCGTTCGCCCGATTTGACGCCCGCTGACTTCTTCTTGTGGGGACATTTGAAGTCAAAGGTTTACGTTAACAAGCCAAGGACCGTAGAAGAGCTCAAGGACAACATTCGTGAAGAAATAGCCGCTATTCCGGCCGAAATGTTGGCGAAAACGATGGAAAATGCTGCAAAAAGGGCACAATACGCCATCAACGCCAGAGGCGGCCATTTGAGAGATATCATATTCAAAAATTGATGTAAACAAATCTACTTGGAACAAATTAAATGAATAAGATTGCCAACCGCCAAATTTTTATTTTTTTCTTTGATTTTTTTTTTTAAAACATGGGTCCGTCGAATATGGGCAACCCTGTATTTAAGCAGGCTACGAATTGAAGATTACAGTGACAGATCAAATTTATATGAATCGGTCAATTTGAGGGGATGTACCTGAAAGGTTATGACAACATTTTTCTTTTTCTTTGTTCTTGATATATGGCAAAAGATATATGACGAATTTGGTTGATATTGGTACAACCGATTGGAAGACATGGACAGATAGGAATATAAAGATTAAATCGGTCATTTGTATGGGGGGTACCAGAAGCAGCGTAGCTGCTTGATCGATTTGTCTCCGATATTGTAGAAAATTGTAGAACAATGTAATGGATAAAAGTGTAGATTTATGCGGCTAAGAAATTAAAAATAACAGAGGATTGGTTGAATTTAGAAACATCTGTGATTTTAACGACATATACCAGAATAGGTGGGACATTGTACCCTGGGATCCTACTTCAGCAAACCTTCAGCGTGTGCTCAATTTGACTAAATTTAATGACGATATGAAGCCAAATATAGTTGAGTTCAATTTGTCTTCTTTATGGGAGGAATTAGGAAATAATATAACAGGAAAATATTTGGCTTGCTGTGGATTACAGATGAGAATTTGTAGAGATGCAATTGAATTTCGGGAAATCGGTGAATTTATATGGGAGGTGCCACAAGGGGTAAACCGATATAGACCATTTACAATCAACATAGAGAGATCTGGTAAAATATTGGGCTTTGCCAAATTTCCGGGTGTACAAACTCGAAAAGTAATTCGGAATCGTGGTAATTGATCACTCTAATCTCTTTCTTAGTCATGGGATATTAAAGAATTCAGCTCTTATAACGTTCTCATTACAGCAGCCAATACTGTATATTTGAAGCCTAAATGTAGGCAATTATATGTGGAAGAAAGAACAGGTTGTTTCCGAATTTTTAAAAATGTTTCATAACTCGCGCACATACTTATACGATATATAGATCGAATAAAATAAATTATAAAATGTTGCTATTTCACTTTTCAAACAAAAATTCCCCTCCCCCGTCATTCATATCCGAAAGTTTTTTGCTTGCTAATGAAAAGCAGAAGTTTTGAAAGCGATAACTAATATTGTTTTTGTATTGACTTTTGATAGCGTTAAAGCGCCAACTCATCATCACGGGTTGAACAAATGAAATTTCGAGGGTTTTATTAAAAAAGTTCCAAATTCTATTATTGAACGGAGAAGAGTTGATGGTGCAGCGAGGCAAAGCGAAGAGGAAGGAGGCCGGTCACCACCGTAAAACACATATTAAACATTCATGGAAAACGTGAGAAATGAGATACAGTGAGCGATGGTGTTGGTGCTAAATTCAGGCGAGTTAGACGACGCAAATTTTGTCAACTCACAATTAAGCGCTATCACCAAGAGGTGCGATTGATAAGAGAAGTGGGAAAGAAAGGAACAGAGTACAACTTGTGTAAAACGATCGCGTGTTAATCACGATTATCTATTGTTGTTGCTAAATTTGGCTCTAGATTAGGCAAATTCGACCGACCATTCAGTCCAATCATTTGTGCCAACAACAACTATCAGTGAAATGAGCTTAACGTATCTGAATATTAATTTTTTTTTTTATTTCTTTCCAGTTTAATCGCATGAATTTTTTTAAACTTGGATTTTTTGTTGTTAACTTTATTATTTGGAACACACACACATTTGAGAATGCTAATTAAATATAGATATTTTAAATTAAAGTTTTAGAATAGAACACAACACAAAACTCACGTGGTTGAGAAGAACAAATTTATGGAGGTTATTAAAAAATTCATTAATATTATTGTGAAATGTTGTTACGATAACCATCATGAAGACTTTTTGTCGTCTCCGATATTGGCATATTGAATATATCCAAAGCTATTTTTTGTCACTTTCGAAAGAAACCCCCATCACGAGGTTTCATTTCTATAGATAAATAAAACGAAATATCTGCGTGTTATTTGCAAAATGGAAAATAACGAAAAATAATTAAACTTCTACATAATAATACATTGGAAAAGATTAACGCTGCAAGAAATCAAAACGTGGATTGCAAAACGTTCATAGCACACTAGCATCATGAGCAGTTTGCAAACGAATAAATGAATTTAAACGTTGTCGTACATCCGCCGCAACTAGCCATGACGCACTGCTTAGAGCTCGCAACTGTACGCATGAATATATTTAAGGTGTAATAAAAATTGCCATCATTTTTTGCATGCCATTGAAGACATAGTCCGAATGATGCGATTTCTATCAAATATGCACCATTTTATTCATTAAGTCGATTTTCTTTCTTGGAGGCGAATTTTTCACCAGCAAAATCATTCGTCATGGACAGAAACAGTTGATAATCACTTGGCACCAGATCCGGTTAACAATGTGGAAAACCACCCAATCTAGTCCCTGCGGCTTCTGGCAAGTCACTATTGATGAGTATGGTCTGGCGTTGACTTAACGGAATACAATTCCTCTCCTAAAGCTGACCGCTTCTGAGCAATTGTTTCCTTTCGATGGTCTAATTGTTGATAGTATAGTTACAAGAGTTTGGCCGTAGAGAAGCAGCTCACAATAAATGATATCCAGGGAATTCCATCAAATACAAAGCAAAACCTTCTAACCGACAATAATGGCTTAGACACCATTTGCAGCAGTTTAATGCGATTCGATCACTACCGTTTCCCCTTGCAATTATCATAAGTGAACCACTTTTCATCATCAGTCAGCATCCACTTCAAAAATGGGTCGGTTTAGTTGCGATTCAGTAGGGATTTGCATGTGATTTCTTTGCGTTTGCGTTAACTCGTGTGCTATCCAAGCAACGAGCTCTTTTTTCTGTCCGGCCTTATTCAAATGGGTCCCAACAATCGATATAGCACTATTTGGGTTTCATCAATTCCGTTCCGTTAATTCTGATCAAAGATACACCATGTTCTGGAAAGCCAATTGTCGAAAATGACGATACAATAATGAAGGATATAATAATAATGGATATGATAATAAAGGTCAAGTTCGATCTTCACGTAGTCACTGTTTTGATTTCTCAGTAGCCAAATCGAAAAAAACGTTTAAAGCCAGCTGAATAAAACTGGATGAAATAAGAAATTCGAAATATAGCAGCCACTCAAGTTAATGCAAAGAAAAAAAAAACCTCGTGGACTGAATTTCCATCAGCAGAATCGCTACTGAATCGCAATAAAATCGATCTATTTCTGAAGCGGATCGCGACTGATGATTAAAAGTGGGTCACATACGACAACGTCAAGTGAAAACGTTCGTGGACGAGTCACGGTGAGCAAGCGTAAGCGATGGTCAAGCCAGGATTACGATTAGGTGTTTGAGGGAACTGGCATCCTCTACCAATTGCTCTCCCATAGCGAAAGCCTTAATTTATAGTCCATCAGAACGACGCCTGGTTATACAAAAGGACAGTAACTTGTACGAAGCTGCGTGAGGGTGATTGGAAGTTTCCACATTATGATTCGACCCTGGTGCTCATTGATTACCACCTGTAATTTCTGTAATTCTCTGTGGCGAATGATTTTGCTGCTAAGAAATTCTCCCCAAGAGAAGCCTTTGAAAATCTATTGTTTCAGTCTTTTGGGCAATAGGATAGGATGAGGTGATCTATGGACGAGTCATTTTCAATATCATCAAGTTATTGAACAAAAGGGTATACATTTGACCTATGTCGAATCAATCTAACTATGCTAAATATAAATTTCTTGGTCGCGAAAATAATGGATTCCATTTTACTATATTTATACTTTGTTCTTATAGGAGGGGAGGCCCCACCGCCCTCAATGTATTCCCCCAGAAACAATGTAGTTGTGATAATCTTTTTTCCTATGCCAAAATATGCCAAATAGTCGCCGTCCAGCACAGCCTTCAGAACGTCTTCACGTCGAATCTACTCAATTGATTCAAAACAATGTCCTTGGAACGTTCTTTAGAGTTTAGTCCGAAACAGATACTCGTAATGAATTTAAATTGAAAACATACTCAAAACCACAGTATGCCACATCTACTCAATACTTGTAAATTTTTACTTGAAATGAGTATTAGTAACTTAAATTGACCAAATTTTATGTGATTTGAATACGCGTGAAAATATTACGCACTTAGAACAAATACGCAAATTTTCTCGAATAATTTTCTTACTTATTTTGAGTAAGGAGATACTTGTCCTCATATGGAGATAAATTTTACTTAATTTGAGTTCATTTTGATTTCACATTAGTTCACATTTTTGAGTGCAGGCGAATATAGTGGTCGTTGAACGATAATAGTTGAATCTTTGGCAAAAAAACTAATGAAGATACAATAGACTGTAGCGCAAAAATATAAGGTGGGCGTCCATAAAACCGGTCCCTTCTTACGAAGAGCGTGAGAAAACTCATATAATACGACTTGTTGACAATTTGCTCCGTTGGAAGAAACTCATAATGTGCAATATCAAGATAAACGAAGAAAAGTATCAGCATACTCGTAATCCTAATTTTTGAGCGATTTTGCGTAAAAATTTTTGATTTTGCTTCACCCTTGGCACGATATTCACTTGATGGGTTAATTGTTTTCAGATCATAAATATAGATTCAAGTCTCAGTTCTAGTAGTAACATGTTTTATAACGTATTGTTAGCCAGAAATCATTTCTTCACAGTTTTTAACGCGATTGCACAGGGTTATCCATTTATTGGTATCCAAACCGTCGGTTTGGCAAAGCTCTCAGCTATTAAATACCTGCCGTCTGAAGTGTTATTTACTTAAATAAAACTTACTATAAAGTAGTGATTCAAACGTTGCCACTTTTCATGCATTACGAGGTGGTTATGGTAGTCATAATCCAACTGCAGTGCAAGGATGTGGCAAGATTATAAAGAAATTTAAAGAGACTGGAAGCGTTACAGATATGGTCAGGCCTCTGCATCATCGCAATGTACACATTGCAGAAAATATCGCTTTTGTTAGTGAAAATCAGGCTGATATTCCGAATTTCAATTCAGAGCACCATGGCCGCATTATAATCGACTTTTTTCTGGCCTGCAATTGAAGATTATGAACTGGACGATACGTGATTTTAACAAGACGGTGCCACGAGTCACACAACATGATCGATTTTGGCTTTATTAAGTGAAAATTTTCCAGAAAGCGTAATTTCACGTTTTTTGCCGACGTCAGTTGGCCACAAAGATTATGCGTTTGTCAAAGACCGTCCGTTTACGCGGATAACCACCAAACGTTGAATCATCTGAAACGCTGCTTAGATTTTTTAAACAAAAGTTTTAGTAAAACATATTATGACAAAAATAACAACATCACGTATAATTTTTAACAAACAAAGTCAAACCAAATGCTGAAAACAGCAGCAATTTGTTGAGTAAATAAAACACTGTATGAATGAATCAACTAAATTAAAAAGTCACCGGCATTTGGTTATCATGAAAGAGGATTAGGCGGTGCTGATGCCGCATTGGATCAGTTGTTTTGTGATAAACAACTATTTATTCAGCATAATGAGCCATATGGGAAAGTGGTTACAAACAGCTAAATTTCAAGGCTAACATATCCAATGACGTCAGAATTTAGATACCAACTGCATATAAGTTATTATTAAAAGATAGTTTGTCACGTAAGATGGTTAGGAATTTCACACGAAACTTTAGGCAGGCTTTGATTTAAATCTAATACAGATAGTTAGAGTACAAAACCATTTAAGTAGCGTTCACAATGCTAGCAACTCTTTTAGGAAGCGTTCACAATGCCACTAAGCAATTTATTAGAAAATATTTTATTGGCAGTAGACGTAAGTCTTCGCCATTTTTTGCCAAAAAATGGTAAATTTTTTCTTTTAACCGGCCTCACAGATAGTGAACGAGCACTATCATGCAATAGAATAACTTTTTCGTGTCTTATCTTATCAATTATGATCGCTACAGAGCCCCAGTAATGGTTTTCTTTTTTTTTTTTTTTTTGTTCGGTTTGAGCAACTCATAACACACGTCTCAAATTAATCTCTCTACATGATTTTTGTTTCTCAAATCGGTTTGTCTGTTGTCTGTTGAGCTCCCTGATTTCTTTATCTTTTGGTTATCGTACCGGATCTATTTTTCATTACCAGTGGCAAGTAGAATTTCACACGTGCCATACAGAACCGAATTTCTTTCCTTTTGGATCATTACAAAAGATTTTACACGATGTATAATTGCTGGAAGAGTGACTCCTAATGTAATTACAAGTTCTTCTTGCATTTAGAATGAAACTTCCTTCAAAAATTATTTCAATTCCGTATCTTAACATACTTTTGAAATCACGCACGACAACTTCTCCCACTTAGGGTAACCTCGATTGCATATGGAATCGAAAAGTTCTATCTGCAGATTACTTCAAATTAAAGAAGTAAATCAAAAGTTTCCGCATATGTTTTTAATTCAACTTAAAGTTTCACATTTTCGCAGAAAAAGAATCATGTAATGCGAATTTAACTTCGCAAATATTTCATGGTTATGGTGTTGTCCTCATAACGTGATATTTCACATCTGACAATTTCAACTACGACTTATTGAAAGGAAGATCTTTTATTTGTATTCCCAATAATAAACGAGTAATAGACTGAGAATTTACATTTCTTCCTATTGCTTCCCAACTCTATTCCCAGCAGATTTAGATTTGTGAGGTGCTCTTAAACCACTTCTTCTTCCTTTAAGCCTCCCCCGTGAACCGATAACCAAAATAAAGTTGTGATGTGTTTGCTGGTAATCAAGCAGTGACTTCCTTGGATATATGTTAAGATATAACTTCTACGAGTTTCAGCACGATATCTTTCAATATCAATAAAATTTACATTATAAATATGTAATATTAATGACAACTTAAACTTAAACTTAAAGCAACTTAAAACAGCATCCAAAATGCTAGCAACACTTCTAAAAGGCATTCGCAATGGGCACAACAAATTTGCTAAAAAATTTGCGAATAAACAGCTGCTAAACGGACTGTTTACCTTTGCTCAAATTACAGAAGCGTTACTTACCCATTTACATGAATCTGGGCAAATGGGAAAGAGATGGACAAAAAACGAAAATATTGCCAGCTTAAAGCTGCTTTCCGCAAGCGGTAGATGATAACACAACTTAAGTATTTGCTTGGACTAACAAAAAATTTACACATTTGTAAGGAACAGTTCTACAACTGGGCGTTGTTGTTAAATATTACTATAACATACTATTGTTTACTATAAGGTAATTCGATATATTTTGTAAAAGAAAAAGCCATCTTTGATCATATGAAACTCTGTGGATGGTATGTTTTGTAGTAAAAAAAATTATTCTTGTTTCAAAAAAAAAATTCCCCTTCGAAGCCAACAATATCACTAAAAAAAGTAAATTATTTCGTTATTTTATTAAAACTTATCTATAATTCTATCTAGAATAATTATATCTAAAGGGTGTCCCAACAAGAACGCAAGATTTAAATTTGGCGCCATTCGAATTGTCATTGTTTGACATTTGAACCATTGTTATTGTTTGCTAGTAGAAGGTACACGAATGAACAACGCATTCTCTTTGTGAAATTGTTTTACCAAACTGATAAAAGTTTTGCGACTACAGTCCGCAAATTGCGACCAACTTGGGGTCACAATAATGCTCCAAAAGAGTCAACTGTAAAGAGATGAATAGATAAATTTGCCAAAACTGGGCCTGTTAGTGATGTAAGGACAACAACGCGCCTTCGACGAAGTCGATGGACCGAAATGTCACTCAAACACCATCCACCTCAATTCGACACGGAGTTCAGCAAACTGGTTTCTCCAAATCCACTAATAATGTCTATAATTATAAACAAAATACGGCGGAAATTTATAAAAACTAGAAGGAACAGCTCTAGTTGTGAGTATGATATTTCTGTGGACACGAGCGGTCATAAAACTAGCCGACTTAACAAGGAATTCTCACAGAATGTAAGAAGCTCTCCCATGTTTCATTCATGACATGTCTGGGAATTTATTCTAATCTCTAACTCGTAGACTGCAGTTTCTTAAAATTTTGTCAAATATAACGCATTGTAATGGTTGATTAAATTTTTAAAAAATCGCCAAATGATTTCATACAAATTAACTAATTAAACCCGTACATTCTTAGGTTTACATCTTTCATTTGATTATAGTAAATTCCGTATAATTTAGGACGTATCACACATTTGATTAATTTAGTCCTGCGAATAAAAATATACTGTATTGCACGAATCGTAGGATACCACACAAATTGGTCGACTTAGCAAATGTCTGTCATATTCCTATGATTTCTAAGCAGACGATTTCAGACAGACAAAAATTTGCTTCATTTATTCTATTATAATTTAGATCATTTTTTGACGCTAATCCACCGATTTATCACGTCACTTCCATCATGCCGCACACTTTTGCACCAACGCGAACAGATATCAGGTGAAGCTGTATGTAAACTAGTTCACCTGACTGAACTTTCTGTACTGGAATCACATATCAGATGATATAAAAATATACTTCTTACTCCCTACTCCTCCTTCGTATGAATCGTAAGCTCTCTAATACTCGCATATTTCTTATACTGATATAATCAAAGGTATCAAACTAATTCGTCCGCATTTGATAGGTCAGGCTAGCAAAAGGAAAGGCGAATAGAATAGAATTCAACAGTAAAACGAAGATTTCATGGGAAGAAACAAATTATTAGGTGAGTAATAATTTTTGGTGTGACTAATTGGAGAAGGTACTCTAAATTTCGACGGGCTTGAAATTATTTATAATACTATGTATGGCTAAAAATCAGATAGGATTATGATCGTTTTAACAGAGGCTATCTAAGTAAGTGCTGAAACCTCACATTTCTTTCGTTCATAAAAATGGGCATTCATTTCTTCACAACTCATATGACAAATGCTTCACTATATCATATTCCTATAATATAATCGCGTTAGTGATAACCTTTACAACATTGTATTTTTTTTTTTGTTATTTATAAAAATCATTATAAATTGTTTCCTTTTCTTGCGAAGAAAATAATAACCAGAGATAAGATTTCAAGAAGAAAATATTGAAAAAATTATATACATACTTGCGTACAAATATAGTATAAAAAAGTATCATAAAAATTCTACAGTACTGAGAAAGTTCGCTTTGGCTATCGTATATTTTATAATCGAAATGATTATATAGAATGCGCCATATGTGACTACAGCAAGAGCCATTGACAGAGAACGTGCAAATTGTGCATTAAAACGAGCATTGGGGACGAGGAGGGACAGAAATCCGGAGCGTATTACTGAGGCAATATGGAGAATTATTGATCTTTGATCACGTTTGAGACTCGCTCACCCGTATAACTTCACGTGATGATCAAGTGGACACAATTGTCGTCAGTCGAAGTCTGACGTGAGGTGGTCTTAAATGAGAAATCAGCAACAGCGATAGCACGAGAAAAGAGGGAGAGTCTCGTGTCATACATTTTGGGTTTTCTGTTCATTTTTGTTTTAATGAGCTGAAAAAATGTTGTTTTTTTTGGTTTCATTATATTTTTACTTGCTGATAAAATTCTTTATTAATTTCAATGTGTTTATTTTTATTCACTCAACTTTAGTGCAATCGAAAGCCTTTCGTTCCTTTCATTTTTATGTTTTACTTTATAAATACAATTAATCGGCTGGAACGCCTCCAAAAGGCAACGATAAATTAGTTTTTGTGGGAAAGTTTTTCCGCCAAGCGGTTTCTGGTCAGCAGTTTCGGCTCAACAGAAGCAAAAAATCGGCAACAATCTGAAGTAGAAGAAAATGCCTATTCAGGGAACGTTAGATTTCCACTAATGTTTTGGTAAAACTGGCTATTTAAACTCATTGAACCAAAGAGCTACTGGAGCCAATTAACACATCAAAAAGAACGTTTTTGAATGCCAATTCAAAAAAAGCTAAAAAACTTTTTGGATTTGTAAGCCTAAGTACGAGTAAACGAGAGAGCTGACATTTAGGAGTTTTTCTCTATCTCGCTCTTATCAGTAAAAGATTTCAAATCATTATTTTTAATAAGTGCTACGGGAAAGAGAGAATCCTAATTTGGCCTCTCTCATATTTACTCGCCGGGGAATAACTAAAACCCCTTTCAATATTTCCCAATCAGCACGCGACATCTGGCGGAGGCGATAAGCTCATAATAAGCCATGCGTCACTTCTTAAACAAACTGTCCATAATAAAGCTATCTTCGTCTGTCCGATACTCTGTACAGTTTTGTACGATGTAATAAACATAAAAGCCACCATCCGCAACAAAAGCTATATCTCAGCAAAAAAAAAAACTGACTGTCATTCAAAAAGAATAGCAGTGATGAAAAACTGCCAATAGCGCAATATGTACATATTTATCATTTCCAAAGAAGCACTTT
Organism: Philornis downsi; assembly: GCA_019455685.1. Classification (NCBI taxonomy): domain Eukaryota; kingdom Metazoa; phylum Arthropoda; class Insecta; order Diptera; family Muscidae; genus Philornis; species Philornis downsi. The sequence continues at coordinate 1,677,162 of JAHXMU010000097.1, read as the reverse complement.
TATATCGCTTCAAAATCTAAATAAACTCGTTAATTCTGGTTAAACTGAATTTCATTTAAATACAATTAGTTTGTTTGCATTCGACGGCCACATAATCATATGTGATAGAAACACTGTTTTACGGTCTGATCCAAAAACAAAATTTGTTTGGACAAATGAAAAATTGCACCAAAATGGCTGTTTTTTTTCCTTGCTATAATAATTCTCAAGAAAATTTGAAGAACACACACCATAAAAACTGATTCCTTCCTGTGACAAGCCTTTGTGAAATTCATTGGTGATTACGCAAATTTTCACCATTTTGCTCAAAAAATCGCGATCAACTTCAGCTTCCGCGGATCTACTTCTTTTGCTGTGATGCTATATGCTATGCACATGATATAGGCATCTTTAGTGGGAAATCTCGAAATATTATTGCAGCCTTCTCAAGTATTGATAACAAAGTATCGTTCCTTTCATGGTAGATCAGTTGATTTACCTTTACTCCCTCTTCAATTAAAACCATCAATCATTTCAATTTCTATGTTCCAAATTGTATGTTTACAATCTGCTGAATCTTAAAAATTTGTTCATCAAAACCAAATTTTCGAGATCGCCACTAAAGTGTACTCGTAAGAGTTTCAACAGTTCTGTTCTTGCTAGACGAACTGCGTTAAAGGAAGTTGTTAAATCTTGCACTTTTTGTATTTTGTCGGTCTTCAGTCATAGTTCTTTTTTTCCATGCGTCCCATGTTATGAGCAGACACATTAAAGAGTTTTGGCGATTATACTGGGCTCTGTAGTAGATTTTATTGAATTCTGGTGTTCACATCTCGAACTGTTTCAGGTGATGTTGTTGCTTCAGGATGTCCACCTCCATAATGTTTTTTAGTATTACCAGTATCGTTGAAATTCGTAACGGTCCGGTACACAAACATTTTGCTCAGACGCAAATGTCGTAGTTTATGGCTGGCGATTTTCTAACCAAATACGAAACAATAACTACGTTGCGTTTGAATTATATTTCGATAACTTTTTTTTAAGTGTTAGGTTTAAACAACATAACAGGTGGACGCTTGTCAAAAAATCAGCGCGCTGTCATTAGCCTTATTACTATACGTGCAGGGTTATTCAATTAGTGGTCTCAAAGCTGTCAGCAGTTAAACGCCTGTCACCTTAAGTTTTATTTATTTGGTGAAAGGTTTACTATTTACGAATATGGATGGTTTAACAACCGAAAAATGCTTAAAAATAATTCAAACTTACTACAAAAGTGGTGATTCAATCGTGGCCACTTTTCCTGATTATGGCCGTCATAATCGACATAATATGCAAGGAGTTGGCAATATTATAAAGAAATGGGAAGAGACTGGAAGCGTTGCAGAATTGCACCTCTGTTAGCAAAAGTGTGGCGAATAATCCGAATTTCAATTCAGAGCCGAGTTTTTTTTTTGGCCTGCAATTGAAGATTATGACGGTGGCATGAATCGCACAACACGACCAATTTTGGCTTTATTGCATGAGAAGCTTCCAAAAAGCGTAATTTCATGTTTTGGCGACTTCAATTGGCCACCGAGATCTTGTGATTTGACGCCGTTACATTTTTTTGTAAGGCTACGTCAACGACCGCGGGTAATCCCCCAACGTTGGAGTATTTGAAACTCGACATTCGTCAAGTTATCGTCGAGATATCGCCGAAAATGTGCGAAAAAATTAACTGCTGCAACTAATCCAGAGGCGGTTACTTAAATGGCATTGTAAAATAAAAACGATGTAATATATTTCTTAAGAGTAGCCTATCTTTATAACCGTATATTAACGTAATTCTAATACATAGTACTTAAGCTTAAGACCTATGTAGTCAGAACTTGTATCTCATTGTATTTGTAAATTATTATAAATATAATCACGTAATAAAATACAAATAGATAAACGTTTCATCGAAATCATAGCTTCAAGTAAGATTTATTTAATTTTACTTTTGAACCCTAAAAATAATAACCGGGAAAGTGGAAAAATAATATATTTAAAAAGAATAAGTAGTGGCGTTTCTACATTTCCCCACATGGCAAGAAATATGTACCTATATGACCGATTTGTCGTGCTTGGATGACTACGTGCCATTACATTACAATTTCATGAAATATCGATTATTTAACATAAAGCATGTGGTAGAAAAGTCATATCTACCTCCTATAATATGCATTTAATGTGTGCATATCATACATTCTGCCAAAAAAGTACCACGAATTTATTATTTCATAGGGCTGCTTAAAGCAAATATCACAAATCTTTTTGCCGTTAAATTCATATAACTCTCCTTTATACTGAGGTAGGATTCATTTAGCTTGTTTACAGTGCTTGATTTTGTCACTTCATCTTAATTATGTTTTGCGAGTTTAATATTTAAACCAGCCAATATGCTTCAGAATGGTGCCATTTAAACAAACCGAAATCGAAAATAACATATACAATTTGGCCACAACTTAATGTAATGTTGAGGGTTTTCTTTGATTATCGCGATGTTGCGCACTCGAAATTCTTGCTGAAAGGCCAGACGGTAAGTAAAGAATATAATATGGAGGTTATGCGACGTTTGAGAGAGCAAATTCGTTGAGAACAGCCACATCTCACAAGACTATCATTGTGAATGAAATTCCGGCGAAAGTTCGGCAAATACCATCGAACAACCACCTTATTCATCTTGCTTTGGGTAACTTTTTTTTTTTCTTTTCATAAATGAAATTACGTTTCGTATTCAGTTGATAGAAGATAAAAAATACAATTTGTGGCGGTATTGGCCAATATTTTATCGAATTTGATTGCCCTTGCCAATATAGTAGTTAAAGTAAATTTAAAATCAAAGATAAGTATGGAATTTATAAGATTATAATGATAAAGGGGTTATCGGACAAAAACAATATAACGCCAGTTAATAACTGAAATTTCAATCTTTAAAACCAAATGCCTCTGTAATCATATCAGATAACATGATACGATAAAGGTTACGTTATTTTGCAATTTTTATACAATTTGCGGCTTTATCGAGCAAGAAGGTTCCTATATATTTTGTTTACGAAATGGAATTGCTGGGGAATGTCTTCGGTCAGAAAGCTTCTTCGGAAAGAAATGTTTACAAGACGCATAAATATTTAAAAGAAAGCCCAGCAAGAACTGAAGACAAAAAGTGTCAGAGATCGCCATCAGCTTTTGCCCATGAAAATAACATCAAATAAATCCGTGATTTGATGCCCAAAACCCTCGATGAACAGTTTGGGACTTTGCTAATGATGTCACCTTTTAATTTGGTCAACTCCATTTTAAAAGATGTTTTGGGACTTAGAGGAGACAAATCTTGATTTGCCCCAACTACGTCCAATTTTTTTGAAAACGACACTCAAATTAAAATCCTTGAAAAGATAATTTCTGGCTACCGGTGCACAATTTTACGGCATATCAGTCTTGGATGTTTATGATCCAAATATAACCGTCCAATTGATTGAATTTTGTGCGAAAAAAACGCATGTCCGAAAAATTGTCCGCGGTACTGCGCATTCCAAATTTTATTTTGATTAATGCCATTGCACATCTATCGTATTCACCCGATTTAGCAACATGTGACTCCTGGCTATTTCCTAAACTAAAAAGGCCTTCTTCACCATTTTGCTTGAAGAAATTAAATGCAGAGTGCCCTGGAGGCCGCACAGTAAGGTGCCTATTTGGCATGCTTCCATGATTGGACCAACAATGGTGTAAATGGTGTTTTGTGTTCAGAGAGAGAGAGAGGAAATACCTAGAAATCGATTAAATACATTTGGGCGGGCAAAAAAATTCTTAAGTTGTGGACACTGTAATACCAGTTTGGAAATGATCTCCGCAACCGACGTAGTGAAATGTCAAACATTGGAGCTCACCCGGTGTCGGCACAAGGTGCTCAGAAAAAATCTAAGTTTTTCTCTACAAATTCTTCATACATTTTCCGACAACATGACTAAAATGTTTAAGAGATCCGTGTGTATTACAAATTTGTTATGCTACTAAGCACTGTGCAACGTATAATGCTACGAAATTGCCGACATAAAGTACATGAAAATCGAATAGGTGGGAGTTGATAAATACAGAGTGACGCACGAATCGTGTTACGGTGTAGCAGTAACTGTCAATGAGGTTCGTTATTTAAAGATGTTGAAGTCCACGCGGGTTTTACGTGAGTCTCGCCGTGAAGGCCTTACCCCCAGTGTGCGGCACACTGGGCATATTACAATGCGATTGCCAACGCCCCCCTGGGATAGCCAAGTAAAACTTGGGCTGTCTAGGAAAAAGGGCTGACAATGTTGGTACTACCGAATATTGTCAACCCTTTCTTCGCAGCCAGAGAATACCAAATTGATTATGCTAGTATGGAACATAATCCCCTTTGGCGGAGGTGAGGCCTATCTTATCACCTCTGCTACTCTATGGGTCTGTAGCAGCCGGTTGCAATGCAACTCCTCTACCAGCGATTTTGATGTCAACCACAACCCGCGTGTTAAAGATAGTGAAGGAGTTTGTCCTTCCAGAACTACGCCGCAGACGAATTCGTCTCAACAACATTTGGTTCCAGCAAGATGGAGTGATTGCACTCATAGTCAGGCAGGTAATGGTGGAGCTCCAACGAAAATACCCAAAAAAAAAAATTAATATCCTGAAACTCCACTTGACGCTGGCCTCCAAGGTCACCTGAACTGATTGTAGGGTGGGCCATAAGGGTGTTGGCGGTTTAAATCTTCAATTTCTCGGTAACGCGCGGCGTGGGGTGGCGGGGGGATATGTTGTTCGCTGCGCCGCTTCCTGTAAATTTAGTCGCCATGGAGCCGTACACGGGAGTGCAGCGTGCATTTTGTGTCCGAGCGTATTACGAAAACAATAAATCAGTGATTACTGCACGACGTTTGTATCGGCATGAACATGGTTTACACGATTTAAGTGAAGTTCCAAGCGCCAATGTGATACGAAAATAGATCAGAATGTTCGAAACAACCGGCTCAACAGTACCAATTACGGTTCCTGGTCGCCCAGTTTCTGCAAGATCAGCCGACATTGTGGAGCGTGTTCGTGTTTCAGTTCACGACGGTAAGAGCGAATAATTATTGCAACATGCTAGCAGACTTTTTGGTGCCAGCTTTGCAAGAACTTCAAGGCAATACCTCGGGGATGTGGTTTCAACAGGATGGGACCACATGTCATACAGCTAGGGTATCCATAGAGCTGCTGAAAAATGTTTTTCCTGGAAAACTCATTTCGAAAAGGGGGGATATTGAATGGCCCCACGTAGCCCCGATCTCTCTCCATGCGATTATTTTCTATGGGGCTACCTCAAATCGGTAGTCTACGAGAATAATTCGACCAATTTAGAGCAGTTGAAGAGGAACATTATTCAGGAAAGTAACAAAATACCGAGAACAACTTTTCAACGAGTTTTCCAAAATTTGCGATTTCGGTTCCAAGAGTGTCAAGCAGCCGAGGGAAGCCATTTGGACAACATTATTTTTAAGTCTTAAAAGTTCCCATGCTTCTACTTTTTAAAAATACAAATATATTTTTTTTATGTTTCGTAGTTTTTTTTAGTTGAATATTTAAACCGTCAACACCCTTATGACCCACCCTGTATAAAGAAATATTTATATATTTTTTTTTTTCTTAAGAAACCTTGATTTTTCAAAAGAAAATTTGATAACAAACTTTTTAATGGCAACAACTTTTCATACTCAGCCAACTTTACATTCTGTCAAAACAAAAGATACCTAGAATTGGTCAACAAAACACAAAATATGTATTATTATACAAATTCATTGTACCGTCCCATATAACACGTTCATGCCAATGAATAATCCAATCATAAAAACACTTTTGAACACATTATCCACAGAAAACTTCAGTACCAACTAGTAATATAAAATAAAATGGAATTTTCTTTACAACACTAAGAAGAAAAAAATAAAATAAAATAAATGAAATACAGTGATTAAAAAAAAGTTATTTGAATTTCTTATTGTAGCGTAATTGGTGCACCATCCTGTATTATATATATACAAAGAAATATTTGAATTAACTTCTTTATTTTAAGAATCCTTGAGTTTTTAAAGGAAAGTTGGATAATAACATTTCAAAGACAACAACTTTTCATGGCCGGCCTACTTTCCATTCTGTCAAAAAAAAAGTACCTGGAATTGCTCAACAAAACACAAAATGTGTATTACATTTATGACACTCCAATAATCCAATCATCAACACATTTTTTAAACATATTATTTGCAGAAAACTTCAGTTCTTGGCACAAATTATTTATTTACATTATTTGAATTGATGAGTTACATTTTAGGAAGAAAAAACAGCCTGTCTGAGCCACGTCAGGTGAACTCGGTAGCTTTTAATTGATATTTGTTGAGTTCTTGGACAGAAATTCGTTCACAACGGCACAAAATCGATAAGTTTTCTTTCCACAATTTTGATTTTTGTCTTATCAAACGCTGCATAACGCCAAGATGATATTTTTAATTTAGCTTCCGACCTTCTGACGAGGATTCCGACTGCACAAAATCGCGATATTCAAAAAAATTAGCAATATTACCTTTGCTTCTAATCGACATTGAGGCGACCTTTTCGTGATTGTGCTTTAGGCGTTTGAGTTTTTGGAAAAATGCTGATCCTTCGGAACTAGTCCATCGGTAACGCTTTTTATAAGCAAGCAATTATAAATATTGTTTCGCCAGACATAGACAACTCGGCAGCTTTCTCTCTCAAACTTAAATTGAAGGGTGTCCCAACAAGAACGCAAGATTTAAATTTGACGCCATTCGAAGTGTCATTGTTTGACATTTGAACAATTATTATTGTTTGCTAGTAGAAGGTACGAGGTTAGTAAAAATGGAGCGCTACACGAATGAACAACGCATTCTCATTGTGAAATTGTTTTACCAAAATGGTGAAAGTTTTGCGGCTACAGTTCGCAAATTGCGATCAATTTGAGATCACAATAGTGCTCCAAAAGAGTCAACTGTAAAGATATTAATGGATAAATTTGCCAAAACTGGGACTGTTAGTGATGTCAAGACAACAACGCCCCTTCGACCAGGACGATCGACCGAAAATGTCGCAGCTGTATATGATGATGTCGCTCAAACTCCATCCACCTCAATTCGACACCGAGCTCAGCAAATTGGTGTCTCCAAATCCACTATGCAGCGAATTTTGACGAAAGATTTGACTTTGCCGATAAAATCATCTTCAGTGACGAGACCCATTTCCATCTTGAAGAAAAATCCCCGACTGATTCACGAGAAGCAAATGCATCCTCAACGTGTCACTGTGTGGTGTGGATTTTGGGCTGGAAGAATCATTGAACCTTTTTTTATGAAAATGAGGCATGTCAAGCGCAAACAGTCAATGGTGTTCGATATCATGAAATGATAACCAGTTTTTCGTGCCAATTCAATTGCTGCATCAGTCATTTTCCGGTAGTGTTATTTCGCGTTTTGGGGACCAGAATTGGCCGCCTAGATCGTGCGATTTAGCACCATTAGACTTTTTTTCTTTAGGGTTTTTTGAAGTCGATGGTTTACGCGAATAAGCCGACAACGACACAAGTCTTAAAAGAGGATATTGGACGCTGCATTAATGAAATACCGCAGCATTTATGCAAAACGGTCATTGAAAATTTAATTAAAAGATCGCGTGTGTGCCAGCAAAGCCGCGGCGGCCATCTGCCCGATGTGTTGTTCCATACATAACTTCATTCTGTCTACTTTACAATATAATGAAGTTTCACGATTTTTGTTTTTTTTAATATCTGTGTTTTATTTAAAATTTAAATGTTGCGTTCTTGTTGGGACACCCTTTACTTCATAATTTTCTTCACTTTAACGATGTTAACTTCAGTTGAAGGTGTTGATGGCCAACCAGAACGAGACATATCTTCCATTACATCCCGAGCGCTCTTGATTATACTGTAGCTCTCATATGCAAATGTTTTTGACAAAGTTAATTCACTCTATGTGAATCTTTCGAAACTCCATTTGCAATACAAAATTTGAGACAAATTCTTTGTTCGATATTTTTATCAACTGTAAAAATTGCAAAACACACTTGATATTAACTGAGAAAATAGAACACTGTAAACAAACCTAAACTCCGTATCAATATAAAGGAAAGTTATGCCAACTTAGCGACGCAAAGAATTTTTACAATCCTTTTTAAATAATTAATTCCAAGCACTCTTTGATATAATGTATTAAACCATGGTTTAAACATATTTTAGTGACCATTTTAAAATCTACACGATTGGCGAATTTACTCACTACTTTGACGAAATTTTTTTACTGACCATTTATGTTTCTCCAGTAATTATTTGCCAACAGAACAATTTTCACTACCCAAAATTGTAAGGACACGAAATTAGTTATCACAAAAGCACTTACGACAGCTCCCAGAAGTTTTTTTGTTAAAAAAATTATTTCACAAATCGTATATATATTGTTCGGCATAATTTTCTTAATTTTCACATAGAGTTTATCCTTTAACTTCTGGAGGTATAATAGAAGACAGCATCACCTAAATAGATCTCTTGTAATTTTTTTTTTTTAATTTTTTTAATTTGTATGTTGTATTGGACTCCGTAACACCGAACACTATTGTTCACTTTGAATGCAATTTACATTTGTCGGATCTATTTTATATATTTCACGACAATTTTACAACTAATTGTAGCAACGTTATAAACCTAGCATTTATAGTGTAGCGACACTTAAGATTTTAAAAATTTGATTTACAATTTCTGCTACAGAGCTAGGAAAATAAGATAATTTCTTTTATCGTCTTGATTTGTTATTATAGTTTATCGCTGCAACAAAATTGCATAACTGCCAGACGAACTAATCAGCGAAAAGATTGGCGTCTTCCACTGACGCTTCTTTTCAATGCATTTTAATCTTTTTCGCATCGGACATTCGTTCGCATGCGTTTCGAAAATACTAAACAGAAAAACGCACACTTACTTGTGAGCTCTCTTATCTTGTAATGACACCCACAGACAGACATATTCTCATTCTTATTTTTAGCATGACAATTTTAGTTTCAACGAAGAGATAGATAAATCACACTAAAGTCATACTTGTCAATTATCGTGGAATATTACGACTAATATAGTGACCGATCGTGGCGCGATGGTTGGTACACGCGACTATCATTCGCATGATCGCAGGTTCAACCCCGCATGCAGCCACCTATTACCTATTATTCGATGTAGTCTTCGAGTAGTCGAATAATCGACAAGTCTGGTAAATATTCCTCAAACTGTGACGTTTGGAAGCGCTGTTAAAAACTGTAGGCCCCGTAGGGTGAATCTAACAAAAAGGGCGCGTGTGAGCTCACTGAATGTAAGAAGCTCTCCCATATCTCATTCATTGGATGCAGTGCAATTTGTTGTTTATTGTCATAAATATTATTTGCAACATTTGCTGCGACGGTTCATACACCCTACTATCTTTCGCATGATCCCGGCTTAAAACGCGTACACAGTTACCTATCATTATTTAAGCGGCAGTCATCCTGATGTGTCTGAAGAACATTTTGAGTAGTCGATTAATCAACAATGCTGGTAAATCTTTCTCAAACTGTGATTTTCGGAACTATGGTCAAACTGTAGGTCATGTTGAGTGAATCTGCAAATAGATTGCGTGTAAGCTCGCTGTTCTCCTATATCTCATTCATTGGATTCAAGGGAATTTGTTTGTCTTATTCCCACTCAAGGAAAACAGGTACGCGTTAAGTACCATCTTTTCGTCGATTATAAAACTGTCTTCGACCATCCGATATGGTAAATTTTATATAAGACTACGACCGAATTTGACATTCCCGCAAAGTTTATTCTTTATACTTGATTGTACGATAAAGCCGATTATCATGAAGTCTTCAGTACTGATAAGCAATAATTCTAGTAAGCCTTTTTACACAAAACGAGGATTTTGACAGAATGACTGCATATCGTGTGAACTCTTCAACATACTGTTTAAGATTACCATGATCATGATCATTCTGCTATACTGTATACTGACCATTCTGAACGATAACACCCTTTTTCAAACACTGCTTCTTGATATTTGAGAAGATTGCAATAAGATTTCATATTTTTCAACTGATAATATCATTTTATCCACATACCCGGTTAACTTGTTCTTGTTTTTTTTTTTATATAAACCGAATAACGACTATAAATTGCACACAGCGCTTTGATCTTCTGCGCCTCTTTTCCAATACGTGGTATTAAAATTTCGCAAAATACTGATACTCTCGTCATAGTTTTGGTCACCCGGCCCGTTCCATCGATTTTATTGTCGTGTTGACGCCTTCTTAATGTTTGAGAAGATTGCAGTAACATTTCATATTTTTTAACCGATATTGTCACTTCATCCACATACCCGGTTAACTTGTACTTGCCTACTTAGATGACTTTTTACATATACCAAGTAACGACTATAAATCGCACACAGGAAAAATTAACAACGCTTTAATCATCTGGGCCTCTTTTCCAATTCGTTGCATTAAAATTTCTCAAAATCCTGATACTTTCACAATAGTTTTGGTCGGCCTACCCGTCCCATTGATTTTGTTGCCGTAGACTTTATGTGCCGGACGATTTTCATATAGCTCATGACTGATGTCGTAACACACCTATGCACTCCAATAGCGGCAATAACTTCATTACATTTAGGGCAGGTTTTCCCCCTGAAAACTGAATTCTTCTTCGAGAGAGACAGCTTAGGCAGCTCTTCTTACAGTATTAAAGCTCACTCCAAAATTATAGTCGTCAACGCTTACGTGGCATCGAGATGATGCCAGTTTGCAGATTTCCTAACGATCACTTTTTTTTTGTTTTGTTTGCTGTATTGTAAATCTTAGTCTGTTGAAGATTTAACTGATCTAAAATCTAAATCATAAACTCCACTCAGGTCAGGTATAATATATTCAATATGTACTTACCCAGCCCATATCATCTCCTTCAGCATCTATAAGGAAACACCCAAGTATCATTTGACCAAATGTATTCAATGATTTTTATGCGGATTGAGCCATGTCCATCTGTATAGTAGGCAAGAAAAATGCTGTAAATCTTTATGAAATCTCAAAAATAAAAAAAAAAATTTGCACAAACTAATACTTTGCGGGATTGTAAATGGGCTATATCGGTCCATTGTATGATACCTACATACAAATTTACTGATTTTTCTAGATTTTTTTTCTGTACAGCTCCAAATATGTAAACTGTAGCAACCTGAATATTTGTCCACTGTTTTGTTTTATTATTCCTTTAGAAAATCTAACGCCTAAACATGTCCCTTCTGGTACCTCCCATACAAATTATCGATTTAACCAATATATACCTATATGTACTTCCGCGTTAGTTCACTGTATGTACGAGTAAGAAGCTCTCCCACGTCTCATTCATGAGATGCAAGAAAACAATTCGTAAGTTCATATCTCCTATACAGTTCTACTAAATTCAGTAAATTTTGGTACACATTAAGGATCTGCTTAAGTAAGATCTAAGAATGAAAATTGAAGTTGCTGTCACGTTTTTTCTGGTATCAACCGCACAAATGGGCCAGTTTTACGAAACTCAACATTTTCTCTTAACTCCTATTATGAGATCTGAAGTGAGCTAAATTTGTGTCCATTATTTGACTCTATAAAACCTTGTGAAAATTGAGAAAATCAATTACCTCATCACGCCTCCTTACAAATGACCAAGTTCCTATCTTCTATACAGTTACACTAAATTGAGGCACCTAAGGTATCTCCTAAATGAAAATGGACAGCATTGTGACACCCCTTCTCGTACTCCCCACACAAATTGACCGGTTTTGTGATATTCGATTTTTCCTCGTAGCTCTTAATAAACAAATTGCAGTGATCTGAAGTGTTGCCTATTTATTCTTTTTCTATATTTCTTCGCCAAATTTGAGAAAATTGACAACATCTTCTAGGGACGTGGGTGTCTGTCTCCTGCATAAAAGACCAATTTAATTCATCTATTCTTAGATTCATATCTTCCACGCAGTTATACTAAATTAAGCCAAATTTAGTACACATTAAGTGTATCCTACTTTAATGTCTAACCACTCCTCTTTTGATAACTCCCATACAAATGATAGATTTAGCCCATTCCAGCCGCATACGACGGCGGTCAACAAACTAGCCGACCTGCCATCAGTTTGAAACAAAAAAAAAAATGATTTTGATGAAAAGTGGCAACCTTATAAAACATATGTTTCAAGTTTCAAGGCGTCATGTTGTTTAGTACTTTTATTTGAGCCATCAAAAGTAAACGATCTCAGTGAATTTGTAAATAAGGAAAAAATTGGTCATCGCTATGTAATTCCAGATCTCCATTCGGAAGGTCTCAGTCCAACCAATATTGAAGCCGAGCTAAATTCTATTCCGGGGTAGTCTGCTCTTTCGTTTACGACTGTAATATGTTGGGTAGTAGAATTTAAATGAGGCCGTACGAGATGACAGAACAAACTCCATAGTTGTCGACCAATTGAAGTGTCCACGCCAGACACGGTTAAGAAAATCATAAAAATTGCATTGGACGATCGTCTGCTTAAGGTGTATGAGCTAGCTGAAATGATACGCATTACATCGTATATTGGCCGAAGATTTGAAGATGAGAAAACTGTGCGAAAGATGGATGCCGCGCTTGCTTTCAATAGAGCAAAAACAGCGTCGTGAAGATGTGTCAGTAGAGTTTTTGACGATGTTTCACCGCAATAAAGCCAAATTTTTGCTCCGATTTATAACCATTTATTAGACATAGGTCCACCACTTCACACCTGACACAAAGGAACTGTCAAACCAATGGAATAGTCAAAGTGGTGGACCGAGGTCCAAAGAATGCGTAAACGGTTCCATCTGCACGCAAGGCCACGGCGACTGTTTTTTAGGATGCGAATGGGATTATTTACATTGACTATCTTCAGAAAGGAAAACCCGTAAACAGCGAATATTGGGCTAATTTATTGCAGCGTTAGTGACGAAATTATGAAATTGAATTTCGCTGGAAGAAGGTTATGTTGACAAATAAAGGAACATTTTCCAACTATCTTGCGTCTTCTTTGTTAGGACGGCTAGTTTTTAGTTGAATTGAATTCAGCCAAATTTTTTACGCGTCGCGCTTTTGATAAACTTAATTCTGAGAATCAAAATATTGCAGTACTACAGGGTGATTTTTTAATCGTAGTTTTTTTTTTTTTTAAATCAAATAAAACACTCAAATTTGCATCATATATTAAAATTTTCTTATTGGCATCGATAAATTGGTCTTTGCCATTTAATTTTTAAAGATAATTTCATGTAAATGTTGTCCGCGGCTACATCTCAAAAATGTCCATTGGGAAGGTCCAATTTTTCGTCACTTTTTCGAGCATTTCGGCCTTTTTTCAACGAATAACGCGTGTTAAGTTATCCTGAAAGGCTTCGATAGTGTTCTGCTTGTCCACATAGACTAACGACTTGACATAACCCCACAAGAAATAATCAAGAGGCGTTAAATCGCAAAATCTTGGGGGTCAACTTACAGCGCCAAATCGAGAGATAAGCTGCTCACCAAATTCATCCCTCAACATATCCATTGTTTCACGAGCACTGTGGCATGTTGCACTGTCCAGATAAAACCACATGTCAACCAAGTTCAACTCAGCCAATTGGGGCAAAAAAACATCGCGTATCATGGCTCGATATCGTTCGCCGTTGACGGTAACGTCGTCTTTGAAGAAAAATGGATCGATGATGCCACCAGTCCATAAACCACAACAGACTGTCGTTTTTTCGGTACGCGTCGGTAATTCATGTATGCCATGTGGCTGTTCATCACTCCAGATGCGGCAGTTTTGCTTGTGTACGTATCCGTTCAGCAAGAAATGAGCCTCATCGCTGAACACAATTTTTCGATAAAACAGCGGATTTCGAATGGGCTTTTGTAACCATTCGCCAAAAATTAGACATTGTGGTAGGTCACTCGTCATTCCATGATGAAATGGCAGAGTATACTGTACACTTTTCACTTTGACAGATGACGCGTTTGAACGCCATTACCAACCAGTGCTGCCAACCTGAAAAACTTAAATCTTAAAAAATCACCCTATATGTTCACAGTTTACTGCAGTAACTTGAATATCAAGAGCGTTTATTGTAACGCTTGGCAGAATGTAAAACATCGACCAGATGATTCAACCGTTACTGATACTTTCCATATAAATTACTTTGTTCAACTCATAGACTGCTTCATTCGTACTTATTGTTCAATTATACTAAAGACACTCGTGCGCGTTAATTTCCAGCATTTATTGATAAGAACTCAATGATTTACCACACCCATTCCGAATCTTTTCACACTTTTCCACCAGCACAAAAGAACTTTGATTGAAGGTGTCTGTAAGTCAGTGCATCTGACTGACATTTCTATACTGGTTTAGTTATAAACTAATATATAGCATCTGAAATATTAAACCATTTTCCAACACAAATTTTGTGAACTTCTCTGAGGGTATTACTGAGTAACCTTTAATCGCTCACTTGAGCCTCATTAGCATTTCCCAATCCCCATTGGGAAGAAATGTTATCAATTAATTTCTAAATATTTGTAATCTGTACTATAATTGTAATGCATAGATAACCAACCATTTGTCTAATCAATCACTTATTTATTTGCCCCTTTCATTATAAATCCCGACACAAAATGAAAAGATTTGATTTTGTTTTCTTTTTTGTTTTTGTTTTTAATATACTGTATACATAGTTGTCATTAAAAAATATTGCAGACAGATTAAAATATATTTATAATTTATAATTACTGATTTTATTTTCCATATTTTTGAATTGCACCAAAATCACCATATAACTCATTATGGAGGCCAGAAGCTGCATAAGAATGAAATAAGAAATCAGAAGTTAATAATTATCAAGTAGAAAAGAGGAGTGTACAGGGTTGTTCATTCAGTGGTTTCAAAACCGCCGGTCTGGCAAGGTTGTCAGCTGTTAAATACCTGTCATCTGAAGTGTTGTTTATGTAATGAAAGGTTTGCCATTTACGAATATGGATTGTTTAACAACCAAAGAACGCATAAAAATAGTTAAAACTTACTGAAAAGAGGTGATTCGAATATGGGCACCTTTCGTGCATTACAGAGTGATTATGGTCGTCATAATCGACCTATTGCCAAGATTATGACAATATTTGAAGAGACTGGAAGTATTACAGACGTGGTAAAGCCTCTGCATCATCGCAATGTACGCGTTGCAGAAAATATCGCTTCTGTTAGTGAAAGTGTGGCGTATAATCTGAATCTCAATTTCGATCGCTTTGGCCGTATGATAACCGGTTTTTTCTTGGCCTGCTATTGAAGATTATGAACTGGCCGATATGTGGTTTCAACAAGACGGTGCCACAAGCCACACAACATGACAAATTTTGCCTTAATTGCATGAGATGTTTTCAGAAAGCATTATTTTACGTTTCATCGACGTCAATTGGCCACCAAGATCATGGGATTGGACGCCGTTAAACTTTTTTTGTGGGACTATGTCGAAGACTGTGTTTAGTTGGATAATCCTCAAACGTTGGAGCATTTGAAATTCAACATTCGTAACATACCGCCCGAAATGTGTGAAATAGTGGTCGAAAACCACCTCAAAACGATCCAGAGCTGCAAGCAATCCAGAGACGATCATTTAAATGACAAAATTGCATTTTATATACGATATACTGGCAAAATCCTAGCATTACAATGAAATAAAATTTTTATCAAAATCATAGCTTCAAATGTGTTTTATTTGACTTTAATTTTGAAACCGGTAAATGGAAAACCCGTTATAATAACTAACTAATCTCGTACATGGATGTAGTTGGCATTAACAAAATAGTACTGTTCTTGGTAAATGTAACCATTCGAGTAATGGTAAAAATGCTGTTGAATAAATGCGCTTTTCAATTTAACAGTCATTAAAAATAGATAAAGCTTTTTAACCGAAATGATTAAGATAGGGAAACTCAGTTACTTTTGATTATAATTTTCTTGCCACGGGCAAAAATGGTCAGTTAGGTTAGTTAGTCTGATAGTAAAAGATAATAATAAAATAATGTCAATTGAAACATTAGGAGATTATAATTGAGTTAAATAAGATTAATTTACTTTATAACATTATTATTCTGAAGAGAAAATCATATTAAGAATTTTCTCTTAAAAAACAAACAGATTTTTACGTCACTTTTACGTCTATTTATGCATCAACGAAATTATTCAGCCCATAGCGACAAGAAATGTGATCAAATTTTCAACACAGTGGGCACGAAGATTTCAAAAATTGTACTCCATTTCCAGAGTTTTCTCAAATGGTTTAAAATACACAACATACAGTAAAAATAAATAAATTTTTTTTCTAATAAATGATTTTAGTAATTTATATGTCGTTTTGTATAATGGAATGGAATGGGCTTGCGCAAGATAAAAATTTCGGTCTCAAAAGACTACTTAGACAGTTTTGTGATTCCTTGACTCATTATTGTTTGAGCGCATGTCAAAAATGGACACCAACTTTTCTCTCTGTTGGTGTCCTTTTTTGGCATATTTAATAAAATAAATATTTTATTCTTTTTATTAAGGCGGAAACTCAGGTCAGGCGGCTGAAAACTTAGATAGTGTTTATGGTCCTGATACTGTAACCGCCAATCACGCCCTATTTCGATGTTGTCGATTCCATTCCGGTTATTTTGATGTTAAAAATGCACCACACTCTGAAAGACCAATTATCGAAAATGTCAATAGAATATCGGAAATTGTCAAGTCCGACAATCATACTTATAAACACTGTTTCGATTGCGCTCTAGCAGAATATTCAACAAAAACTGCTTTGCCACCACTTAAATAAGGCTAAATACGAAAAAAGCTCAATGTATGGGTGCAACATGAGTTAACGCAAAAAAATATCTCAGAGACTTAATTTCCAGTTGCTTAATATCAACAAAATCGGCCCATTTCTAAAGCGGGTAGTAATTGGCGATGAAAAAACGGATCGCTTACGGCAAAGCCAAGCGAAAATGGTGGCGATCGAATAGAGGTCAGCCGACGCAATTAGTGCTGTGTATTTGATAAGATTGGCAAGGGAAACATTCGCTATGAGATTTGGCCAGAAGGGGAGAAGGTTGTCCCATCAGGATAACGTCAGGCGACATACATCGACAGTTACTCGCCAGAAACGCCAAGAGCTTGGTTGGGAGGTACTTATGCATCCAGAATATAGTCCAGAGCTGGCCCTAAGTGATTACCACCTGTTCCTGTCTATGGCGAATGCCTTTGCTGGTGAAAAATTCACTTGTGAAAATCGATTGTGTCAGTTTTTTGCCAGTAGCAACGAGAGTTTCTATGAGGCAGGCATAAAGGAAATCAAATCTTTCGTGCAAAAGTAATAGATTTATATTTATTTTATATTACAAAAAAAGAATTCTTAAAGCAAAATAAAAAGTAAAATTAGGAAACGTAAACCCAAAAAACATAAAATATGAAAAGTAGAAATGAAAAATAAGAGTAATAAAAGTATGAAGTAATTTGACGGTAACGCAGTCTTGGGCTACAAATGTCATGATCAAAAAATGAAATGAAATATCTTGTTTGAGCAGATTTCGACTATACCGTTTGTAGTCGTCACAATTACCAGTAAAACTAACGATTTCCACAGGCGATTTGTGCAGTCTAAATGCCGTTTAAGTTTAAATATATAATGTAAACTTGTATCGTTCGGTAAGCCGATTACGTGGACTAATAAGTTTGGTCTAAGTACCCGAAGCACATTCCTATTAGAGTGATGATTTTCCTAAATTGGTTAATTAATTTTCTTAATCAAATAATAGTGAACAAATATGTCATGGTAGTTTGGCAGTTTGATCTGTCGCAAAATCTGCACTAGAAAAAGCACCTTTAAATGGTGTACTCATTATACAAGAAAAAGACACCCCATTCGATGTTCTCAAACCATGTTTACTCTGACCTTTAACAACTTATTATAAGGTTTTGTGTTGTAATTTGTAGCTACATCTGAAAAACGGATAACGATAAACTTGTTATCCATAATTCAAACCCGTAATCCAGATATATTTAATATCTAGTACTATATTTTAATATTAACATTAGTTTTAGAATGAAATTACAGAGCGAATTTATTGGACAGAAAAACGTATTTGTGAATTTCACTTTGGTGATATCTCCTAAACCTGACAAAACTCTGAAAATTTAATATTATTTTTGAATCCATCAGTTAACGCAGCATCGTTTTCGTAGAAAAATGTACCATGGACGTAAAATTTCCATTTTAATTTTAAGTTTAAAAATATAAAGTGCTGAAAAAAATTATGATACTCGTATATAAATCTTATACTTTTCATACACCATACATCAATATATATTTCTCCTGTACGTAGAATGAGTTGTTATCAAGTTATCCTCTTAATATGTTAAAAAAAAGCATATAAAAACCTGAAACAAAGTCTTCTTCTCCATTGTAAAAAATCCACAAATATTCAGTACGGGTTTTGGACGTAAACTCTTCCAAAGAAACTTGTCGATCTATGAGAAAAATTAGAGAATAAATAATCATATCAAATTAAATATTAAAAATAATATTAAAAATATTAAATATTAAAAAAAAAAAATAAAGAGGGGACTCAAAAAAAGTTCGATTAATAATCAAACAAATTTTGTAATTTTCACAGTTAATCTTACTCACTTATATGGCGATCAGAACCGAACATATAATCGATTATACGCCATACGAGTACGTATATAACTCACTCTCTTTAGCTTTTGCATTCCTTCTAATTCGACATATTAGAACATTAGAAGACATTTAAGAAATCTGGACATTCGAACGAATTCTTAGTCAACATCTTCTGCGACCTACATCAGGTTTATTGTCGAAGATTCTTCATGAGATAGAGCATTTTTATCCATCCACATGATAAAGCTAAGCCGAAGTAATTGGCAAAATTTGATGGCCTTTGCCAAATCGATGACCTGGTCCCACCAAATACAGAGCATAACTTTTGCAGCGTGAATATTCGGCTCCCATAACTTTATTGGATTGCTGTAATGACTTAATTTTTCATCACCCGTTACAACACGATGAATAAAACCCTTCCTTTTTGTCGCTGAAGCAGTTGTTCACAGACGAAAAAACGACGCTCAACTCATAAGGAACCCAAGTTCCTTGCTTTTGAATCATTCCCAACGCATGCAATCGCTTGGAATTGGCTTAGCGGATAATTTCTAATACTGAAGCAAGTTCCACCTGCGTTTGGCACGGACCCCCGCCAAGCAATGCCGTCAATTCAGTGCCTTCGAAGGTTTTTCGTCTTTTTTCACGCGAACGAACGGTCGTCAACATTAAAATCACCGTCTTTAAAGCAACGGAACCGGTCTCGACACGTTGTCTCACACAAAGTAGCGTCTCCGTAAACATTTTGAAACTATCGATGACGTTTAGCCGCCGTTTTCTTCGATCAAAAGAAGAAAATCAATACTTCCGGCATATGACGATTATTTGGCACAAAATCATACATATTCATACAACCAAAAGAATATGACGTCAAAAGAAAATCGCTATTGCGTCGAGGCGGTATGTTTGCCATAAGCCTAAGCTTGACATATGAAGTTTAGGTTACGACAGAATCGACTAGCACTTGCAGCTGGTGCCATCTGATGGCAAACAGCGGGAAC
Organism: Philornis downsi; assembly: GCA_019455685.1. Lineage (NCBI taxonomy): Eukaryota > Metazoa > Arthropoda > Insecta > Diptera > Muscidae > Philornis > Philornis downsi. The sequence goes on along the minus strand of JAHXMU010000097.1, from coordinate 1,657,381 downwards.
TTAGTTGCGCATAATAAAATACCCCACAGTCCAGTATTTTGTGAGATGGTAGCCGGAGATTGTTAATAGTACAAGGGTGGTCCCAAAACTGCCCAACCTAACAAAGAAGACACAAAAAAATTGGCAATAATGTTTTTTATTTTTCAACTAGCTGACCCGGCAAACGTTGTTTTGCCTTCAAAGATTCATTGTTAATGTGGTAAAAAAAATTAATTGCAAAAATCTCATCTCCAACGCCATCTATCACTTCAAAAACCTTTTAAACCTTCCGGAATACTCTACCAATAATTTAAGACCAAAATGAGCCAAATCGGTCCAACCGTTCTCGAGCTTTAGCGAGACTAACGCACAGCAATTGATTTTTATATATATAGATGTATTCTCCTTTGAGTTTAATACACTTTCTTCAGCGATATTCAATACCTTCTATACTCAGTTTATAGTAAGAACTGCCAAACTCCACAAAATAGCCATTAAGTGTCGGTCTCTTCAATGTTGACAAATTTTTTACCAACGACCCATTTTTTCAAGTCTGGAAATAGAAAATAGTCCGAAGGAGCTAAAACTGGCGAATGAGGTGCGTGATGAAGCAATTCCAACACTTTCTTTTTCGCCAAATGCGGCTTTTTCCATAATTTCATTACCTAAATGTCGCAATAAATTTGAATAATATTCGTCCTTCATGGTGTTTTGGACACGGTTCTCCTATTTTAGTCCACTGCTTTAGATGTTCCTTTATCTTAGGTGTGAAGTTGTGGACCTATGTCTCATCTATGGTTATAAATCGACGCAAAAATGCAAAACATCGCCTAACACTCCACTGGAACATTTTCTCGACGCTGTTTTTGCTCTATAGAAAGTAAACGCGGCACCCACCTTCCGCACAGCTTTCTCATCTTCAAATCTTCAGTCAATGCCAGATGTATAACACTTTTTGCCTAACATTTCAGCTAGCTCACTCACCTTCGGCCTACCGTCACCCAACACCACTTGGTGGATTTTCTTAGCCGTCAAGCGAGGACACCTCAATTGGTTGACCACTACGGTGTTCATCTAGCCAGGCTCGTACGGCCTCATTGAAACTCTGCTACCCAATATTTTACAGTCGCAGACGAAGGAACAGACTCCCCTAGAGTATTATCTAGCTCGACTTTAATATTGGTTGGACTGAGAGCTTTCAAATGGAAATATTGAATTATATAACGATTAATTTTTTTCCATGTTTACAAATTCACGGAAATTTTTAATTTTGATGGCTCAAATAAGAATACTAACAATGTGGGGTCCTGAAACTTGAAACATATGTTTTATAAGATTGCTTTTCATCAAAATAATTTTACCACTGGCACTGGCACTACTGGCACTATCTATATATCAGGTAGTCTACTTATGGGACTGCTCTCACACAGATGATTAATTTATCGCATATATTTTTAGGCTCATATCGTTTATTCGATTGCACTAAATTCAATTGAATTAAGTACAAATAATATACGAATTAGCAAAATATTGCCTGAAAATGAAAACAGCTGGAATTGTCAGGTCCCAGCTGCTGCCTCCCATATAAATTGGCAAATTCAGTTTTTTTCCTTCGTGTAACCCCTGATATGTGCTTTGCAGGAACTTGAATTTTTGCCCATTATTTCACTTTATAATTCTAGGAATATAAAATATGAGAAAATCGATTCTGAATCTGCCATACAAGTGACCGATTTAATCCCTCTATTCTTAGGTTTACATCTACTACACAGCTACACTGAATTAGTCAAATTCGATACAATTCAAGAATTCACTAAGCTAATGTCTGATAGTTAAAAAGGGGCCGTATTGTTTCGCTTCTTATGGTAGCTCCCATACAAGTCGGGCGATTCTAACAAATTTAGCAAACTAAAATTTTGTTCATTGTACTACTCGTACTTTATAGTGTTTGGCAAAATTTTAAAAAAGATCGAACAAGCGCCACGCCCCTACAAACATACAGATGACCAATTTATGCTATACATTCACGCGTTTTATAAACTTGGTTTTGGAATTAAAAATGAGTGATTTAACGAATGTGTAAACCGCAACAACTTACAAAAATGTAAAAAAACTTAAGCAAATAAAATAATCAAACAAAATGTTCAATTGCATTTGAATTGGATGTTTTTTATAAATCAGATACTTACCATCTTATTGCCTTGACTGTTTAATCTGGATTTCCTTACAAGAATGGTAATAGTCCTTTTAGCCTATTTAAAAATAAACAAAATCATGTTATTGTTCACATGTTTTTATATAGGATTATCCATTCAGTGGTTTTACAACCGCCGCACACTGTGGTAATTCACAAATCTTGCCAGAAAAAAATTTAAAAATTAATGTCTGGCAACATTCCTTCTGATCGTTTAATGAGCGTCTCAATACTATAGGTAACCGTAATTCAGTTTTTGTTTGCTTGTTTTTAGCTGTGATTAGGAAAAATTGAGCTTTAAAGTCAGTTGTTGTCAACAGGTGCATTCAAATTTCATAGATAAGCGTACAGGGTTGTCCATATTCGACGGACCCATCTGGCAACGCCATAACTTTTGACAGAGATGTCAGATCGCTTAATGACATACCGCGTTTGAAGCGTCAGTCCAAGCAGATTTTTACCATGGAACAATACACGCCACGCGAGCGCTCTGAAATAGTTGAAATTTACATTCAACAGAAGAAGTCAATTGTGAAAACTCAACGTGCTTTTAAAATATTAAAAAATGTGAGAAGTGCGCCTTCTAAGAACACCATTAAGCGTTTATACGAACAATTTTCGACTGGTGAGGCTCTTTCTAATCCGAAGAGGCCAAATAAAAGTCGACCAAGGCGATCGGCCGAGAATATCGCTGCCGTACGAGCCAGTGTTGAGAGGTCCCCAAGAACATCCCAAAAACGCCGTTCTCAGCAGTTGGGCATGGCTCGGTCCACTTTACAACGGATTATTCGCGTTGATTTGCATTTGTTCCCGTACAAAATTCAATTGACGCAAAGATTGTTGCCTGCGGACAAGCCTCGTCGATTGGAATGGGCCCAACGAGTCATCGAAATGGCCGATAATGACGAGCAATTTTGGAACAAAATTATCATGTCCGATGAAGCCCATTTCACATTGAATGGGACCGTCAATAAGCAAAATTGCAGTATTTATGCCACTGAAAATCCTCAGGAGATTCAAGAATTGCCTCTTCATGACGAAAAAGTCACAGTTTGGTTTTTCTTCCAAAACGAAAATGGCCATGCTGTTACCATCAACCAGGAGCGTTATCGCGACATGATGACCAATTTTGTGATGCCAATTACAATTACAATTCTGAGACGGCGCTCCACCGCACACAAGTCGCATAACAATCGATTTTCTGAAGAATTTGTTTCCGGGCCGTTTGATGTCGAAAAGTGGTGATTTGGACTGGCCACCGCGTTCGCCCGATTTGACGCCCGCTGACTTCTTCTTGTGGGGACATTTGAAGTCAAAGGTTTACGTTAACAAGCCAAGGACCGTAGAAGAGCTCAAGGACAACATTCGTGAAGAAATAGCCGCTCTTCCGGCCGAAATGTTGGCGAAAACGAAAATGCAAAAATGCTGCAAAAAGGGCACAATACGCCATCAACGCCAGAGGCGGCCATTTGAGAGATATCATATTCAAAAATTGATGTAAACAAATCTACTTGGAACAAATTAAATTAATAAGATTGCCAACCGCCAAATTTTTATTTTTTTCTTTGATTTTTTTTTAAAAAACATGGGTCCGTCGAATATGGGCAACCCTGTATTATTTGTATGACTTTGTTCTATGATTAACAAGTCTACGGTGATTTTATTGTCATAATTTTTTTTTTGATTATTATTAAGCTTTATTTCAAGAAAATATATTACAATTTTCATTTAAATATTTCCATTATAAGCATTAAAAAATTTTTTTTTTCTGAGAAGTTCAGAAAGTGCTAAAAATAAAATAGTTCCGGTGTAAATCTATGTTTTAGTTAATCTTTGAAGTATTTGGTTTAAGGTAAATCAAAAACATCTTGCGCGTTTTTGCGACTGCCATAAATTTTTTTCACTTTTCCAGTATGATTCTTTCGAGAAAGGACATTTTTGAAGAATGGATAAGAACTCCCAAATACGCCTTATTGGCATTAATAATGGTTAGATATGGTCTGCAAGATATATCAGGAGACGTGGAAAGAAATCGTAAGGCAAACATAAATATTATTTGTTTTAAGCTAGCCGAAAAATGGATAAAAAGTAGAAGACATCGTGACCGTTTCTTAACATTAAATTCAATTTGACATGATGAACCTATTGATGAAAATGCTTTTGAAAGTTGTATTATTGTCACACGAAATTTATACTTAAACGAATACCTATGGTATATTATGCCAGTTAGCGTCCATAAAATCCTTTTTAATGGAAAAAATATTATAAGGTCTTGCATACTTCCTATAGGACAGCTGTCAGAAGAAGCTCAAGAAGCAAGAAATAAGGATACGAGGAAATTTAGAAAGTTGTTAAGTGAGATAAACATCGAGAATAGATACAAATACAGATCTTTTCAATCGGCTATTAATTTCTTCAGATCCTTTTATCGCAAGTTTGCGTCACACTCCCTTTCGAGTTCGAAGATCGATGACAAAGAAGAAGAAGAATCTTTTAACGATGCACATGAAATTGACTAGATTAAAATCTCTATATTTATGTGCTTTTTCTGTATTACTAATGTAATAAAGCAAAAACATGTGAATAAAACGATTACTATTAAATATTTATTAAAAATATTAAAATTATTTTAATACTAAAAATGACTACATCCAACTTTTTACATAAAAACTCTCCTAATAATTTTATTATATTATTAATTAGTTGTATTCAACGTAAATATTAGTATATATGTATATAACTACAAATAATCTCAGAGCATGTATTTAAGAAACCAATCTTTTATCTTAAAAATATTTTTTTGTTGACAGTGTGAACTATTTACTTTTTGCGTCATTTTACTAAAAAAACTTTTTTCTAAAAAAAAAAGTTGATTTTTTACAAGCATTTATAAATTTCAACTCATTTTTTGTTTCATACATAAGTGAGAATTTATTAATTTTGTCCAGTTAGATTTGTGATCTACCACACTGTGCACCGGTCTGGCAGGGCTGTCAGCTGTTAAATACCTGTCACCTGAAGTGATATTTATGTAGTGAAAGATTTGCCACTTGGAATATGAATCGTGTAACAACCGAAGCTCGCGTAAAAATAGTCAAAACTTACTAAATACAAAAGGAGTGATGGAAACGTGGGCTTTTAATCGAACAATCTTTTCGTCAGCGATGAAGCTCATTTCCCACTCGAAGAAACCAGAAATGATTGTGGAAAGGACACTGCGCCCTGAAGAAGTAACTGACATTATGGTCCGGAGGTGTCGTTGGCCCGCATTTTTCCGAAAACTACTTTAAAACAATTCACTGCTGGAACTAATCCATTCAAAGCATTACAGTGAAATAAAAGTTTCATCAAAATCATATATTTAGGTGTGTTTTATTTATAATAACTTTACTTTTTGAAACCGAAAAATGAATAACCCTATATAACGATGGTGAAATCAAAAGCAATGCTGAACTTTTAAAGTTAATCCCTCGTCTTGGTTGCTAGAATTGTTTCTAGTCCACGCATAAATTTACTGTGCAAATATCTAAAGCTTTCTCTTATACCAGAAATTGGCTAAACATAGGAGAGACTATAACGTCCAATAAAACGCAATTTTTGGCTTTTACCATAAACTATACAGTTATTCATTCATGTGCTTATTCGATTCTTAAATTGTAAAGTAAAATCAATTATCAAACATTGAAATCTACATATATTCTACAAGGCTGCCCCATTTTCAATTAATTACATTAAGTATTGAAAGGGTTTCAAGCATTTGATCCTATCGCTCTGAATCATCTTTATCCATTAGCACAACATGATCCAGCGCAACATCCACTGTAACTATAACGGGTTATAAATTTTTCGGTTTCAAAAGAAAGGTTAAATAGAACACATATAAAGCTATGATTTCGATGAAACTTTTAACTTTTGCCATTATGTACGAATTACAATGTCATTTAAATGATCGCCTCTGGATTGGTTGCAGCAGAAAATCTTTTTGGGGTAGTTTTCGAACACTTTCCCGCACATTTCGGCCGATATCTTGGCGATAACTCGACGAATGTTGGTTTTTTAAATGATCCAACTTTTGGGTAATATTCGTGTAAACACGGTCTTTTACGTAGCCAAACAAAAAAGCCTAACGGCGTCAAATCCCATGATTTTGGTGGGCAATTGACGTCCCCAAAATGTGAAATTACGCTTTCTGGAAACTTTTCATGCAATAAAACCAAAATCGGTCGTGTTGTGTGGCTCGTGGCACCGTCTTGGACATATCATCTAGTTCATAATCTTCAATTGCAGTCCAAAAAGAAGTAGGTTATCATACGGACATAGCTCTCTGAACTGACGGTAACGTTTCCTCCAGCGTCATTTTCGAAAAACTACGGTCCCATGACACCTCCAGATCATAATGCGCAACAAATAGTCATTCTTCCGAATAAAATAGCTTTTCCACAATCACTTCTAGGTTCTCCGAGCCCCATATGCGACAATTTTGCTTGTTGACGTAACCACCGATAAATAACTGCGATAAATAAGCTTCATCGCAGAAGAAACTGTTCGAAAAATTAGCATTGAAAGCCTGTTGCTGAAACACCCAATCAGCATATCTACGATGTTGTGAATGGGCAGCCGGCTTTAGTTGTTACATGAGCTGTACTCTATACGAATGGAGAGAATGGTGAAAATCCAAATGCATTATAAGCCGTAAGATAGGCGCGTTTGCTGAGAACGGCGTGGAATCAACAAATTCGGATTATCCGCCACACATTCACTAACAGAAGCGATATTTGTATTCGGCAGTGTGTATGTTGTAATGATGCACAGGCCTGATCACACCTCTAACGCTTCCAGTCTCTTCAAATTTCTTTATAATATTGCCAATTCCTAGCACGGTAGGTCGATTATGACGACCATAATCACCCCGTAATGCACGAAAAGTGCGCACGTTTAAATCACCACTTTTATAGTTAGTTTTAACTACTCTTATGCCTTCTTCGGTAGTTAAATGATCCACATTCGTAAAGGGCAAATCGTTCACTAAATAAGTAACACTTTAGATGACAGCTATTTAACAGCTGACAGCCTTGCCAGACCGCCGATTTTGAAACCACTAAACGGCTAACATTTTACTGTTGTGTGATTGAAAGCGCAACAAATTCTTCTCTAACCCCGATTTCCTCTAAGCAACAAGTCCGTCTTTTAAACAAAATATGAAACATGACATCGATCATGTAATAACAGACATACGAGTACATATTTCTAGCATCACGCAGGTGCGTAGGAAGAATCGTGTTATTAACATAAACCCATATTATAATACCATAATATCATATTATAATACCAAGATTGAGCTCAGCCAGAAGGATATACTATCGTACCCGAAAAGTAAGGCTATTTTTCATTCATTCAAAATACCTTTACGCATTCGAACATTGTGACATAGCCTGCAATGTATTTCACCTTAAAGCAATACAATTGTTTTTTTTCAATCGTTGAGGCGTGACAAATAGTCACTTTCCAAAGTGGCATTTAGGACACACTGCGATTCAGGTTAAATATTTTTCAGTCGACTCATTACGCTCCCCGAGGGGCAGCTTTTGAAGCTTAGGAAATATTGGATATGGCAACATGATGACTTCATAATTTTGGGATAATTTGATTGACATTCCATTCCTTTAGCGCCTTTGGGTAAGCAAGAGGGTAAGCCATAGCCTTCCTTATTTATTCCCTAAGAAGGAAAATTTGTCACTGTTTCTAAATTAATAACAGTCGAGTAAATTCGCCTAATTGGGAGCCTCTTAAAAAAGTATACTAGTTCAATTATTTCCACAATAAGATAGTAAAACAAGTTAATACAATTCCGGAAATGCCGTGAGATATGGGAAAGATTCTTATATTCTTTAGCTTACACGCATTCTATTTTTAGAGTCAATCAACGGGATGGAAAGACATACATTAACAACGATTCCGCACACTACAGTTTGAAAAGCATGACGGTTACCCAACTACGCGAAAAGATCGTCAGATACATCGAGGTAACCGCCGCTTAAATAATGATATTAATTGCTTTATCGCGGATTGAACCCGCTATAATGTGCTCGACAGCCTCGTGTGTTAACTATCGCGGCAAATAATTTATAAAATTCTTGAAAATATCATGAATAAATCCCATTTTTGTGGAAATTGTTTCAGTATGTCTGATTTAACCTATCTAAGACCATGAAATATTTGTAAGCAAACTTTCAGCCTTCTAGCTTAAGTGTTGCAATCTCCTTTGTACTTCCAACATCCATGAAGACGGATATGATTCAACTATCCTTTAGACCTACGAAGATCGTAAATTTTTATTAGTGTATATTTCTTAAGATCTTAGATGATAATTTGCAGTCGTTACAAACTGAATTACTAACTTAGTATATCCGCCATGCCTTTTTCTGTTGCATATGTAAGTATTTTTTAATTTTTCAAAATATTAAGAAAACTTTGTATGAACTCGGATCTAAATAATTTCAGTCATTACGGTTCATTCATAACGCTATTAGGCTGTCCTCTTTCTACGCAAAGTTCAGTTTCATGACATAATAAATTTTCCATCTGGTAGCACATTAGCTAGCATTATTGTTTTTTAAAATTCCACTCACAAAATGATTAAAAATAAAAAATTCCAGTAAGGCGATCACAATCGGTAACTCACCTCTTTAGTTATTTCTTCACATGCAGACAGAGTATAGAACATTGCAATCCATGGTATGTTCCATATAATCGACAGTATAAGCTGTACAACAACTTCCAGAGTAGGCTTGCCTAAGACTTCAGTTATGAAATAGTAAGGGCCGGAAGGAGCTATCACAAGAACATAACCCGTTATCAGCAAGACGATACGACCGTATCTGCGATTGAGATGGCCACACCATATTCCCAGTATAAAAGCCCGTTTTTTAAGTATAGCCTTCATGTCTTCTACATTACAATTGTTGGACTCCAGATGGTTATTCAAATGTCTCAAGGATATTTCTAAAATTTGCACTACCGTCAAATATATTAGTTTCACGATGCCTCCCACAATTATGATGCCAGTGAAGACAACTATGTACGATACGGCGACCAACAAAGAAAGTTGACAGCCCGTAAACACCACTATGTACATGACGCAACAAGAAACACAGGAAAATATATAAATTCCATAATAATAACGAAATATGTGCATTGGCGACGGCATTGCAGAAGCGTAATTCCTATGAAGCTGCAGTATTTGATTGGAATAGGCAACAATCCGTTTACGGGCAAAGTAACAATGGCCATAGATGAAGGATATTAACAAACAGCTAACCACGAAATGCAAAACGAAATACTCATTGCCCGTTCTGCTATATGTAGGCGTGTGAAAGTCCTTTGAGTATAAAATACTATACACTAGCAGGCTCATCATCGTACATTGGACTAGCGCGAGCGCTATTGCAGCTTGTATATTATTCCATTTACCGATGACGAGTCTCGGCTCCGAGTTCCGCTGGTATTGACAGCAAACTAAACCGAGAATGTGTAATGTTTTCATATATAAATATCCTTCCCAACGGGAAGACATGTCGAGCAATACTAAATGGTTAGCAGTTAAATTGGTCGTTCGTTCAGCCTTTTTGAATTTTGAATAATTAATAGAGGCTCTTTTGAATCATAAATTGGTGATAAGAATCTGTTGACTTGCATGAATTAAAGGGAATACATTAATAAGGAGGTAGTTGATAGCCACAGGGAAGGGCCATACCAATTCGTATTTCTCTTCAGACATCGCTTTAATTAGGAATATAATTATTGCTAAAAACAAAAAAAATTGCATTTCCTGCAAAGAAAGCGGCCATGCCCATATATTACGAGACGAAGGAGTGCGTTTCTGGCACGCCCCCTAAATGGGGATGAATCGATAAAGCATCCACGGCGCAATGGAACGTTGATGTCGCAATACAGAAAATGAGTTAATACATCATGCACAATATTATCGATTATACATTAAACTTTTACTCGAAGGAATGAAGGCAAATAATACTCGTACGTGCAAATTGTAGCACCAAGAAGAAAAATATAAAGTGCGAGATATTTTTTTACTGACCGCAGCGCGATAATAAGCATACGCGCTTATCGTTCGCATGATCTCTCGGGTTCAATTCCGCATGCAGCGGCGGTCACCTTGATGTACGTGTATCTAACGAATACTTCGCGTAATCTCGTAATCGATAAGTCTGAATCGTAGTTAAACTGTAAGTCTCGTTGAGTGAGTCTAAAAATAGAATGCGTGTAATCTCACAAAATATGAGAATCCCTGTCATAACTCATACATAGGATGGAAGGGAATTTGCTTTTAGGTATTTTTGATCAAATGCTTATTTCATGACTTTATAAGCCGATTAAGCAATGTCCCTCTGTCTGGCTGGCTGGTAGACACGATAACTTGCAATGTTTTTTTTAACAATAACAAATTTTTGTAATAAACTGCACAATACTGTAGAATAATAATATAAGTTTTAACAAGTCACTCCCTAGCGTCTAAAATAGACATTATAGAGGCAAGTTGGCAGTAAAATTCAATATCTTTTACAATTATGTTACAGAAAAATTATTCAAAATTTTTAAAATTAATTCAAATTTAGTATACAAACAAAAGTTTAAATAAGAATTCCTTCAACATTCTGCAGTAAGTGATTTTTCAACAAATTTTTGAATGTTAGAATATTATTTGTTAGAAAATTTTGAGGTAAATTATTATACGCATGGCTACCCTCACACACTCAATTCTCTGTTTCGTAATTTCAAGTCTACACTTTGCTACCCTTAAGTTACTACTATTTCTGGTACTGAACACTTGTTGGTTGATAGCAAAATGTATGGTGTGATGTCCTATATTGTGTAAGCATTTGAATACATACATAAGAAGTTCCATCAGATAAATACCATGCACAGGTAAAATTTTTGAGAATATGTTTCTGTATAGCGAAAGTGTTGAATATGTTAAAGGCAGATTTGCCACAGCTTTCAAGGCTTTGTTTTGAATTCTTTGTAAAGATTTCAGTTCCGCACTTTTTTTTACACCCATATAAAACAACCATGTAATTCAAAATACTTTGAATTAAAGTTTCGTATATTAAAAGTTTCACTGTTCTATTAAACTTATTTTTGAATTTATACAAAATACCTACTACTTGAGCTGATTTGTCTTTTAAATGTTTAATGTGTGTATTATCCTTCTTGGATAATGTTACCATTAATATATATAGTAAATGTTGTTGTGTAAATAAAATCGTATCAACTTTGTTTTTGTGGCATTTAGGACTAGTTTGTTTTATTGAAAAAATTCATATATCAAGGACGCGTCGCGTTCAATATACGGTCTGGCAACTGTGTCGTGCTGGTAAGGGTATATAAGGCATAAGTCATTTGCGTACATAATGAGTTTTCCTGTCAATCTAAGGTTTCCTATATCATTGAGATATATTTTAAATAACAAGGGTCCAAGTACACTACCCTGCAGTACACCATATTGAACATCTTTGTAATGAACTTTTACAACCATTAAAACATACAAATTGTTTCGGGTTCCGAAGGTAGCTGCCTAAAAGAGATATGGCTTGTGGAGAAATTCCTTCAAATTTTAGTTTTTGCAACAAAATGTTGTGATCAATTAGGTCAAATGCTTTCGTGAAATCATAAAACACTCCAATTACTCCCTTATGATTATCATCTAACCCTTTACATATAGCATTTACTACATTTATAGCCTTTCTAGGTACATTAGTAATTGGTCGTGCATTATTCTTTCAAAAATGTTGTTAAATACAGGCAATATTGCTATCGGTCTATAATAATTTACTGCTGATGCATGTTTTTTTTTTTGGGAATGGTGACCATCTTATGGATTCTTAACATGACTGGGTATAAGCTACTCACTACATATATAATGTAGTTAAAAACCTTTGTCAAATGTGGTGCAATAATATCACAAGTTCCTAAAACAGTTTTAGATGAAATGTTGACATAGCCTGGACTTTTTCCGGCAGATAATTTTAATATAAAATTCTTTAATTCGTTATCTGTCGAAGATCTGAACTTAAATCTGCTACTTTGGTGAATCAAAGTTCTCAAAGAATTGAACATGCCAGTAGAAATATGTTCAGACTATATTTTCAGGTCCTTAACTGACTAGATATAGTAACTGTTAAATACATTAGCCTTTTCACCATTGTCAAGTATTTCATCTTCATTCGCATCCTTGATATTATTAGACTTGTTTGTCGTTCTTCCCAGGGTATGGTTCAAGAATGTCCATCCTTTGTTTGGATTATCTTTTATCTCACTGAGATCATCATTGTAAAAATTGTTCATGGAATTTTTATATGCGATTTTAATAACTTTACTTATAGCTTTTAGCTTTGTTTCAATTTCTGAATTAGAACGACATTTTCGGCGTTTTTTCAACAGTTTTTCCTTGAGAATCATTAATTTACCTAAATTAGTGTTTATCAATAGCGTTATTTGCAATCTATGGTCAATTTTTTGTATTTTATTAAATGTCGATTCCTCTCTTCCATTTTGAAATAATGAAAGAAGTGACGCTAAGTCAACTGATGGGTCGCCACTTTCACATAACATTGGCAATCTTCTATTTATAAGTTCTAAAACATTCTCATGATTACAATGGGAGTAAATTTTGTTGGCTGGTACATTACAGATTGCTTCAATTTGTAGCCTAAAATAAATGATGTTGTGGTCAGATAATTTGTTTTCTATAGAACCAACAAACATAAGTAAATTCAAATTACAATATATGTGATCAGTCGACGCTTCACTTATTGGCCGAGTTACTAACTTGTGACAATTTTCAAAATCATAACTAGCTAAAACATATGAAAGTTCCTGAAATAAACTAACATGAAGGCTATCAATTCAAATTCGAATCTCCAACTATTATACAAGACTCCCGCCCAAATCGAATTAGCAAATCTTTCAGAAATCACAAAAATGTATTTGAATTGCATTTCTGTGATCTATAAAAAAGACATAAATTTAATGGGCTTTCCTTGTAATTTCACGTTATTCAAAGTTAAAATGATAAAATTGATATAGTTTTTCCTTTCAACACACTCTACACTTTATTCTACATCTTTCCGCACATATATGGATGTACCGCCATAACTATCAACTCTGCAACAATGTATAGCCTTATAACCAGCAATATTGTAAATTTGAGTAATTTTAACTTGGCAACTCCTCAAAGTGTAGCAAATTTTATTATATTTAAAACAAATATGTAAGAATTATATAAATCTAAGAAAATGCGGATTAAACCGTTCATTGGTAAGGGAGAACTCAGAAGAGTTATTGGCTTGATTTTTCTGAAATTCTACTATTATATTAGTATTATGTTCTATTATGTGTATGTATTATAAACACAAATTTAAGCAGTCTATGAATATGAAGTTATAAGGGAAAAAATGAATTTCCGACAAAAAAAAATGAGTTTGCATTGTAAAAACCAGATAGGATGGATTGGTATAGCCTCTTTAAATTCTCCGACAACGATCTGACAAAATATTAGAATACAAAAAGTCTTGACAAATCCACTTAAAAAATTATGAAACGAATTTACCAAAAATAGTTTACGCGCTTCCTTTAGCGTATTATATTCTTCCGCCAAATGGTATATACCTTCATATCCCCAAACGAATGCAAAAAAAGGCAGGACCTTCAGGACCTAATGGACTTTTGCTGTGATTTCGCCATAACTATGCAACAACTGACTATGTGACAACTTGCACCGTCTTGTTGAAACTACTCTGAAACGTTAGCTCTTTCGACAAAGTTTAGAAAATAAAAAAACTCTTTCAACATCTTTAAGTAATCTCTCGGTAGCAACGTTCATCAGTCACCCTATATTTACATTCATGTTTCCCGAATTAATCAAAACCTTTTTCCCACTGCCCTTGCTAGGTTGTTAATTTATCTCGACAGGATATATACAAATGTTTAAAATGAATGCAATTCAAATTATCTCAAGATGGTGTCCAATTGTTTGTAATACAAAAATATGACGTCAATTAGAATGATAACAAATAAAATATTTCCAGGTAATGCCGAGCTGCAATGACACAAAACGGCTTGGAAAAATCTCCATCAACTACAAGTGCGATAAATAGTGCAGCTAACGTCATCCACGTACTGGCTGACTGGCAGCCATCTGACAAGCGTTATTCACAACGGAGAGATGATAAAAAGCTACTCATATTCTGATAGATTTATAATTTGACAAATAACAAATGTTAGCATAACAATTATTTGCAAATTTTATAACTTTTAATTAGCAAACATAATATTATCGTCATCAACAATATACATATAATAATACCGTGAACGATATTACACGGTCTAAATAAAACAATTTGGCATTGTCGTTAGTATTATACGGTTAAGTATACCATGAGAGCGTAAAAACTAAATTCGATAAGACTGTCGTTTTGAAGGAGCCGTTATAAATATCCGCGATTCATTGCTATTTTCTGGCATTTTCAAGTGTTTTTCTCATTTATATCAAATTATTAGCATGATTGAAACAAAAGAAATTTATGATCTGATGAACCACATATGTATAATGGCCGAAAATAAAATTTCACATACCATGAAAAGTTTTGTTTTTATGTTCTGTATCAGTTGAATTGAAAATCTTCTTGATTGAGACTTCTATGTTCTGTGACACCTAAACATATATATCTGATTTATTACTATGGTGAGAGTAAGAGCACCGTTGTGCTGCCGCAGCAAAAACTAAGTTTCAGCAAAACTTTAGCGTCGCTTTGCTTCAACCCCATATACCGTTGTATTTTTGATACACAAATTTGCACATAGATGGCTGCAAAATATTCTAGAGTACGAGGGTGAAGCAAAGCAGTAGAATATTGATACAAAAATTTGTATATAGATGGCCGAAAAATATCGCGGAATACCAAAATGAAACAAAGTCGTATAAGTAATTTTCCCCAAATTGCTGCAAACCGGCTATGTTTCATTAATTTTGAATTTATACGAGGTGTGTTCAAAAAATAAGATAAATTTTCAGATTTCGCGGGCTACGTACATTCGTCTTTTGCTTATTATTATTACTTTTTTTTTATGTTGGCACACTCGTCAATGTTATTTAAATGATCGCCTCTGAATTGGTTACAGCAGTGGATCCTTTCGAGATAGTTTTCCACCACTTATTCGCACATTTCGGGCTGTATCTCGGTGATAAATTGACGAATGTTGATTTTCAAAGGCTGCAACGTTTGGGGATTATTCGCCTAAAGACGGTCTAACAAAATCAAATCGCATGATCTTGGTGGGTAATTGACGTCGCCAAAACGTAAAATTATGCTTTCTGTTTGAATTACCTCGTTTGTGGTAAGTTTTAACTATTTTTACGCGGTTTTTAATTTTTAAACTATTCATATTCATAAACGGCTAACCTTTCACTAAACAAATAACACTACAGATGACGGGTATTTAACAGCTGACAGCCTTGCCAGCCCGGCTGTTTTGAAACCACTAAGTGGATAACGCTTTATTTCCTTTCGTTCTGTTTTTTAGGTCTGTCCATACCTAGAATGGATGTGCTACTACATGCGACAGTACCTTCTCTCATTCTTTCCGGAGGGCCAATGCATTTTAATCGCCTCGCAACAATTTAACGCCTTCAGATAAACTCTCGAGTAATAATAAAACACAGATAGTTCAAATTTCAATGCGATTTATTTGAGTGGAATCGAAATCAGTGGAGAGCGATATGATGAACAATGTTTTTTGATTTGCTTTCCGGCGCAAAAACAAACAATGAAGACGGTTTCCCAACACGCGAACAGGCAACGTACAGCTGACCGTGCGAAAGACAGGGAAATTCGAAATTAATCCCCCAGACTTCCAACGACTGGCCTTGCGATTTATTGATTGTCTTCGTAAAAGCCAATCGAATGGGGAACTGAATCCACTTAAATTGGAATGGAAAATCAGTTGGAATTCTCGGAATTCGTAGAATAAGGACTTCTTCTTCTTTGAATTTGCCCTTGATAATCGTCGCTTGAATCACATTATTCATCAGTTTCTTGATGGACAACCGCGTACCGTTGCACAATTTCGGATGATTCAGATTCCGCAACATGATTATGATCGATCCTACCTTCAGCTGCGGTGTTCCTGCCACATCAAGCGAGTTCAAAAATTCCGTCGGATAGTTTGTCGCTTCATCCTCTTCGGTCACGCTGTCAACGGATTTGTACGAATGCAGTTCCCCAGCAATTTGACTTTGAATAATCAAATTCAAGTTATCGACGTCCTTATTCTTCGCTGCTAGTATTGCCCTTTCACTAATCCAATCGAGATTTTTATAATTTTGTGCAATGCCGGGGAACACTTTGGTGATGAGTTCCTCCTTCGACGATGTGAACGATGTGAGGTGGTGATTGTGCAGCGCGAACTTGTGCAATATGGGCACGTCTCCATCCATTATGTTCTGCGCGTTCCTCTTGCATTTGATTATCACGGACTTTCTGATTAATTATTGCACTACGTGTACGAAGTCCACGATTTGATCGTCTAATAGGTGGCATTAGTCAAATAACTCTCCCTGAAATGGAATAAAATCCTTTTTGACTAATCCTATTAAAAAGACAATTTTTTTCAAAAAAAAACTTACGAAATGAATGTATCGCAATAAATGCCCGCAATCCAATAAGGTAACCTCACTTTTTACACGCAAACTTATTTTCTGAAAAAATGATCGAATTGATAAACATTGCACTAAATTTCAATTGATCGTACTGCTCGTACCGTTAATGGATGTGATACGCGATATATGAGTATCCGAATTCAGTGTAATAATACGCAAAACTCGAATCAATTGCAGCAAGAAAAATAGCACATTTGTTTGATAGAAAATCACAATGCGAAAAGTGCAACTGTCAAATTGCGCTCAGTTTCAGCATTGAACGCAGCACAGCACCATCTGTTATTTGTCTCGTTAACTTCTCCACCCAAAATTCACGCAAAACACATATTTTATCGCAATAAATTTCGTAATTTTCCGAGCTTCACAACGAATTTTCCACTTTTATATCGCGCAAAATCATCAAATCATGTGATAAAATGCAAAATTTCGTCGAAACAAATTGAAAGTTTTCACGCTTTTCCGGAATTTTTCGTGTTTTCCACTAACAGTTTTCTATTTTGACATTTGAAAAACATTCCGGAACAATTGCACACAAAATTCCATACAAAAAATCAATTTTCGATTTTTTCAATTTTCCAACTTTTCCGGAGGGTTTTTCCAAAAATTTCTTTCGTAAAAACCTTCTCCAGGCAATTACGAACAATTAAGAAAAAATTTGAGCCAAATTGGTCGAGGCGTTCTTGAGTTATGCGCTTACCAACACATTTAGCATTCATTTTTATATTATAGATATAAGATATATATGTCATATCGCATATATATTTGAAATATTTCAACAGAAAATCTCAATTGTTTCAACAGACGAATAGACGTCTATATTTGGCATTTAATTTCATTTAAAACGTTTTCATTCATTTTATAAAAACCACAAAATTAGCAACAAAAATGAAAGCTTTTATACATCGTCCATTTAAATGATTTGAATCGAAAATCTAAACTAAAGAATTGAATGGTTCTTTTTATAGAAACAGGCTATAAATTCCACAACCACAATTTTCAAGGTGATCGCCAAAATATCTCCAATGTGTATCACAAATATTTAAAGCTTTCATTTCCTAAAAATAGTGTTCATAAAATTGTGCTACGGAAAAAATTTTGTATTAGAGTAGATTACAAAATTTCTAACCTATTGCATTTGACTTCATTTATTGTTTAAAATTTTCCGTTCAATCCGAATATGCAGTCAAATGTTAAAAATGTAGAACAGTTTTCGTGATATAGCTAAGTTTGTATATTTTGAGTTTTGAAAAATGGTGAGTTCGCTCAGTTGCAATTATATTCGGACATACTGAGCCGATTTTAAAGTTATGTTTATGAAATTAAAGCTAATTAAATTTTCTATCAAAAATATGTGCAACACTTTTCAGTTCAGTTTAAGAGATATTTATTACGTTTCCGAGAAAAAAAAATTGTTCTGCTTTGAATTACGTCTTGAAAAAAAATGTTTACTTCTTTTTTAAAAATTAAGGTATGATCTTTTGGGAAGAAAATAAGTAACTGAAAATGTCAATTTTATAAAAAATTAAGCAAAAATACAGCAAAAAAAATTCCCCAATTTCAAGATTTATTAACTATTGTGGAGTTTAAGGTTTATATAAATTATTAATATGTGTTCAACTCCTACAACGACCATCTACGATATCTTTCTATGTGCGGCAATCACCTCGATGTGTAGACGGATACTTCAATTAGTCCAAAAACGGGCAAGTCATAAAAAAGCTCTCAAAACCGACGTACGAAATCGTCGCTAAACATTATTTCCCTTCCAGACTCCTGTATTCACGAGATTTGACTAAATGCATCTGAATCAAGTGATTTATGATCAAATGTTATTATTAAGTGCGCAACTAAGTTCTCATTCTTTTTATTTTTTTTTTTTTATAAAAATGCAACTTTATTACAAAAACATGTTTACAAATGGTTCATTGAAAGTACTGCCCATCGCCAGCTACTGCCTTTTCCCATCTTTCTGGCAAAGCTCGAATTCCGTCACAGTAAAACTGTTCATCTTTTGAGGCTATCCACGAATCTAGCCATTCCTTGATGTCGCCATATGAGTGGAACTTCTGATCAGTCAGACCGTGTGCCATCGAACGGAATAAGTGATAATTGGACGGCGCAATGTCTGGAGAATATAGCGGATGGGGTAAAACTTCCCACTTCAGAGTTTTCAGGTAGGATTTATCGAGCTTGCCCATGTGAGGCCGAACGTTGTCATGCTGAAGAATCACTTTTTCGTGCTTCTCCGCCGCGTATTGTGGGCATTTTTCGCGCAGAGCTCGGCTCAGTTGCATTAATTAAAGTCGATACCGATCCCCAGTGTTGGTTTCGCTTGGTTTCAATAGCTCGTAATAAATAACACCGACCTGGTCCCACCAAATACAAAGCATTACTTTCGCAGCGTCAATATTCGGCTGAGGTGACGACGTAGAAGAATGAACGGGCAGTCCCCATGACTTTCTTTTCTTTCGATTGGTGTAATGAATCCATTTTTTTATCAGCCATTGCAATTCGATGAAGAAAACCTCTCCCTTTCTGTCTCTGAAGCAGTTGTTCACTGGCGAAAAAACGACGTTCAATATCCCTTAGCTTCAACTCAGGAAGGAACCCAAGTTCCTTGCTTTTAAATCATTCCCAAAGGATGTAATCACTTAGAAATAGCTTGGCAAGAAACTCCCAATACTGAAGCAAGCTCTACCTGCGTTTGACACGGATCCTCATTAAGCAATGCCGTCAATTCGGTGCCGTTGAAGGTTTTTCAACTTGGTCGTCAACATCAAAATTACCTTCTTTAAAGCGACGAAACCGATCTCGGCAGATTACTTCACTTAAAGTAGCATCTCCGTAAACGTTTTGAAGTTCTCGATGAGTTTCAGCAGCCGTTTTCTTCCATTGAAAGAGGAAAATTAATCAATACCTCCCGTATATGACGATTATTTTGCACAAAATCATACATATTCACACAACCAAAAGAATATGACGTCAAAAGAAAATCACTATTGTGTCAAGATGGTATGTTTACCATATGCCTAAGCTTGGCTCATGACTTTTAGGTTATGGCGGAATCGGCTAGCACTTACAGCTGGCGCCATCTATTGACAAAAGCGGGAACTTAGTTGCGCACCTAATACATATTATTTATATGTTCTCTCTCTAAAGTACAGTAAATCTGAATGAAAAATGTGTGACTGAAATATCACTGGCTGTTTCGGAGCAAACGTTAAAACAAAAGCCAGTAATAAATAAAATAAATGCATAAAATTTGAGCGACAGAACGTATTTGACTACACAACCTCGTAATGTTATAGATGTTTTAAATACATAAAGTTCTTAACATTTTAAAAAACATCATAACGTCCTAGCAATTTTAGTTGCTAACATTTGGCATCATCTCCGATACTCTGGAATTCGGAGAATTTATTACTGCAGTCTTCTTGATATCCAGTCATTATCATCTCTTTCGGCAATTTCGGATCCATAATATTTTAATACATTTTTTTAAAGTGTATTTTTTACAAATTGTTGTTTTGTGTGGGGGCGCGAGAATGACGACTTATTTTCTTTTCGAACATTAAACGAAGAGAAAAAAAAACACTATTTTCCTTAGGCAATCGAATATACGTTCTAATCATAAAATTAAAAAAAAAATACACACAAACAAAAAACAATATGTTTCAAAAATAAAAAAAAAAATATATAAAAAAAATTGTTTGAAATTTTGCTTTAAAGATCTCTTGAAAACATACGCAAATTTATATTTATTTCAAACGAGAGATAAAAATTGTCCCCACTTCACGATACACTCGACTGACAATTGGAATTAAAAGAGGGGGTACGACGCTAATATTTAATGTGGCCAAAAACCGCCTTATGTCGGATTCACTTCTCTAAAAAAACAATAGTGTTAAACATTGATTGATGGAATATAGTGCCGAAAACAAACACAATTTTCTTGGCTGAATCCACCCAAAATTTTGATACAAAGATTGGCACGTCATTAGAATTGCCCATATCAAACATCCGTCCACTGAAAAAGTGAAAATTGAATGGTTTTTGCTGTCGTAATTTGCTTAACAGGCGATGGCGGTCCAAAAATTGGCAGACCCAACAATAGAAACACTGAACAGTTGGCAAAAATTTTCTTTATTTTTCAATATAATCTTTTTATAGCTTGATTCACTTTTTCCAGCGGTATTCAATAGCTTCTATACCCTGTTTATACTAAAAACTGTTAAACTCTGTAAAATACCCATCAACCGCAGACTCCACCTTTTCATTGTTGGCAAATATTTTACCAACGAGCCATTTTTTCAAGATTGGAATTAGAAAATAGTCCGAGGGAGCTAAATCTGGTGAATAGGCTGCAGGATGAACCAAGTTGAACCTTAATTCATTAACTTTGGCCATCGCAATTGTAGCTGCTTGAACTGGAGCCATTGTCTTGATGAAACAACGCCTTCTTTTTCGTCAAATGCGGCCTTTTTTCTGTAACTTTAGCCCATAAATGCTACAACATATTAGCATAATATTCGCCACTAAGGGGTTTCCCTTTCTGAGGAAAATCAATAAAAATAATCCCGTGTGCATCTCAAAAACAGACGCTATGACCTTGCCAGCTGATGCAACTGTCTTCGCTTTCTTTGGACTAGATTCTCCCATTTCAGTCCTCTGCTTCAACTGTTTCTTTCTCTCATGTATAAAAAAATTCGACTTTAATGCGGAGAAACATAGCTAAACACTGTACTGAAACATCTTCGCGACGCTGTTTTTGCTTTATGGAAAGCAAACGCGGCACCCATCTTGCGCATAGCTTTCTTATCTTCAAATCTTCTGGACCTTATCAGTGCGACTTTAGACCTGGTAAATCAACAACTGACCAGATATTCACACTACGACAAATTCTGGAAAAGACCCAAGAAAAACAGATCGACACGTAACATCTTTTCGTCGATTATAAAGCTCGATACGGCAAAAAACTGTATGAAGCCATGTCCGAGTTTGGAATTCCTAGGAAGCTTACACGTCTTTGTAGGATAACGCTGACTGACACGAAATCTTCAGTGAAGATAGGCAAAGACCTAAGCGAGCCTTTTTTGGCAGGCCGACAAATCAAATCAAATGTGTAGGTTTTACATGAGTTTCGCTATAATAGCCTTACCCATGGTGTGCCATCGCACAGGTGCTGCTTTCTATTATTCTTTTCTTGGTTATATTTCTTTTCTTCTTGAGACAGCAAGCGCCCCTTTGGGGTACCCAAACTACTCCCGAAAGGATTAGTCAAACTACCAGAGATAAGAAGTAGGTCCCTT
Organism: Philornis downsi; assembly: GCA_019455685.1. NCBI lineage: Eukaryota > Metazoa > Arthropoda > Insecta > Diptera > Muscidae > Philornis > Philornis downsi. The sequence goes on along the minus strand of JAHXMU010000097.1, from coordinate 1,635,165 downwards.
GGAAAAACTTCCTCAGGGCCCGCTCCCTCTCTCGGCCAAAGTACCGTTGTAGTCACTTGGTATGAAGTGAGCTACCTCCACGTTAGAAGTTGAGGTAATCTAGGAAGACCTCGGATAGACATGAACAGTGTTTTCCAAGCTAATACCTTCCTTCACCAACGCTTGAGCAACGCAAACACAGAAAACACTTGTTCGGGCAACCACAACCAGCACGATGCTCCCACATGGGGTCCAACACCATTGACCAGGAAGGAACAATGTTTCTTGGGCCCCTGGTCACCCGTGCTACCAGAAGAGAAGAACCCTCTGGTCTGGGTTTCGCAGACAAGCTACTCCAGTTTTGCCTTATCATACCTCGCATGGAACTGGTAATCCATAATCTACGGCATTGATTTTCAATGTCCGAGGAGAGAATATCAACACAGCAAAGCACGCCATGCTCCAATCATAGTCTATTAACCAGATCTCTCTGGCCGTACAACTATTAAAAACGGAAAAGATAAATCTTCTGATACCTCTCGACAGCTTCTCTATAACCGCACCTGTTGCCAGGCTGTGTCTTGTTTAACTATGACTCTCCCCTTTACTTGGTTTTCGAAAAACGAGTTCCAAGATCAGTTTGATGTCATATTATAGGTGAATCCCAAGACATAATCCACCTGTTCCAGGCGCCCTGGCACAAAGCTACACTACTTTGTTTTTGTACGCAAGCATCATCCTTTGCCTGCTTAATTACAGGATCGGGTAGAGAGGCTTGCGTTTTATGGGTAAGTGGTACAAAGCATACTAGGAAACACCCGCCTACCCAAATTGGCAGGCCGACAGTACCATCTTTAATAAAAGCAATATAGTATTTTACTCTCATATGCAGATAACAGACATTATTGGCAAAAAAGTGTGAGATGTTACTGCAGCCTTCTCAAGCATCGAGAAGGAAGCAGCGAAAATGGGTCTGGTGGTAAACGAGTACAAAACAAAGTTATTGGTTTCAACGAACAAAGAGTCTACTCGTTTGGGTTGCTGTATGAACGTTGACAACTATAATTTTGAAGTGGTGGAAGAATTCATCTACCTGGGTTCCGATGTAAAGAAAACGAGTGATGCCAACATGGAGATAAAGAGGAGAGTATTGCTTGCTAACAGATGTTATTATGGGCTAAGCAAGCGATTCAATAATCAAGCCGTCTCTCGACAAACAAAAATCCGACTGTACCAGACGTTGGTTCTGCCGGTCTTGTTATATGGCGCAGAATCCTGAGTTATGACGAAAGTGGATGAATTAGTGTTGGCAGTTTTCGAGAGAAAAATACTCCGGAAAATATATAGAATTATCATCGTTAACGCCGAGATTATGCGGATAATCCCCAAACGTTCCTCCCGAAATGTGCGAAAAAGTGGTCGAAAACTACCTCAAAATGATCCACTGCCACAACCGATCCAGAGGCGGTCATTTGAATGACGTTGTATTTCGTACATAATGCCAAGGTCCAAGAATTATAACAAAATAAAAGTTTCATCTTTATTTTAATTTAATTTTTAAACCGAAGAATGGATAACACTGTTGAGGTCTCAGATGAGCATTTTTAGTCATTATAAGCGGAATGATACAATGAGTATTGATCCTATGGTGCTGAAAAAACAAAAGTCTTTTTACCATAGAAAGAAATGAGGACCGTTGCAAATTTTAAACTAAATCGCTACGAGTTCCACTAATTCGACTTAGTGAAAAGAAAGAAAAGAAAAAGAAAAAAACATTAAAATAAAGCAAATGTTTATCAACAATATTTTTATGTTTTAAGAACTTGCTGTTTTTCTTAACAACATTTCATTTGTTTCATAAATTTTTCCACAATTTTTACATAATTTTTAGAACATAAAATCTCTTATCTCCTCCACTCACGCACACGATCTCTCACTGACGTTTTCCCAAAGATATCGGTTTCTACCGAAATCAATTCATGATTTCCATTCACTGTCATTATGGTCATTGACAACATTGTAAATGAATGGGCAGACAGACGGTGTGCAACATGACGTCAAAAACACTCAGTCTTCAATGAGTATTAAACGGCCAGCCTAAGAAGCCATCACACAACGCTTTAAATTGATTTCTTGTCATTTCTGAAATACTCGTAGTTATTACCAGACAATGATGCTGTAGAAAGAAAATTCTATTAAAACTAAAATGAATATAAAAAACCGCGGTTGTTCTTTCGATTTCACTCGGGACGAACGTGAGTGAGCGAGTGGATCACACACAGTTGGAAACATTCGTGCACATTCACCAAAAATCTTAAAATTTTCGTAGCGGGCACGGAATCGGTTCGTTTGTCGGTTTTTGTAGACGCTCGCATTAGTACGCTTTGCCACAGTGCGTTTTTATGATCGTGCTCGCAATGCCACCGCAAACACTCCTACCAGAATATGACGTGACAGATATTGCCACTTGCCGCTTTGAAACGTCAAAAAGTCACATGCCGCGTTTTGTGTTTTTGTTATTCTTCTTATTATTATTTTCATGAAAGACATCTATTTCGGTGAAAAATATATGTAAAATAAAAAAATGTTATTCATATATTTCAATAGTAAATATTTTGGCCGGCTCTCTTGTTTTAACAAAATTGTGCTAAACTGAGAATTGCGAAAGCTTTCTGATTTAAGAATTGTGTAGACATGATTCACATCGCATTGGATAAATCAATTAACTAATTTGAATGTTTGATTTTGCAAATTTGTTTTAATATTGTATTATTAAGTCATAGTTTACATGTTTCAGATTCAACAATTCCAATATGTTTAGTGAATTCTATGAATTTGGTGAAATCTTTATAATAATAATCAGAAATTTTTTGCAGAATTTTCTAAGCATCTCATGATATTTCCCGATAATTCCTTCGGACATCCATTTAAAGCTAACTAAAGTTAAAAGGATACTAATTTGGGTAACCTAAATTGCTTACTAACGCCTGTACGTCTTAGATAAGTAGGTAACATCTATTATTGAAAGATAACTTTTATGCCAAACCAGTGATTGTCAGCGGGTCTTACACAAAAAAGCGGAAGTGATGTCTTAATAAGCCGATTATCTTAAATGAAATTTACAATAAAACTACAGCAGAAAATAAGGAATAAAACCTGGTAAATGTTAACCTCGCAATGACCATTAGGGAGCATTAAGAATGTGTACCTGCAATATCCGGTCTCTTTACACAGAAGATGTATCTATTCAATTCACAGATGTACTTGTCGAATGTAAATCTAAAATCTCCGTCATTCAGTAAATAGACTAGACATGACAATGGTATATTGGAAGCAAAAATTGTGACATCAAGTACAACTGCCTTTACAGAAATGAATGGTGTGAATTTGTAGTGACTTAGAAACTGTTGTCTCGCGGCTTAGACCTGCAAGCGAACTAATTCGCATTAAGGACAATTATTTTTACGATGCTGATGATGATGGAAGGGAAAGGCAAGGGACCAAAGGTTCATATACCGTATAAGTGTATGAAAAAAATACACAATTGATGGATTATCCATGACACCATGACACGTTATTCTGAGAGATTTTAGTGGGAAGAGAACACGATCTTAGTCTAGTTTGCATACCAACACATTCAATAATGGACTCAGACTAGATGGATTTACGTCTAGGACTAACACACTAACAGGTAATAAAGCGAAATAATTTCCCACTCAAAGATACATAACCACCAGGTAACTTGACCATTTTCTGATTGATCGGAGAACCGCTTCGTTACGTCGCTGACGCTGAAGTTTATGCACTACCGTGGTGCAATAATTAGTGCATGCGATAATCGTTTGTGATCGTAGTTTCGAGACCCGAAACAATCATCTGCTTTTCTTTGAACTGCGATTACCTCAACATGCTGAAGAACACTTCGAGTGGTCTCGCAATCGAGTTTTTTTAGTTTTCCATTCAGTGGCTTCAAAGTCGCCGGTCTAGCAAGGCTATAAACTGTTAAATACCTGTCATCTGAAGTGTTATTTATTTAATGAAAGGTTTGCCGTTTACGAATATGGATCGTTTAACAACCGAAAAACGCGTAAACATATTAAAACTTACTTCAAAAATGGTGATTCAAACGTGAGCACTTTTCGTGCATTTCGGGATGATTATGGTCGTCATAATCGGCCTACTGTGCCAGGATTTGGCAAGATTATAAAGAAATTTGAAGAGACTGAAAGCGTTACAGATGTGTTAAAGCTTGTGCATCATCGCTATATACGAAAATATTGCTTCTAAATATTAGTAAGTGTGGCAGATAATCCGAATTTGTCGATTCAACGGCGTTCTCAGCAATTGGGCCTACCTTACGGCTCATAATGGCGTATTTTGCATTTGGAATTGCACCTTCATTCATATAGAGTCTAACTCACTCAACAATTAAAGCCGGCTGATCATTCACAAAGCCGTAGATATGCTGATTGGGAGCTACAGCAACAGGCTTTCAATGCTGATTTTTCGAACAAATTTTTTTCAGCGATGAAGTTCATTTCTCATTCGGTGGTTACGTCAACAAGGTAAATTGGCGCCTATGGGGCTCGGAGAACCCAGAAGTGGTTGTGAAAAAGTCATTGCTTCCGGAAAAGGTGACTCTTCGGTGCGCATTATGGCCTGAAAGTGTCATTTTACCGTATTTTTCCGAAAACGACGCTGGAGAAGCCGTTAACGCTAATCAGAGCCAGAGCACTATGGACTGCAATTGAAAATTATGAACTGGTGGTTCCAACACGAGCAACACAACACGACAGATTTTGGCTTTATTGCATGAGAAGTTTGCGGAAAGCGTAATTTCACGTTTTGACGACATTAATTAGCCACCAAGATGATGCGATTTGACGCCGTTAGATTTTTTTTGTGGGGCTACCTCAATGACTGTGTTTACGCGGATGACCCCCCAAATTTTGGAGTTTTAAATGCTCAGCAGCATTCGTCAAGTTATCGCCGAGATATCGCTCGAAATGTGCGGAAAAGTGGTCGAAAACTACCTCAAAAGAATTCACTGCTGCAACTAATCCAGAGGCTGTCACTTAAATGACATTGTATTTCGTACATATTTATAAATAGAAAAAGTGCATCCAAACGGTAGAATAATGACATTTTTTATCACCAACCATACGGAAGGAGGGGTCAAAGAAGACAAGTACTGCTTGTATTTTTAGAAACCAATTAAGTGCAGCAAAGTAAAGCAAAAGATACCAGAAATACTCAAGTGCTTGACAATTCTCTGCTCTGCTACTCTGCTACTCTTGTGCTGACAACTGTCATGAATTGGACTCCGTCTGGCATGATAAGAATGCAGTTGAATCGCAGAATTAGTTAAATATCTCGTGATCTATTAAAGGAAATAACGCTTAAACAGGAAATCAAATATTCTTTATTTAAAATATAAATCAATATTTTTATTATGGACATGAAAGCACATTATCAGAAGGCCAAATAAAATGGAAATATTTTATATATGTCTAAAGAGTCTGGACAATCAATCGGCCGTAAAAGAATAAAACAAATAATCTTGGAACTGTACTTTGTGCGAGAAGTCACGAGAACTCTTTTTATTAATTCAGGTTGGCGTTTATATCACGCGCTTTCTATCTGGATGATGACATAATAAGTTGATGAAAATATTAACAAATTAAAGGGGCGGTCCCAAAACTAGCCGACCTATCAAAAAAGACACAAAAATGTTGGAAAAATTTTTCTTTATTGTTCACCATAATCTTCTTTTACCCGATACACTTTTTCCACCGATATTCAATAGCATTTATATCCAGTGTATAGCAAGAACTGTCAAACTCCTTAAAATAGGCATCAACCACAGACTGCACCTCTTCATTGTTGGCAAATCTTTTAACACCGAGCCATTTTTTCAAGTTTGGAAATAGATCATAGTGTGATTGAGCTGAATCTAACGAATAAGGTGTGTGATGAAGCAGTTCGAACTTTAATTCATTAATTTTCGCCATCGCAATAGTAGATGTGTGAACTGGAGCATTGTCGTTATAAAACAACACTCCATAATTTAATCACCTAATCGCTGCAATAAATTAGCAAGCCCGGCACCCATCTTGCGCACAGCTTTCTCATCTTCAAATCTTCGGCCAATATACAATGTATACCACTTTGTGAAATGTCTATCATTTCAGCTAGTTCACGCTCCTTAAGCCTACAATCATCCAATACCATCTTATGGATTTAACCGTATCTGGCGTGAACACCTCAATTGGTCGTCTACTACGGCGCTCGTCTTGGCAACTAGTACGGCCTCGTTTAAAATCTGGTACCCAATATTTTACAGTCGTAAGGAAGTAGCAGACTCCCCCGAATAAGAATCTAACACGGCTTTAAAATTGGTTGGACTGAGACCTTTCAAATGAAAATATTGAATTACACAGCGGTAACCCTTTTTTTTTTTGTACATACTTATACATTCACTGAGATCGTTGGATTTTGATGGCTCAAATAAAAATACTAAACAACGGGGCGCCCTGAAACTTAAAACTTATGCTTTATAAGGTCATCACTTTTCATCAAAATATATATATATATATATTTTTTTTTTTTTTTTTTTTTTGAACTACTGACACCATTTATACGTCAGGTCGGCTAGTTTTGGGACCGTCCTCGTATAGGGAGTAGTAAAAAGTAATTCACTATTTTTCCCATAGATGGCTTTAGTAACCTGTCCCTCGCAATTTATAAGTACGACCGAATTACGCTTGAAGACAGGGTTTCGTATTCAAAAAACTGCCCAGCAAATTTTGTGATTGCTTGACTCAAATTTATTTGAGCGCGCGTCAAAGATCATCTTCAGCGAAGAGTAAATAAATTTCACAGTTTTTCTTCTATAACGATGAAGACGTAAGCAAGGCAGCTGAAAATATGAATACAATAATGGAAATCATCAAGCCCGAGCACGGTTTAGTTTATCAAGAAGCTAATATTGAGCAAAAACCCGTTTGGCACCACTTGATTAAGCCGAGTCTTCATCTGCGAATTGCCATAAAATCAACTCATTCCTGATGCGGATGGTGATTGGTGATGAAAAATGAGTCACTTGCATAACGAATCGCTGTGTGCCGGGAAACGGTAACCAAACCAGGCTCACAATCATAAAGGTTTTACTGTATGCTTTATGTCATTGACAGCTGTTCTGCTGTGACCTATCTCTTACCACAGACTTGGTCTGTCAGCTATCGGACCGTCTGAAGGAAACAATTTTCCAGAAGTGGACAGTTTTAGCCAATAGAAGAGGAATCGTGTCTCATCAGGGCAATGTCAGGCTTCACACAGCGATAATAACTAGTCAAAAACTCCGAGAGATTGGTTTGAACATTCTTATGCGGTTTCCTTATAATCCGGACCTAGCATCAAGTGATTACAACCAATTCCTGTTGACGGCGAATGATTTTGCTGGTGTCAAATTCAGCTTAGGTGAAGTCAGGTCGTCGAGTCTGAGGGTTTCTATCAGAAAGGCCTATCAGAATTACCATCAAAATGGCAATGCGTAATATTGTAATTGGTAAAAAAAACATTCAATTTTTTTTTTCATCTTCAACCACGTTGGTTCTTCATGAGTTTTTCGCTAAAAATTCAACTAACAGCTTTCCATCGTATTCATTTGATTTATTATTGTGTGAAATCTGGCTATTTGCTTTTGAGACGATTGAAGGAATTCGCAGAGCGAATTGAAGGCCACATCAGAAGCGGGCTATTTGGCAAGATTTGATGATTTGAAATAAAGTCATTAGCATTAACTATAGCGTGTTCTGAGAAAGATATTTTGAACGTAGTAAAATAGAGTTGACATAAATAAATAAAAATGTGACTTATTTTTTCTATAGATTAGCAATTTATCTAGACATAGAATACGGTACGTTAGTTATTATTTGAACTAAAAACATTGTTTACAACCATGTATCACAATGTTCTAAGTCAGAAGCCAGTTGCCTTTAATTTGAATTTACTACATTTACACCAGACTCCATTCCAATCTACCAGCTCACCTTGTTGCAAGATACATAATTCTGGTTTATGACTTTTCAAGAGATAAATTCTCTCTAAATCTGGAAAATATATAATAAGAACTCATAATTATTAACGGGCAAATAATCAGCTGTATACCGACATCGACGCGATTAAGCGCATCAAAATGTGCGTTCAACGCTCCAACACGAAATGTGATAACGTACTCAATGGGTGGCTTAATAGAAGGCGACCAAAACTCTGTTGAATGGATCAAGTTTCTGGAATTCTAACAAAACCTGGTGCAACGTATTGGAGAAGGAATGCAGAAGACAGAAACGCGGCGCATAATAGATAAAGATTCCTTCCTATCAAAATCGCCATCTTTTTTTAAAGGGGATCTATTTGGTTGGAACAACCTTTTGGTTGGCTCCATGCAAATCTAAACACTCTAATTAATATTCACGTATCAATAGATAATATTCCTATGTATGTAGCTATAAATGTATGTAGGTAATTATATAAAACCGCCTGGCATCTGCATATAGTTCGAGTACATGAAGCGTCAACGCATTATCAGTAGTTTATTAGTCACAGCAAAATATCACATCAATGACAAAAGAAGATAATTAAATGAAAACAGTACATATTAATATTAAAACTGTTCACACAATAAGCAGCCTACAAACGCCAGCAACAAATGCCCAGTTCAGAAAAAAAAGAGTCTACAATATGTCACGAAGAGAATTCGGATACGGTAGCATGAAGTCAATTCCAGAAAGAGAACATCTCTGTCTCCTCAGGATGATAACCTGCGGACAATAAGCGCGGCAGCCATGCGACGAAAGAATATTTGTTGGATGAGCAGCCTAAAGTCCATAACGACAGACAGACAGTCTTCGGATGCACAATTTACTTGTTGTATTTGTAGGATTACAACAAGTTGTCTCGCAACGCATTCAAGATTGTTGCATTGGAATTTCTTCTTTCTATATCGCTTTTCATTTTCCGAACACATACATACACAAACATCCACGGCTGTCAGTAGTGGTTTAAGTAACCTTGCCGAGAGTGTAAACATTAGGAGAGTTCCCGCTCTCGTTGAGATCGATAGAAACTCGCTTTCAATGCGTAGCCTCTAGCCGGCATTTGCTATGGAACAATCAAGAGCTCACTTGGCTCCGTGGTACGAGTAATTACACCTACCTATGAGACACCACAGCGTACAAATGCTCGCAGTTGTTGCTTCAAAGATAATCCGTTAGTGCTTTATGCTCTTTCCTTTTAGACGTTGGCATTGCTGTTCACTTTATTTTTGTATTGGTGCTAAAGGTAGGATAGATGCACAACCTGCAGCACGCAGATGAGTCATATTGAAATTCAAGGACAGGCAGATGTTTTTCCAAGTGAAATTTTTGTGGCCTAAATGCATATCGTGTATAGGGTTAATCTAAGGGAGGATTAGGACTGTACACAGCTAAGTCAGCAAACATTAGAGGGATTGAGGTCCTCGTCTATAGTAGGTAAATAACCAATAAAGAAATTTCAATCAGGTGAACTGGCTTACATATACATTCCCCGTTGTCCCTTTGTGTTTTTGCACTGAGTAAGGGGGGAGAATATGACACCCTATGTCACACAATCACCATCATTTCTACGGGGAAAGTTATAATGACAGTCAGTAATTTGAGAGGCAATACTTGTTGATTGAAACTAAAAACTAAGCGCTCTCCACAACAAGCAAAAAAATTTACTGTACCAAATTCTGGTCTTACTTATTTTGCTTTTCAGATCAGTACCTTACACAATTTTGTAGCTGGCTGAAAGTTTTGAAATCAACACAGTTATGAATAATATACAGCCATAGTATTGGTAGGGAAACATTTTGAGAATGATCGACTGCGCTGTCATTGTTAAAGACCGTACACACTTATCGGGAATAGCGTGGTAGATTGATTCGATAAAAAATAATGTCTATGCCATCACATCCTCCATCACATCATACATCATTTGATATGGCAAAATGTAACACCTAAAAGGAAGCAAGCGCGGTTGGTAGATACAAATTTTTCTCAAACTATCAACATCTCCACATAGCGTAATATTTGGCCAGATCGTATCAAAGGATTATAAATGGGCTATATCGATCCATTATATCCAAAACGTCCCGTACAAAATTTATCGATTTTTCGAAATGCAGTTTTTTTCTGTAACTCCTAATTGACTAACTGCAACAAAATAAATTTGTAGCCATTATATTGCTCAGTAACATTCAAAAAAGATCGCCCCGTTGACCGTATCTCTTCTGGTAGCTCGTATAGAAATGCCTACCTTAGTTCATAGGAGTATATTCTTAGCATCATACCTTTCAAGAATTTGTACGGAATTCAGACAAATTTGGCATAAATCATGCGATTTACGAACGTAACCCAGAAAATTTACAAACAGAGCCCCTTTTGCTACCTCCCATACAAATAACCGTTCACACAGGTTCATAATTTTTGTTGTTGTTGTACTAAATCCTCTAAATTTGATAGAGTTTGCTTAACTACAGTATGAGAATAAAAATAGGCATTTTCGAAATTCGATCTTTCCTCTGCAATTCCTAACCATTATTCTGCAATATCCTAAATTTTTATTCATTAAAGCATAATTTCAAGGATTTTTTCCTATTTTGAAAATAGAAATTATCTAAACGATGCCTTACAATCTTCTATCCTCGTTGAATCGTACCTAAACTTGTCCACTCAAATTTGGTACATTAAGTAAGGGTAGATTTCCGTTTTTAAGTAGCACAATTTCAAAACACTGGAAAGTTTTTTCGGATGTTTGTGATGACATTTTATATTGCTAAAGGTGGTACTAACTCTCAACTGTTGAAAGCGAATGCAGCGGGAGTTGCGAGGAATGATATAAGAAGAAGAGAAGAGAGGCCCACCGACTGTTTTGGCAGAAGAAGCGGTTGTGAGAAGAGCAGAGCGATTTAGGGGTGGAGGGCATGAAACAGGACTGCCCTGCTGTAGGTAGAGTGATGGAAATCTGGTCGTGATGTACAAATTGTGTTGCAATGATGATGATAGAATAAAGAGAATAGACTGCTAGTTCGGGATGGTAGCACGATGATGCCATGTACTGCCCTGTAACACGGCTTAGCGGTCCTGTGGTATAGAATTTTCAAAAAATTTTGATATTATTTTTGATACTTCGAAAGTATAGGCTTTTAAGAATATACTGTAAAATTTTTGGAAGGATATTCCTAGTATTTTTGATTCTATAGCCGTTTTAGCAGGTAGAGTCAGATTCGTCACGCAGTGGCATCAATGGTCGCATTGTTCTTCGCGCGGCAGCTGTTCCGGCTTTTCTCGGAAATGTGACCTTTTGTATATATAAGATTATTTGCTATTATTATTATTATTATTATTATTATTATTATTATTTTGGTGCTGGAATCGCCGATTAAAAATTTTTAACATTTTTGAAAATATCCGCTCTCTAAAATTTAAACTCAATTATTTCAATATTATTTCATAGCTGCAGTCATACTGATTAACATTTTTTTTTCTTTTGGTTTTTGTGTTTCAGATAAATAGAAGAGCCAAAATGGACAACACTGTCCAGGTAAAAATTTTCGGGAGGGTCAACTTCAGCGCCATTTTTAAAATTATTAATATTAATTTTTTTTTTTTAATTTTTGTGTGTAAAAGAAGTTAAATAAAAAGCCTAAAAAATGTAAATATCGTTTTTCATTTTTTTTTATTGTAAACAATGTCCTTAAGGACAACATAGGTTTCTGATGGCATGCCGGTAAAACTAGACCGATGGCGAAAAATTGATAGTTAGCGTACATCAGCTCCCTATTTGGCTCGCGGAATTCATTGCAGATGATTGAAACTTACTTATGTCATGTCCTAAGTCCAAAATAGGCGATAACTGTTAAGTTTATGGCCGAACTGCGAAGCTTATACGTCTCTGTAGGATGGCACTGACTGACGCAAAGTCTTCTCCAAAGATAGACATATGCTATACGATAGTTTAGAGAGGGCAACAGCGCTACTATTTTAAGGAAGTTCCGGTTAAAATGACGGCACTAGCTTTAACAGAAACCATATGCTGCTTGCCGATGATATAAACATTATTGGCAAAAAACTTCGAGATGTTATAGCAACCTTCGCAAGCATTGAAAAGTAATCGGCAAAAGTCGGAGTCGCGGTAAACGAACGCAAAACAAGGTTATTCGATTCGATAAACAAAAAGTCGACTAGTTTGATATAAAAGAATAGCACCATTTCAAACGGTTTCGGTATTAACGAAACTAATAATGTCAGTACAGTCGACTATACCAGACGCTGGTTCTACCAATCTTGTTATGAGGCGCAGAATCCTGGGTTATGACATAAGCGGATGAATCAGTACTGGCAGTTTTCGAGAGGAAAATACTCCGGAAAATATATGGACCCATCATAGTTAACGAAGAGTATCGGCGTCGCAAGAACAATAAGCTGTATGAGCTATATGCCGTCATCGACGTGGTCAAACGCATTAATATACAGCGATTGCGTTGGATGGGTCATGTTGTACAGATGCTCCGGCACGGAAAGTTTTCGACAACGAACTCGATGGACGGTGCAGAAGAGAGCAACCAAGGACCAGGCTCTTGAAATACTATCGAAACTTGGCGTGGCGAATTGGAGGAAAAGCGAAGAAGATCGAAGCGTTTGGAATTATTTTCTACGGTCGGCGTATAATAGATAAGCATGTCTATTCCAATGGCCGCCTAAGAAAAAGAAGAATAATGTCCTTATGGAGATTAAAAACAGAGTATCGCTTGCTGACAGATGTTATTATGAGCTAAGCAAGCGACTAAATGGCAAAGGCCGCTCTCTCTCTACAAACAAAAACCCAACTGTACCACACCAGACACACTATGATACCACACTATGGTTTTGAAGATGCAATTTTTAGAATTTATCATTTTGTTGCTCTCTCCTTCATATGTACATGAAATTTGTACAAATTAAAAATAAAAATATTCCAATTGGAATCGCAATTAGTGGAAGAATTACTAAAATGCCGTGGCAAATCGGGCAAAGGAGGAAGAATAGAGGAGTTGCAATAATTAAAAAAAATTAACAGAAATGGTAACAAAATATTCTATTAATTTCATTAATAAGAAAGTGGTCATTGAGACCGTAATGCAATGGTTCCATCTGTTTTGCTCTATCGACGTTGGGAGTCTTCGGGAGAAGAGTACTCCGGAAAATATCCGACCCATCATCCTTAACGAAGAGTATCTGCGTCTTATGAACTGAGAATTCTATAAGCTATAAACTGACATCGATGTAAGTTAACCTACTTGTGTGGATGGACCCAAATGACCTAAACTGCATTGGAAAGATAACACTGGTCTATAAATTTGGAAAAACAAATTGATATCAGAAACAAAGCATGTTTTTTAACTAATTTGGGTGCGCTGAATTCGAATCTGGTATACAAAGTGGGCTATGACGTCTAGTTCATTTTTTATCGCATGCTGGCAATACTGTAAAACAGTCAATACTGACACTACAATTTCATAATTACTAATTTGACAGAAGACCACAATCATTCTGAATCTTCATAATAGTAGAGTTTAAACATGTCACGGAGATCGTGTCATACTGATTCAAGCTATTTTCGCTTTGTGTGTGCTGAATATTTGGTTGAAAAAAAGGGATGTGCAATATTAGAATCATTATAATATGCACATGCATGTCATCATTACGTCAGAACAGAGTGGCCAAAAAGAACTGAGTATTCATCAGGAAAACAAAACATTTCAAGTAAACCATTAATTGATCCAAATGGTATTTTTCTTCCGCCGCTGCACATAAAATTGGAACATTTTAAGAACTTTGTCAAGGCTCTGGACAAAGATGGCGCAGCTTTTAAATATTTGTTAGCGGTTTTTAATAAAATTGCATATGCCAAAGTCAAAAAAGGCATATTTGTTGGCTCTCAGACCAGGAAGCTATTGAATGATGACAATTTTTCACAATGTTTATTGGAGAAAGAATACGCAGTCTGGAAATCTTTCAAGAGCACCGTGAACAGTTTTCTTGGAGACAATAAGAGTGAAAACTACAGACAAATTGTTGCTGAATTATTGAAAAATTGCACGAATGTCACTCAAAATGCATTTTCTTCATTCGCATTTAGATTTTTTTCCACAAAACCTAAGTGCGGTGAGCGGTGAGATTTAATGAAAATTGAAGGAAATTATTAAGGATTTTGAGACAAAAGCATGCTAGGACTCTAATACGTGAAACTGAACCAACAAAATACAAACGATGTTCAAATAGCGCCATTCACTTTTGAAAATTCATTAATTCATTATTAAAAACACTAACGATTTTTTACGTAAAAAACGAATAAAAACATTTTTTTGTATCTTGAAAACCTGACGTAATAGGGAAAAACCAATTACAGATTTGAATTCAGCCCACCAAATCATACTAGGAAATATATTTGGTTGCTCCAGTCCAAAACCTAGTTGGGTAGTGTAATTTGAAAAAAATGACCGAATCGCTTGAGATTATTTTCTACATGCAACGTATAGTGGATACAAATTTATATTCTATGTAAGATATTAACTGTATGCAGTAAATTTTGAGACTCCCGCCATTGTTTATATTCGGCCAGCCCCGGCCGTACTCCGAGCACCACTCACTGATACCAAACCAATTCACGCGATAATTTCGTGTGCCAAAATATAACAACAATCATAAGAAAAATGCCTTCCTTCGTACAGCACGACATATACGAATGTGAAAACAAAAACAAAAAAACGAGAAGAAAAAACGCACTAGAGTGAACAAGCAAAAAGAGGCAATAACTAAAACGAGACACTCACTGGCGAACCGATGAACTGATAGAAACTCTCGCACACACTCATCTAGCCCAAAACCAAGGCAGTGAGTTAAGAGTTCGAACGTGAAGCGAGTGTGTGTGTGGAGCAGCAGCAACAGCACCCAACACCCGTAGCCAAACCCGTATCGGCCGACCAACAAGTGAATCAAGTGGTATTAGTGGTGATAGCGAGGTGGTGGCAGAGTATCGAGCGATGACGAACGAGCGCCAGGGAAGTCCATCAGAGTGGTGCGGCGTAAACGGATCACAGATCACATTTATAAAAGCATTGCGGTCGCCTTCGGTACAAATCAGTCGGTCTAAGAACGTTTCTGCAACGAGAACCGTTGTGGTACGCAATCAACAGTCTACGCCTGCCGTCCATCGTCTACGCACTGAGTAAACGCGTCCCGCGGTAGTATTTTACTGAGAAGTTTGTGATTTTTTTTTTTTTGTTTTAATGTCACACGAGTGGCATTTACAAGATAAGAAAAATTCAAACCCATAAAAATTGTATTTTTGTAATATCTGTACGTACTGTCTGTCGGGATATCAACGATTCGAAAACGAAACGTTTACTTCTCCTGCAGTGTTCTCGACGAACGGCGACAGTCTAAAGCATTCGGAACAAAAAGTCCACAAAATTCGTTAAAAAGTAAAAATATTAACTACGACAAAAAAAATTAAAAAATTGTGTGTGTGTGTGTGTGTGTGTGTTAAAAATAAAATTATTCTTTTAATACAAAAATTTAAAAACGAAAAATAAAAAATTAAGTAACTGAATAATTTTAAAACCCAAATTTCAAATTCAAATGTACACAACGTTATGACAAACTGAAAGCTAGTAACACCAATACGTTAACAAATTTTTTTCAAAATAGTTTGAAAAAAATTATCTGTAACCTATATTTTAATCTACCGGATTAGTTGCAATCACAAAAAGTGTTAAGCTGGCTCAACCAAAGTCCAATATGGTCAAAAATCGTCGTTTTGATGAGGGTAAGTCCACGAAATCATATAAAAAACTCAAAATTCGCTTTCAATTCGATTTGTATGAAAATAATCCAACGTCATTCATCAAAAACGAATTTAAATTTACAAAGATTATGTGCAACACGTGTTTTTTTGTCTTCTCAAAAAAAAAAAAAAAAATACAAATACATATTCAAATAATTTGGATTGTATACTATTATTTTTGTTGTCCGCTCCCGATTTTATTATTGTTGTCATTGTGATTAGCGTTTGGAGAGTCATTGCTTGAATGGAATTTTCAGATTTTCGTTCATATCGTTCGCACCATCAACATGTGGTTGTTGGTTGGTTGGGTTGGTTTATTGCTTGCTTCCAAGTGCCTAAAAAAGTTGTCGAAAACCGTAACCGCTTAGCCGGTTTTTTAATAACTTTTTATTTTAAACAGACGAAAAAATTTATATCTATATTATATTGGTTGTTTATTCGGCTTCAAAATCATTTTTCGCTTAGCTATTATTTGTCATTGCTAACAGAGGAATAGCTATTTCGGTATTCGCCAAAATATTATCTTCAGCGCCCTTAGCTGTTTGTGCTTTTTTGAACACCATTTCAACCTTAACGGTCTATAAATTCCCAAAACAATTGAGAAATTTTGCCCATTGGTAGGAAAATGATGTCAACGAAAATCACTAGTCAAGTATAGCTCAGTTATCTTAAAACCCAATAGAGAATTAAAATCATACTAAGTTAATGACTGACAATAAACCCAAAAAACGAATATTCTTGTCATGTCATTCTGTCCATGTCATTTCGAAGTAAGTCCCTTACGAAATAATAGTATTAATCCAATCATCAAAACATTTTTTAAACGTCTTTTTTCGGAAAAGACTTCAGTTCTCACCCTGAATTCTCTTTTAAATCTTCTTACGACTGAAAACGGGTTCCTCGAAGTGCTAACTTGAGTTTTTAAAAGCCAAGTAAGTGGATCAAACCCATATACGGTATATTGGTGGTTGTTCAAGGATATTTATTCAGTTTATAGCGGAAAATTCGTTCGCAATGATAACCTTCCACAAATCTGCCATTTTCCGACAAATTTGTCCTCTCAAAAAATGTCACATAACCTAAAACAACATTCTTTATTTATCGTTTGAACAACTGTTAAGAATCCCGAGTGCACAACATAATTCAAAACAAAAAAAAAAGTGTGAGATTGAGATAGACCCGTTCTAGTACATGTTCAGCTAATTTTACGCCATGGACTTTTTGAAGAAAAGTCTTTCGCAACTAGTCGATTGGCAATGCCTTTCAAAACCAAACAATCTTCAAAATGTCTTCAAATCTTTGGCTTACATATATTTTCGAAGACTAATTTTGGCCATGGTTGTTGAAAAACACTAAGAGAATACTTCTAGAGATCTTTTTTTTAAGGAAAGGGATGTAAGTCGATCTACTATGTATGAGAGGAGGACGTTTTAAATACGTTCCCGAAACGATACATCGTCATTGATGCCGTGGAGGCTTAACTAAGCGGGAAATTGGCATTGATTAGAACATCCCACAACTTTGCCGTTTTAACTTTCAACAGTTAACACTAACTGGCCAAAACATAAAAAACATATATTAAAAACATATATTTTGGATAATCCATCTGTTATTTATCCGGCGTCTAAAAAAAGGGACGAATAAAACAGCAAAAAGATATTATGCTAAAAGTACCACTTTTTACGGTCCAAAAGCGTTTCAAATCGAATCAGAAACAACGAATCTCATACGTGCACTGACTGCTTCTGAAGTAATGCGAAAGAAGTAATGATAATGTGATAAATTAGTGCCAGTTTACTAGAAAATATGTGAAGCTCAGCATTATATCGGCATCCATGGAAGTTATTTAAGATTATTTCTGTGTAATAAGAAAATATTCGCATGCAGGAAAACATTTTAGAATGAAAAATCTCCATTTTTTTCTGAAAATAACCATTGCCTGGGATCACGAGATATGAATTTGGTATGTACTTGTCATAAGAGGGATATCATTCTTTTATTTTGATCTTTCAGTGCTTCTGAAGCAGTTCTCACGCGATAATGGAGATATGACCAAAAAGGCAATATGATGGACAAGTGATGAAATGGATAAAATTTACAAGAAAGTATTTGAAAAGTACGATACTTTTTTATAAGCTTTTACATCCCTGGAAGATATTTAAAATAACCTTCAAGTAAATAAAAAAGATTTGTACCTTAGTGAGTTTTTAGAAATATTTATTAAATTTTTGATAACTAAAAAATAATTTTTACTGTATAAGCTTGTATACGGGACAGAAAGATTCTACGCCAGTACTATAGAAGTTTACATTAAAATATTCAGAACTTTAGTCTTTTGCCTTCCAATACGCTTTTCATCGGTCCAATGAGGAAGCAAAAAACTTTCCGTAATGTACGACAAAAGTACCTACCGAAATATAAGGCAATTAAATATTGAAAATTGCATATTTATTACTCATATAGATGATTATTTAGACCTCAGCGAAAAAAACTGAAAGTCATTAAAAAAGAATAAAATTTTTATCACTTCCAATAGCGCAATATATGCATATTAATCATTTTCAAAGAAACATTATTATTATTATTATTTTATTAGTATTATTATTATTATAATTTTATTATTATTGTTATTATTATTACTTATTGTTTATTCTTATTAAATTGAATCACATTTAAATACTATTAATTTGTTTGGATTTTACGGTCTAATTTAGGTCTGAAAACTTTGATCCAAAAACAAAATTTATTAGTTCAAACGAAAAATTGCACCAAAAAGACTGATTTTTCATTGTAATAATGACTCTCATACCATAAAAAACTGATTCCTCTCTGTGACAAGCCTATGTTAAACTCATTGGTGATTACGCAAATTTTCGTTATTTTGTTCCAAAAATTGCAGTGAATTTCAGCTTCCGCGGATACACTTATTTTGCTGGGACGAGTTAATTATCGACTACAAGTAGCAGCACACAGAGAAACTCTCCAAACACTATGATCTTCTGCACTTCTCCAATTCACCGATAGTGATTTTGACGAAAATTTTTCGCTCCAAAATATTTCCTGTCATCCACACAACAACATGATCCAGCCAAAGCATTTGCCATATTTTGATAGAATTTCGTTTGACAAAATTTATATCGAAATACAGCTTATGATTCATGCGTTGGTCCATATCTTGTGAAGTATTGTTCTCTCGAACGTACACAAGAGTTGCCGTCATTATTCAAGATACTGCTCCGTGCAGCAAGACAGATACAACTAGTGTATGCCTCAGCTGGATTTATGATTGACGAGAGAGAGAGAGAGACTTTTTTTTATAATCCGTAACAACATCTGTTTGCAATTTATGATTGACGAGAGAGAGAGAGACTTTTTTTTATAATCCGTAACAACATCTGTTTGCAATCACTAATCTTTCGTTAATCTCCAGGCTGTTATTAGGCAGGCAGTCTTTCACTTTGTTGACCGATGCAGATAAAATCGTCCATTACTGTGAAGTTATAGTTGTCAACGGTTTTTCAGCATCCCATTCGATTATACTCCTTATTCGGTAAAATGAATAATGCAGTTTTGGAATCTTTTTATATCTGTAATTCCTCACAATTTACAACAAATCTTAAAAATGAATTTTATTTCATTTGAGGCCGTCATATCCTATACATACCTATATATATATATATATATATATATATATCTCAAATCAGCAGCTGCGTTATTGCTACCTTAACTAGAACTGGACAAAATTATTTCGTACAAAGTACCGAAATATATTTCAAAATTTCACAGTTGTTTTCAACCATATCTCAATATCTCTTATTGAAAACTGACTCAATAAAGCAAGAAAATTTAAATTTGCGTTCCCTGGGCAGTCAATACAAATATTTTAAATATGCAGCATTCTGAAAGTTAATTGGATATACAGAAAAGTGTACAAATATAACTTTTTTCCGAACTTTTGAATTTGGAAAACTGGAGCTACTTTGAAATATTTGTGCCTGGCAATTTTTTCTTCCATAATCCAAGTTTGCCGCTTCATCAAACCTATTAAAACTTTAGTATTTTACGCAGCAAAGTTAACATCGATTTTGGACACAGGTTGCTGCATTATATCATTCATTGGTAGTATTGAAAATCCGGGTTTAAAACACGGATTTTTTAACACCCTAATGTAGTATTATATAAATAATATGCTTCACTATCCATCCGTATCCCCCCAATCCTTCCATTCACTCTATTGCCCTACATCGCTCTGCGAACAAAGTCTAACCCCAGTAAGACTGGCGGTGATAACAGCGGTGTTGTTATTAAAATGTTAGTTTGTACTTTAACGCATAAGCGAAATATTTGATGTTTATGTGATCTGAATTAAATTGCTATTCATTAAAGGTTTGTTTTGAATGCCGGCATTTGATCACCACAAACGGTTAAATGGTGTAGACAAGTTTGTGTTTTTTTAGACACCAATTTAACGATTTATCCAAGTCGACTTCGAATTTAATATTCGATTGTTATGACATGATTTGGTGTCAACTTTTCGATATCATCTAAACGGTATGAAGTAATATTTGACACTGCGTAATATTTATAAATATTTTTGAAAAAAGTAAACTGGACTGAAATGAGTCGATAGGTGTACCTTTGAAACCTTTCTTCCTATGAAGGGTAATGAAATTTTAAGATGCAATCGAGTGTTATGAAATACTTGAGATCTTTTCTTTTCGAAAGTTTCTATACATACTTTTCTATGATAAAGTGTCATTCCAGGTAACATTCTATACTAGAACTTTCTGAACATGAACCTTTCGTAAGCAAATTGAAGAATGATATTGAGCATAAGGAATTTTTTGAAGGCACTTTGTTTGGATTAGAAAAATTGCCGTCCGTCAAAACAGACTCCATATATAATTTCCTATACAACGTTCGCCTTCTAGAAAACAGATCTGTAATAAATATATCATTCATTTTTTTTCTCCTTGCAACCTTCTGAAATCTCATAAAATGTATATATATATACAGTCAGCTGTATTTAAGTGACAGACGGATTTTGGACGAAAATGCTTAGATCGACATATGTTCTTATGATGATCAGGAACATATACACATATGGTCGAAATAATAAGTACACCCTATATTTTCTTTTAAAGGCTCGTAGGCGAAAATTTATTTAAATTAAGAGAAAAAACAAATACTAATTTATTTTGTTATAACATTAAAAATAAAATAAATACTAAAACAAAAATTAAATTCAGTACTTTCAAAAAGTAATAAATTAATCAAAAAACATTGGACAAAATAATAAGTACATTTAGTTAAAATAAGTAAAAAAGTAAAAAAAAAATTAAGTTTTTTCTACTAAATTAGCTTATTTATTAAATTTATTAAAAGCCAGTATATCCACCTTTATTTTCCATTATTTTGTTGACTTTTTTTTTGGCATGGCATATTTTGGCATATTTTTGGCATGCTGGCAATAAGCTTCCTGCAGATTTCTACTAGTATTTCATACCAAGTTTCTTGAACAACATTCCATAACTGATTCTTATTTTTAAGAACCGCCATTCCAATTCTTTGTTTCAACTCTCCCCAAAGATTTTCGATTGGATTTAAGTCCGGAGATTGATTTGGCTAGTCAAGAAGGGCAACATTATTGTCTTGAAACTAATCCTTTACCAACTAAAAAGTATGCTAAGTTATCCTGCTGGAATGCCCATCTAAGAGACATACTTTCCACAGTAAAGTTCAACATTGTACTTTCCAACATATCTTTGTAGTGGAATCTGGTCATAGTGTTGTCGGTAATTCGATGTATCGGATCGACACCATACCATAAGAAACAACTTCAGACCATAATATTGCCACCCCCGTGCTTGACCGTCTTCTTTGTAAAGCGAACATGGAATTCCTTACCCTTAGGGCGTCCAACATTCCGGGCACAGTCGTTTCCAAATACATTAATTTTTGTTTTATCGCTTCACAAAATGTTTCACCATTTTTGTCACCGTCTCCTCCGTACCAATTTCTTGTCTAAACAAAGGAACTCTTCTGGTTATCCGTCCTGGTAAATTTGCTTCTTGTGGTCCACGACGAACCGTTCGCGATGAAACTACATTTCCAATTTCTGCTGAAATTGCTCTTGAAGACACAAACGGATGCTTCTTCGCAAGTGTTACAATACGGATATCTGTTGTTTTTGAGGTTTTTTTTTGAGTCTTCCGCGAGTTTCGGCGGACTTTTTAGGCTTTAAAGCATTTTGTTCACAAAATAGCAGCCGATTCATAGTTTATGCTATAGAACGAAGACTTTGGCCACTTTTTGTTAGTCTTAAAACAATTTTTCCCTCCTCCGCAGAACGATGACTTTTTCGACCCATGGCTGGTTTGTTTTAACAAAATATTTTGTTATGAATAAAGATAAACAAGAGTAAAATAACCAGCCTTTTCAAAAATACTATAGCAGACTGCGACAATATTAAAGAATTGAGCAATATATTTACTATTTTGACCAAGTACTGAAATCACACTTGAAGAAAACTAACTCACAATGAAAACAACGAGAAAGCTCCAGTTTTGTTTTTACTTTTTAAAGGATTACCATATTAAAGTTATTTAAATGAAAAAAAAAAGGATTGCCATGTTTACTTTCCTTTAAAGTAACTAAAATTAAACATTAAGCAGAAATAGGCGGATGTGCTTATTTTTCGACCATATTTGTGTATACTATATATATTAAATATATCATTCTTCTTTATTTGTTTATCTAAGCATTTCCGTCCAAAATTCGCCTGTTAGTTAAATACAGCGCAATAGAAGTCGCGCCGTTTGAGTGAGAACGGTGAAATTTGGTACAAAGGTTTCCCACATTTATAGGCACGTTAAGTCCGAAATTGGACAAAATCGGCTTAGTAGGAAAATACTGGTGCAAATAAGAACTATATTACTACAAAAATGGTAAATTTTCCGATATATTTCTACCACGTTATCATTTATGAATTAACTAATCATGTGCTTGTTTATAGCGAAATACCAAAAAAACTATTTCTAATCTACTCGCACTCTTCCCAATGAGAAAATTGTGTGTCCAGGTGTAATTCTATTTGAAAAATTAATAATCCTGCCCCTTTTATTGTGAATGGTAACCCAAAGATACGACATGAGAATATTAACAGGATCAGGCGTATAGATTTATCGTTATGAATAGATTTTTGCATTAAAAAGTTAGATTTATATGAACAAATTTTTGTCGTATAGAAAATATCACAAAAAAATTGATGTTATTACAATTTCTTTAAGAATAGTTTCTTAAATATACAACACCTGAATGTAAACACGGTCGGACATGCACAGTAGTTATGTAGAAATAGGTTTTTGCATTAAAAACAGAGTTTGCATGGCAACATTGACGACATATTGAAAATATTATGAAGAAAATTCAGGTCTATTTACACCTGTCCAATGTACCATGTAGTGCCAACTTTCATTGTAGTATTTTCAACAATTTCGGTACATAATTTCGAGCATAACGACCACAATATACCTATGACGAATTAGAACTTCCGCTTTTCTCTTTATTTCCTCATAATAAATCAAGCACAAGGATGAAAACAATTAATTTTATCACAGTTCGTATAATAAAAAGTACTTGAATGGTCTTATAAACATATACTTTTGATAAATTACACATCCCAAAAAAAAAATCATCAATGAAAACATTTTGGCGGACTCACATTTTCGTAAATTTTTCTTCTGAATACCACAATGAATCTGAATATCGTAAATCGAACACATTTGCCTTTTGTATAAAAATTCTCCTTCCCCACTCCTCATTCGCTGCGATGGGAATTAGTTTCGTTTGCCTCTTAATTTCTTTCTTTATATAATATTTTATTTTGTAAATTTGCTGTTAGTTCAGCTAGTAGCGGAAGTAAAATATTTCTTATTTTTGTATTTGCTGTTTTTGTAATTATTTTAAATAATAGCGCTGGAAAATGTCAAACAGACTGTGTGTAGAAGACTGTGTAACTAGAAGTATAAGTTTATATATTTCAATATGTGTACATAGAGAGACATGCATATACACATTTATGTTTGTGTGTGTCATCAAGTCATATGTTCAATAAACAAACAAATATTCAATTCAATTAAAACTATCAGAATATTTACAACATTTTAAATGAATACATTTACTATGGGTTTCATGAGTACTGGAAATTTAACAACAAAAAATATTCTATTTTAAAATTGTTAGATAAGGCTAAAAAGAAATAACACACAAAATCAAACTTTGAGTGAATAAATGACCATACAAATTAATTAAAATTGTGTTAATTCTTTTGCGAATGACTGAAACATTTAACTAATTTCATTATTAGTTTGCTTTTTATTTCCCAATTTAAATGGTCTTTAATATGTTACTCTAAATCATAATCAAAAGTGGATAATCAATTGCAAATAATCTGCTACCAGAAAAAATCCGAGTATAATAATCGGTTTCCAGAATGATTTTAATTAATAGAACTTACTTTTGAACTAGTCTAGAGAAGCCAAATCAAAGAATTTTAAGATTAACACTGGATAGATTAAGATGGAATTGAAACATTTGTAGTCATATTTATTAAATTCCACAAAAAGGATATACGAGTATTCATAACATGCATGTGAAATGAAAAATCAAAATTAGTATAGAAATTTCAGTGAGGAACTGACTTATAAATACCCGACGTCGATTTTGGTTAGTGCAAAAGCACGGGGAATTCCAAAAAAGAAACGTGATAAATCTGATTTAAAGCGCTACAAAGAAGCAGATTATTATAAATTTCTAAAACCCTCCACTTAGATGTTTGCGAGAGCGCTCGATTTGCATGTACGGTACGCTAAGAGACGTGACAACGTAATCCATTTTCAAGCGCAAAACTAAATGTCTCATGCTTGCTAAATTGCTCATCCGGTTCATAACAAAAAATACTCTACATTAAAGTTCAATAAAAGAAGAAAAACTATAACCTTCTTAGAAATTATAAAAGTAGCACTGAATTCTGTTAAACATATGATTTTGTGCATGTGATGCCTTACGAGACGTGGCAATACAGTGCATAATTATTCACAGAACTAAGTTTAGTAAATATCTAATGTTTGTTAAATTACACGGAATTTAGCGTAAATTAATAAAAGTAATGGATCTAGGATTATGCATGAGTTAAATTATTAAATTTGTATGGAAGTTACGAGAGAAGGCGTGACTATCCCATTGAATTTTCCAAATTTTACCAAAGATTATAATGCAATATAATAATTGACAAAAATGTGAGCAACAGCAGCAACCTACGTGGACATTAAATTTTAATAAATTAACCTTATTATATAAGAGATAGCAAAATCGGAGTGGCAATGCCCTCCATTTTCTTTCGACGAACTTAGTTCAGTGAACGCTGGAAGACATGCAGGGAATATTTATATAGGTATAGACTGAATCAAATCAGAATATCAAACCCAATTTGTAGGGGTAGATCCAACGACAATGCACCACAAAATTATAATATCCACCAACATTTTCTTTTTAATTCGGAGTCTTAGAAAAATTCTTGGGTACGCAACGACAGGACAACACCTTGTTCTCTAATGATACTCTACGCACTTTGGAAAGAGAAGTCTGTGAAATGATTATAAAGCAAGACTTTCAAGGCCTGAATTCCCTACTGCGCAGATACATTTGTTGCAGATTTGATCAATATTATTGCCTTCTATGCATGACAGGCACAGTTAAATTTCCTAACATCTCCTTTGGTATCGAATGTTTTTCTTGTAATATCCTTGGCTGTTTTCCTTGACGACTTTATAGTAATAACGATTGTTTTACAAAGCATTATTAGCTGTATTGGAATACAACAATTAAATAGTTTTCCCAGTGTATGATGGTAGAGTGCAGGTCTCTAACTAAAAAATAGTCAATTTATTTTTCATGATTATGTAGTCAGTTATTCGCCATCCCTTTCAACGCTTAGGTGCATCAAAAACTTTGTTAACAGTTTGAGTCGTCCAAATCAGCAGCGAAAAAGTCTGTAGTTTATTAGGACCCTCGTTCCCGACGTAAGTTATAATCAACCACTTATCCGTATACAGGTATTCTAATTGACAGTTACACCGTAAACATTCATAATAAGAAAAACACTCGAAAATTGCTTAATAAGTATGAAGAAAAACTACTTGAAACTGTGCACATAATACGTAAAGTGCCCCGTTTATAGTGGACCGAGCGAGTTACGTGACGATTTGACAGGTTTTTCATAATAATTGTCAACAATTTTGATTATGTGCGTTCTAATTTGTTTATCTTTCTTTTTAATGATAAGGAAATACAACTAAAATGTAAAAAACTTACAGTTTTATAACGCAGTAGCAGCTTTATTGCCTAAAACTTCAACGTCTAAAAAATCTAAGAGATTGCAGGGCGTAACAAAAAAAAAATTAACAAAAATTTGTACTATTAGGAATAACAATATGAGTATGAGTAACAATATTAAAGTCACAAAAATAACTTCTCTTTTATCATTAAATCGCACGTCGATCATAATCGAATAAGTACCTCAAATTGAAAGAGGCTAAAGCAGTCTGAATTGTTGAAAGTTATTTTGCAATCCTTAGACCTCTAGAGTTGCAAAATTTTTTTTGATTTATTATTGATTAAAAATTCGTTTATATATACATATATTTTATTCTATACAATACATACTTAGGTATATTTTCCAAATTTGTAGTTTTGTTTAATTGGCCTGCTCCCTATGTTTTTGCTACTTTTTAAGTTGTTTGTGTATAAAATTTTTAAAGAAAATAAGAGAAAAAAGATTTTTAATCAAAAGAAAACATAATAAAACAGTTCAATAAGCAAATGTTTATTGATTTTGTGAGCAATTAAAATTTCTGTAGAAAGAGGCATCCCATTTGCTGGCAGTATTCCGCCAGACAGAGAGAGAGAGAGAGAGAGAGTTAAGAGAGAGAGAGGAGAGAGAGAGAGAGAGTGAGAGAGAGAGAGAGAGAGAGAGTAATGAAACACTTGAAAAGTTTCATTCCATTTAATCTTTCTTGGACAATTGGCTCCGATATACCGCCATTTGTCGCCAACCTTTCCTTTTCATCCTTGGCTTAAAGATTAAGACACGTAACTACATAGACGCTACTGTGATCTTACAAAATAATACGTAGTAGAAAGACTTTTTGCACTTTACAAAATAATAGTTATGTAAGGACAATAATCAATATCAACCATTCTAATATACCCGATAAATAAACATTCCAACTGAGTGCTGTGGGGATACAATATGGAACTTTTTATCTGTAGACCCCTATTAGACCTTTAAATTTAAAGGTAAATGTGCATTCGAGCTACAACAAATCCTGGGAAAGATTCAAGAAAAACTGATCGACAAAATATCAATTTTTCGTTGACTGTAAAGTTGCTTTCGATTGTTAGCATTACCGCAAATATTGTATAATATGACCTTATCACAGGGTTTGGTATTGCTAAGTTTATACGCCATTGTCACTGACTGATACGAAGTCCTCAGTCTTCAATAAGATAGACAAACACCATGGTAACCCATTTTAAAACAAACGCCCTTTAAAACAAACAAAAGCCTATCCATAGAGATGACTGTAAGGAAAACTACAAACATGAGTGTAAAGTCATGCATTACTTGCCGACCTCATTGGCTGGCTTTCGGGATGTTACTGCAAACTTCTCAAGTTTTAGAAAGTAGTTCAAAAATTTGAGTGTGACGGTAAATGAGGACGAACTAAAGTTATATGTTTCGACGAACAAAGGGTCTACTCGTTTGAAATGCTGCGGCAGGGTAACAACTATAAGATGAACGTAGTGCACGATTTCGCCTATCTTGTCTCAGTCGCCAATAAGATGCCTCTCGGCGAGTAAAATTCGAACTGTACCACATTCCGGTCCCATCTGCATCGCTATACACCGCAAAATGCTGGATTATGGCACATGTGAATGACTTAGTTCAAGGAGTCTTCAAAAGAAAACACGTGTGAGACCATCATCGCTGATTGGCGGTAAACATGAGAAATCAATTTTAAATAACTAGAAAATCGATATTAGATTTTCTCGTTTTGGACTTTAAATAAAAGCACAATTAAAAACAGACTAATTTCAGTCAAAAATTCAAGCACCATCTTACCAAAAATGATGTTGATATGCCAGCATAATACCATATGCAGTTTATTTTGGGAGTGAAAGCCACAAAAGTAATCCATTTTACTCATATGCACCTATGGATTATAGTTATAAGCGTTTCATTTAGCGTTTTCGGTAATGGTTTGTAAATTAGTACAGTTAATAAACTATAGGTGGCGAATTGTTTATTGACAGAAATTTACGTAATAGCGATACCTTTAACAGTTATTCTAAAGCGGCTAATTATTTGTTCATAAACCAAGGCATTAATATAAATCTTCATATATGTATATCTGCTCCTAATACGCCTAATACCAAAAATTAAAATTAGAATTTATAAATGATCTCACATCCTTTTGAAAATGATGTCACTTGAAATGATTTCTATAGTGCCAACATTCCAATGAATTCTTATGCGAATGCAGATAAACATGTCAAATATCACATGATAATTTCGCAACGCAAACATATTTTCAACAATCATTAAAAGAGTATGCAAAAAAATTTTAAGTTCATTAACATTTCTTCTTTAATCAAACTTCTGCAGCTTGGCTTTGAATCCGAGAAAACGGAACAGTCATATTTCTTGCTACCTACAGAAGAAGAAGAAGACAAAAAAAGAAAAACTACTCTTAAGAATTGTACATTTAAGCCTGTCAAAATTCAAAATTTAATTGTTTATTTAAGTAACATAGCCACGGGTCTCGGCCACAATTCAATTGGCATCAATTAAGTTGGTCTTTTGTACCTCGCGTGATTTGGTTGCTTTATAATTTCTCAAGCGTTTTTGCGTTCATACAATCTCCAATGTGTTGTAATTATTAATGACGGTTATAAATTTATATTCGTCTGCACAAAATACAAAAAAAAAAATATGTATATATATAACTGTACATAATTGGCCAAGCAACTGGCTTGAATTCTTAATAAGTCTTTGTTTTATTACAGGATTATTTGAAAAGCATCAATTTTTCTTTAACATTTTATTTTCTTAGAATTTGTATGCCTTTGAGGGGAATTTTTGTAAATTTTTATTTTACATTACGTTTAATGTTGTACACTGTAGTCTAATTAATTTTAGGTAGTTGCTGCAAAGAAGTGGGCTGAATTTTTGTATAACGCAATCATAATTTTTTAAGTCACGTCACATTTTCGGGTTATTGGAAATCGCTTTTCATTAAGCTTTATCTTCCTTTCAATTGGAAAAGTTGTCATTAACGTTGCCCTAACTTAGGAGTAAAAGAGGAATAACAAATATTCCATCCAAGAATCGTTTCGCGTTAAATACAAAATCTAAAGCTGAAGTAGTACAAATAATGTACAATAGGTGGCTCACGAATCTCTTCATACTTTCATGAGAAGAAATGAAATTATATATCATTTGATAAGGCAAAATGTAATGCCTAGGAAAAAGTGTTCAAAGGACCAGTTGTGTTTCATGACCTCTTAGGTGGATAGAAGAATGTCAGTCTCTCTGGCTGCCTGGCTAGTTGGTAAATATGATAACTGTTAGAAATTTGTATGAAGTTTCTTAAAATTAGAAAAAGCCTCATAAACTTATTTTGCTAGATTATAACTGCAGATTGGAAATAATATTTTTCAGGCATTCAAATAGTTCTCTGTTATTCCTTATTCTCTGTAACTCCTTATGCGCAGTAAATTTAATGTGTTTTTTATATTGGTTTATACTTGGCAGAATTTGAAAAAAATTAACGATTAATGAAGTTCCCATTTTTACGGCAGATACCAAAACCTCCCACACAGATGACCAATATTAACAAATACATTTTTTTGGCTTCACATCTTCCAAGCAGTTTGAGCGAATTCAGTCAAATCAGGCACTCATCATGCAGTTCTAAGAATAAAAATGGCGGCGTTGCCACACACCAAAACTAATGCGTTGACAATAATTTCTAGATCAGAGTAATCAAAGTTCTATATGCGGCTCGTGAAGCATAATGAGAAAGGGTAGGAGATAATGGGTTGGCAGACGCAGCTACTTTTTTTTACTAAGAAAAGATTTAAAACATCACACATTTATAGGGTTGTCAACTTTTCCGTAAAGTGAAATAAAACGCACATATAGCTATAATTTCGATGAAACTTTTATTTCATTATAATGCTTAAATCTTGCCATTATGTACGAAATATAATGTGATTGGATTGGTTGCAGCAGTGAGTCTTTTTGGGATTCCTCCAGTGTCATTTTCGAAAAAAATATGGCCCAATGACACCTCTACCGGATGCAATGGTTTTCCCCAATCACTTCTGGGCTCTCCGAGCCGCATATGCGGCTATTTTGCTTGTTAACGTAACCACAGAGTGTGAAATGAGTTTCATCGCTGAAGATAATGTTGTTCGATTGAAGGGTTACGTTAGAATAACCACATGTATAGGTATAGTAAGTTTTAACTATTTTTATGCGATTTTTGGTTGTTAAATAATCCATATGCGTAAATGACAGACCATTCACCAAATAAATAACACTTCACATGACAGGTATTTAACAACTGACAGTCTTGCCAAATCGGCTGTTTTGAAACCACTTAACGAATACCTCTATATAAACAATTCTTAAGAAGGCATCAGCCAAACATCTGCTTTTGACATGGATAGGGCTCATTTGCAGGAATGTTTTGTGAGAAATAAGTTCTAAAATCATAAGTTTTTTCTCCCGTTTTCTTATTAGTTTAGCATCAACTCTTAAAATGTTGTTGGGTTTTTAACCAAATGACTTAATAATTTGTTGCTACTTCGGAGTGGTTAACTACTTGTTAATTTTGCTCAGAAATGCAAGCTAACCGCTAAAATTTCAATGACAAACACTTTTCACTTTACTAATCGCTTATTTGACGTTTTTTTTTCTGTTCAATTTAGTTTTTTTTTTTTTCAAATCAATTTTATAAATTTAACCATAATTGAAGTATTTCTATTTTTTTGTTGAAGTAAATTTTGATTGATTTCTAACGTTTATGGCTAAGATTTATCATTGTGTGTAGTTAATTATATAAAATATAATAATTTCAGTGTTTCTTCTTTCCCCCCCTCAAATTCGAGTTTTCGCGTTTGAGTGCCAATGAAATTAACAAAGAAAAAAGTTTTAATATTCTAAATGGATGTTCTAATGAATTTGTGTTTCTGATTATTAAATGTAAGTTATATTGAAGAGAATTTTTTGGAGCAGTTACTTTTTTTAAGAGTTTAATGATAATTAACTAGGATAGAACAGTGGAGAACTTACCACATTCGACGATGGCAGTTACAACGTATTAAAACAGGAGAATCCTAGCTGCTTCAAAAAGCCTCAATTGAGCCTAAATTTGTACTGCCAACTGAAAAATATTATAAAGATTCGAAAAACTTATGTAAACTTATACACCCTGTTTAAACCTTTTTGATATCTTTTGCTGCCAAAGGGCTGTAAAGAGAAAATTAAGGAGAGGCAAGATATTATATATGAAAATAAGTGACCACTTTCAAAGACTTCCATACTGCACTAAATTATTATGACTTTTTTCTAATCTTATCGTTTAGTTAATTGTGCAATACTCGATGAATTGTTTTATTATTTTGCAAGTCAGTTATTTGCGAGCTTTTTTTATCTCTATCAATATGGGCCACTCACAACCACCGAACGGAATGAAAGTTATAGAAGGAAAGTCCTTCACTGCTTACGCTGATATCAGGCATACTCGAGTTGTAATCACAGTTTTTGGATAAATAACCGTCATTATTATTGAAGCATATAAAAAGAAGTATGATTAATGTACAGTATTGCCGATATATAAGTACTGCAAATGTAGAACGAGCAGTAGATAGGGCGTTATGTAATATATTGATGATATCTTCTAGGCTTTTGATGCCGAAGCACCATCCAGAGCCACCGTGTTACACTAGTCTTCTGAATTCAATCGCAATCGACGGAATTGAGTAGTTGTGCCAAAAAAAAACATTTCTTTTTTTTATAATTCTGAATAAACCGATATAGCAAGATCGTCATGTTATCATCGTCAAATTATCATGAATTCAACGCATGATTCGTCATTATTTCCACTTGTATTCATTTAATATCGCGTAAACATTTGCCAACATGTGCACTCGTAAATTTTGCAATCACATCTGAAAAATGCGGCGTCCAGTCATGAAAATTTTGCAATTTTTAGTCACATTTTATGCGTAGCAATTTTTTTTTTTTTTCATTCTAGCGATTTTTTTATTTTAGCGAATTTTTTTTCTTTTTGCCGGAAAGTTAAAGATTTCACATGATAGAAGCCGATTTGACATTTCGTTTCTTAGTTATAAAGACATTTGTGTTGTAGCGATTTTTTCTAATGTCATCGCATATTTTGATAATCGCTCGAAGAAAAAAACATGCCGATTTACCCAAAAAAATATCGGACGAATTCAATCACGGCGCTGCAACGAACTCCTATAAAATCGTAACAGTCAGGCGAATAGACTATTAAATGCGTATACAATATTAAACGCGTGCGAGTAGAATTAATGCCAAATCACGCCACAATTTTGTTATAAATCATATGACTAACTTGCCAAATCAGTTCCTGCACAATATATATGTTTGCTTGCGAATTAAGCGATTTTGGGCGACCTTCACGAGATTAATCCACGAGCGAACATCGTCCAGGATTGATTTCGAGATGTGGGTCATCTCACAAAAATGTTAACAATTTTTAAGTGGCATTCATAATGGTAGCAACAATCTTTGTTTTTTATCCATCTCTTTCAAAGGCTTTTCAAATCAAGATCTTTCGCATTTTGTACAAAAAAGTAATGCAATTTCCGTGCAAAAATAGAATTTGCTTCAATTTCAATCACATTTTTAGGCGACACAAAATGATAGTAATGAGAACAAGATATCAAGAGTATTTCTGCAATCAGTACAGTTGAATAATCTTAACGTTTCGTTGAACTTTTTCGTTCATCGAGCGTACTTATGAAAAGCGCTAGACCGATATAAGTAGGTCCAAAATTAGATCCATACATTTGAAAAATCGCCATTTGTCGAAACAAAGTGACCAAACAAGGAAATCTTTTAATGTTCTACTGGTTTCTAAAGACGCTGGAAACAGAGCTGTCTTTCATAAGATGCCAAAAACGTATCCAAAATCGGCAAAATAAAAAAAAATTACTTAATCACTGCGTTCAAATGCGAAAATAGTACAATTTGTAACTTACAACGAAGGCTTTCGCCAAGCAAAGACATCAATCTAATATTAAAAAATTAAAAAGAAATCGGTAAAATCAAAATGCAATCACTTCTCTTAGTGATGATCACATCTCAGAAATAAAGCGTAATTTTTAGTCACACTTTATGTGTTTGCCAAAATCGGCAAAATAAAAAAAAAACATTAAAACGCAAATACACGTATAACTCAGAAATGCTGCGTCTAATGCGAAAATAGTATAAT
Organism: Philornis downsi; assembly: GCA_019455685.1. Lineage (NCBI taxonomy): Eukaryota > Metazoa > Arthropoda > Insecta > Diptera > Muscidae > Philornis > Philornis downsi. The sequence goes on along the minus strand of JAHXMU010000097.1, from coordinate 1,601,665 downwards.
TTTTATTTTCCAACAGAGTTTTCCCCCACTTAAGGACATCGATCTGATATCAAAAAGTTAAAAGAGGATCGCTAAAATCAAAATGTAATCACTTCTCGAGTCATAAATTGTCATAATTTTTAGTCACATTTTAGGTGTAGCATTTTTTGGTCCTAGCGATTTTTTTATTTTAGCGATTTTTTTTAATGTTTTGCCGGAAATTTGAAGACAAATGCGCAATTGCACTGCAAAAAGAAATTCTAATATTTTTTTTAATCAATATGTATCTAATTTACTTAATTATTTTATTGTGTAGAAAATTATATTTTATTTTATATAACTAATTGATTTTGAAGCTAGATAGACTGTAAATGACTTCTGTGGTTATTCACGGATAAGCGACACCTGATCAGAAAATTATCCATTGCGGTCTGAAGGGTTTAAGTCGGGATCACCTCAATTATTGTTTCAATGGACTGCTTCAATTCAGTCAAATTCTTTGGTTTCATTTTGTACACCTCTTGCTTGACATAATCCCATAAAAAAGTTTAGTGAAATCAGATCAGGCGACCTTGAGGGCCAGCTGAAAGTGGAGTTTCTGGATATTAATTTGTTTGGGAATTTTCGTAGGAACCAACTGATTTGAGAAAAAGGTAAACAGTAAGCTGTTTGTTACAACAATTTCATTGTTTGTAATATATTCGCCCGATAAAAGTGTTACTAGCATTGTGAATGCTACTTGACTTCTTGATTTGGTTGATTTATTGTAAAAATCGCAAATAATACTCGTATGAAATACATTGTAAGTATCCGAATCATTAAAAACGTTAAACTTTACCCTTC
>JAHXMU010000097.1:1588112-1599265 GCA_019455685.1 Philornis downsi | reverse complement strand
CCTATACGGCAAATGGAACGCCTGCTTCGATTTAATGTATTTATTCAATGAACTTATTAAAATTGTAGCACATTTCATCAAACTGACGAAACTTGTGGCACAGTGAATTGAATTGATAGAACAAATATTTCAGTACATATCACTTTTTTGTCATAATTTGGAATCATCTTTATAGCCCGAAATAAATGCCATCTTCAATTTGATGAATTAGCTTATTGAACTGATTAAAACCACAGCATATTTTATTGAATTATGGTGCAGAATATTTCATTAAAATTTAATTTTATCATATGCGATTTTCTGCTATAGATCTGAATTCAATTCAATGAAGTAGGAAGATGCGAAGAAAAGACTTTAAAATTTTTGGAAGAAGTTCAGGTAATGGTCTTTCTTCGATATTTGTCAGCTACGCTTTCGACCTTTGAAATCCGCAGAAAATCCCAAATACATTTCATATATACATATATATTCAAACAGTTTGTATATTGCTTAAAGCTCAATTCAAATATCAATGTTCGAAAATATTCTTTAATACTTGGTATATGTATAAATATAAATAAGTAAATATAAACAGTTTGAAAACTGCTTGAAGGTAAACGATTCATAACATCAGTAGCAAAATGTTCGAGTTTCGTGTTGAACTACAAAACGAAATTTTTTCATCTGTAATGAAATATAAAGGGTGTCCCAACAAGAACGCAAGATTTAAATTTGGCGCCATTCGAAGTGTCATTGTTTGACATTTGAACAATTGTTATTGTTTGCTAGTAGAAGGTAAGAGGTTAGTAAAAATGGAGCGCTACACGAATGTACAACGCATTCTTATTGTGAAAATTTTTTACCAAAATGGTGAAAGGGTCACCTGTAAAGTGATTAATGGATAAATTTGCCAAAACTGGGTCTGTTAGTGATGTGAAGACAACATCGCGCCTTCGACCAGGTCGATCGACCAAAAATGTCGCAGCTGTACGTGATGATGTCGCTCAAACTCCATCCACCTTAATTCGACAACGAGCTCAGCAAATTGGTGTCTCCAAATCCACTATGCAGCGAATTTTGACGAAATATTTGCATCTTCGTGCACACAAAGTTCAATTCATTTAGGAATTGAAGCCGGTTGACCATGGACAGCGAAGGGAGTTCGTTAATTGGGTATTGGAGAGACAACATGAAAATGCTGATTTTGCCGCCCATTCCATCTTGGCCCATTTCCATCTTGATGGCTTCGTCAATAGGCAGAATTGTCGCATTTGGGGTGAGGAAAATCCTCGAGTGATTCACGAGAAGCAAATGCATCCTCAACGTGTCACTGTGTGGTGTGGATTTTGAGCTGGAAAAATCATTGAACCTTTTTTTTATGAAAATGAGGCATGTCAAGCGCAAACAGTCAATGGTGTTCGGTATCGTGAAATGATAACCAGTTTTTTCGTGCCTAGAACTGAAGAAATGAATGTGGAGGGCATGTGGTTTCAACAAGGCGGCGCCACATGTCATACAGCTAGAAAAACAATTCAATTGCTGCATCAGTCATTTAAATCTTGCGTTCTTGTTTGGACACCCTTTAGTAAATTGCACTAAAAGTTTTTCGGAAAGCTCATTGAGTATGAAAAGCTTTCTCGTTTCCCATTCATATGAAGTAGGTGAAATTGTTTATTTTACGGGGGCGGTCCCAAAACTAGCCGACCTAAAGTTTGCAAAAATTATTTTGGTGAAAAGTGGCAACTACGTTGTTTAGTGTTGTTATTTGAGCCACCAAAAGTGAACGATCTTAGTGAATTTGTAAACATGGAAAAAATCGGTCACCGTAATGTAGTTTAATACTTCCACTTGGAAGGCCTCAGTCCAACCAATAATAAAGTCGAGGAGATAGATTCTACTCTAGGGGAGTCTGCTTCTTCATTTATGACTGTAAAATATTAAGTAGCAGATTTTAAACGAGGCCGTATGAGCTGCCAAGACGAACACCGTAGTGGTCGACCAATTGAGGTGTCCACGCCAGACAATGTTAAGAAAATCCACAAAAATGGTTTTGAATGATCGTAGGCTGAAGGAGCGTGAGCTAGCTGAAATTATAGGCATTTCAAAAAGTTCTATACATCGTATATTGACCGAAGATTTGAAGCTGAGAAAGTTGTGCGCAAGATGGGTGCCACGCTAGCTTTCAGTAGAGCAAAAACAGCGTCGTGAAAATGTTTCAGTAGAGTGTTAAGCGATGTTTCACCAAATACAGTCGAATTTTTGCGTCGATTTTATAACCATGGATGAGAGATGAGTCCACAACTTCACACCTAAAGCAAAGGAACTGTCAAAGCAGTGGACTGGAATGGTATCCAAAGAAGACGAAGGTGGCTCCATCTCCAGGCAAGGTCATGGCGTCTGTTTTTTGGATTATTTTGATTGATTATCTTCAGAAAGGAAAAACAATCAACGGCGAATATTATGCTAATTTATTGCAGCGTTTAGGTGATGAAATTATGGAAAAAAGTCCGCATTTGGCGAAAAAGAAAGTGTTGTTTCATCAAGACAATGCTCCAGTTCAGACATCCACTATTGCGATGGCCAAAATTAATGAATTGAAGTTCGAATTGCTTCATCAAGCAACTTATTCATCGGATTTAGCTCCCTCGGACTATTTTCTATTTCCAAACTTGAAAAAATGGCTCCATGGTAAAACAAATGTGCCAACAATTAAGAGGTGGAGTCTGCGGTTGATGGCTATTTTGAGTCGTGTGACAGTTCTTACTATAAACAGGGTTTGGAACTATCGAATATCGGTGGAAAAATTGTATCGAGCTAAAAGAAGATTATGTTGAAAAATATAGAAAATTTTGCCCAATTTTTTTGTGTCTTCTTTTTAACTCTCCTAAAATTTGAACTGCTTTTACGATATAATGCAGTTTTCAAATAAAAAAACCAAAATTGACAAATTTAGAGCATTTTTAATTGGTAACACTTCGATCACCAATCCCTTTATTTTAAATCGCAGCCTGGACAGTAAGATAAACATGTAGGGAATTTGAACCACCTAGCCTGAACCGAAATTTATGATGGCACCAGTAAAATTGTGTTATTGATTTAACTAAGCAAAAAAACACTTTTTATATTCCTTATTATCACACACCCTGCAGAACAATTCGCGATGTTATTTACTAACGGAATGATAAACTGAGTAGACTTCTCTACTATTTTATAGAGGAGAGATATAAAAAAATAAAAAACTTCTCCCATATAGTACATTGATATCACATGCTTTTTCCAGATATACTCGTAATATACGAGTATCTCTCATACACACGTTTCCAATGTTTAAACATAACACAAGATCACAATAGGCCATTGCTTGAGATTTAATAAATTATTTTAAGAGCACTCTTATGCACTAGAAGAGAGTGCTAACGTCACAAGAGAGCATACGATACTCGCATGTGTATAAGTGAATGTCGTACCGATGTTCATGTGTATCATAACTTCGAGCATTTGAGCCATTAAGTAAGAGCTGCGTTTATGGATTGGCTGGCGGGTGTACCTTTTGGGTGTTGAAGCTTTTAATGCAACTCACGCGACAAACTCGTGAATCGTCTGCGCGATGGTTTCTGTGCTCTAAAAGCAAGTACGATAAATAAAATAAACACATAAAAAATTTAACAACTTTCTGTGCTCTTCGAGTAGGTACGTTGTGGCGTTCAATTGAATGGGGCTGCAATCTGCTGGAGCAGTTACAGAAACCACATGGTATTGAGTTTTATATTATAGCGGGCATAGCTGAGACTTAAGGTCATAATGGATCCCATTGTTTTCCATTTAGCTATCGTGATTGCTAAGTAAATGTGTAAGAACGGTGGTGAAACTTATTTTTTGGATGTTACAGGTAATTATCTTAAAATAACTTGGCTGATAAGCAATGTACCTATACATAAATAGATATTTAAATGAATATTTTTATTTTTTATTTATTTATTTATTTATTTTTTTTTTTTTTTTTTTGTTAAAAATATTTAAATACGGGGAAATATGAGGTCATAATTTAGATCTTTTAGTTTATACAGCATTTTTATTTCATTTCATTTAAATAACGAAATAATAGCTGTATTAACTTATAACTTTGAAGTAATATTGAAACACAACGCATCGGGTATTTTTTAGACTATTCCGCAATTTGTCCTTTAGTTTAGAAAGCAATTCAAAGTATTGGAGTATTTGGTGACGTGGTCTCATAGAATAAGTCGAAAAAAAGAAACGAAGCGCACAACCTGGAACGATGCCATGGAATAGAGAGCAAAAACCGCAACAAAAGATCAGTTGGACTGGGCCGTTAGTGAGTTGCTTCTATTACCGTTTGTATTAACGTTAAAAACCTGATTACTACAGCGTTCAATTTCAGCTATTCACGACTCCATTACCAATGGTAGGAGCAGAAGTTTCTACTAATTCAATGTTCCCCAGATCATCTATTTTTTTTTTTTTTATTTACTTATTTATTTACGTAGGTAGGCGGGTGTTTCCTAGGATGCTTTGTATCGCTTACCCCTAGAACGCAGGCCTCTCTACCTGATCCTGTAATTAAGCAGGCAAAGGGTATGATGCTTGCGAAGAAAAACAAAGTAGTGTGGCCTTGTGCCAGGCGCCCTAGGAAAAGGTGGATTATGTCTTGGGATTCACCTATAATATGTTTCAAACTGATCTTGGACCTCGTTTTTCGAAAACCAAGTAAAGGGGAGATTCATAGTTAAGAAGCCGTCGGGAGGTACCAGAAGATCTTTTCCGTAAATATAGTTGTGTGACCAGAGAGATCTGGTTAATGAACTATGATAGAAGCATGGTATATTTGCTTTTTACTGTGTTGATATTCTCTCCTCGGACATTGCAAATCTATGCCGTATTATTATGGATTACCAGTTCTATGCGAGGTATGATAAAGCAAAACTGGAGTAGCTTGTCTGCGAAACCCAGACCAGAGGGTTCTTCTCTTCTGGTAGCACGGGTGACCAGGGGCCCAAGGAACATTGTTCCTTCCTGGTCAATGGTGTAGGACCCCTAGTGGCTGTGGTTGCCCGAACAAGTATTTTCAGTGCTTTTGCGTTGCTCAAGCGTTGGTGAAGGAAGGCATCAGCTTGGAAAACACTGTTCATATCTATCCGAGGTTCTCCTAGATACCTCAACTCCTACCCGGGAGGTAGTTCACTTCATACCAAGTGACTACAAAGGTACTTTGGCTGAGTGCGGGGGTGGGACCTGAGGAAGTTTTCCAAGGGACCTACTTCCAATATCTGGTAGTCTAACTAATCCTCCGGGATTAGTGTGAGTACACCAAAGGGGTGCCGGCCGTCACCTGAAGAAAGAAAGAACACATAACCAAGAAAAAGCATGTAATTAGAAACGGCACCTGTGTGGTGGCACACCATGGGTAAAGCTTTTCAGCAAGACTCATGTAAAACCTTCACATCAGTTATTTATTTACATCTACTGAGCATTGTTCTTACAGATTACAAAAATAGGAAAAATTTAATAAAATAACATAACTATGGATACAAGTATATAACTATACATATTTATTAAGTAGTCAGTTGCAATAGATTACAACAATAAATTACAAATTTAGTGAAAATCTTCAAAATGAGGTATCAGCTAAAAGTCTGAGTACAGCTCGTCTAAATAAAAATCTATTCAAGAGTTATATCGACAGTACTGGCCACCAAATTAAATATTTGCAAACATCGAGTAATTGGTTCATTCCTTCCATAATTAGTTCGATGGAATGGAACAGCGAACAAATGAGTTTCTCTTAAAGAGCGTGTTGGTATGTGAAAGGATAGAACGGATAGCAATTCGGGCGAATCAATGTTTGAATCTATAATATCCTTTATAAAAATGATGCCTAGAAGCTTTCTGCGATTAGAAAGTTCTATAATTCCAATGGATAATATTTTTATTAATTCCTGTGCAACAGAATGAGACCAAAAATCTTGGAAGACACTTTTAATATAGAAGTACGTTGTTATATGGAAAAAAGAGATTTTCCATACAGAATGAACATTCTGGAATATAATATACATAAAAAAAGCGTCAAGATAGAATTCTTTCAAAAGAGAAAAGGATGTTGGAAAACAGTTTGCATATACATATATACGCAGAAATGTGTTGTGTAATATATCTTTACTATAGAGAGTGCCATTGTCTTGGATAACACGTTTTGTAAAGAAAAATATCTTGAAAGATAGCTTTCATATAGAAAAGTGCTTTGGGCGACGCATAACATATAGAAAAATGTCTTAGAAAACCATCTAACAGAAAAGTGTTTTAGAAGACCCATTTAATAAGAACAAGTTTATTGGAGGCACATTTCATATAGGAAAGTGTTTGGAAAACATATTTCACATAGAAAATTCTCTAGTAATGCACTTTTATACAGAAACGTGCCTTAGAAGACACGTTCCATATAGAAAAGTGTATTTGAAACACATTCTGACATTGTAAAGTATCTTGGCAGACATATTTCTCATTGGAAAATATCCTGTAATAATATATTTTACATTGGAAGTTGTTTTGGAAGAAAATTTTCATATGAAAAATTGTTTTAGAAGACACATCTCACATAGAAGACACATTTGATATAGAAAAGTAGCTTACAAAACATATTTCGTACAAAAATATGCCTTGGAAGACACATTTCATACAGAAAAGTGTCTTAAAAAACATGTTGAATACGGAAAAGTGTTGTGGAGAACTCATTTAATGTGGAAAAGTATATTGAAAGAAAACCATTTCATATAGAAAATTGTCTTGAAATACAACGTCATACAGAAAAATGTCATAGAAGACACGTTTTGTATAGAAAAGCGCCTTGAAAGACACATTTGACATAGTAGTATTTTACATTAGAAAATATATTAGAAGATAGCTTTCAAATTAAAAAGTGCCTTTGGAAGATAAATTTCACATTGGAAGTTGTTTTGGAAGACAATTTTCATATGAAAAATTGTTTTGGAAGACACATCTAACATAGAAAAATGTCATTGAAGATACATTTAATATAGAAAAGTGGCTAGGAAGACATATTGCGTACAAAAAATGCCTTGGAAGACACGTTTCATATAGAAAACTGTCTTAAAAATGTGTTTAATATGGAAAAGTGTTTTGGGGGACTTATTTAATTTGGAAAAGTACACACTTCATAAAGGAAAGTGTTGGGAAAACACATTTCATATAGAAAATTGTCTTGGAATATACTTTCATATAGAAAAGTGCCTTAGAAGACACGTTTCATATAGAAAAATGTATTGAAAGACACATTTCACATTGGAAAGTATCTTGGAAGACACATTTCACGTTGCAAGGTATTTTGGAAGACACATTTCATATAGAATAATGAAATTTCATATAGAAAAGTAAATATGGTTTATATGAAAAAGTGTTCTGGAAGACACATTCTTTCCATATTGAATGATGACTTGAAAAACATATTTAATATGGAAAAGTGTCTTGGAAGCGGTATTTCATATAGAAAAGTATTTCGGAAACACTTTTCGTATGGGAATGTGTTTTGGAAAATTATTTTCATATGGAAATGTGACTTTCCAAAACTCTTCTCTTATAGAAATGTAGTTTTGGAAAGCAGGAAAGGAAAGCGTTTTAAAAACATTTGTCGTATGAAATAGCGCTCTTGAAGTCAAAGGGACCTGGAATTTACCTTTCATATAGAAAATTCGCTTTTGAAAATAATTTTAGACAATATTTTTCATAATGAAAAGCCTTTTGGAAGACTCTATTTAAAAAAGGAAAGTTTTCTTTTAAGATATATAGAAATGTATCCAAAAATATAAATTTCAATTAGCATGGCAACCGTGAGGGCACTGTCTAAAAAATACATCTTTAATCTTAAGAGACACATTCTGGTCAAGAAAAGACATGTTTCCTGGAAGACATGTCTTTTAGATCAACCCCACTACTTTTCGCATAGAAAAGCGTCACAATTTTTCATATTGAAAATTGATAAATTAATTGAAATTAAAATGAAATCAAAATGTTCTTAGTGATTTTGAATCCTTGTGACCAGCTTTTTTATTTTAGTATTTCCACTTGGGCATTTGTGAGATAATGCGATGAAATGATAGCAGTTTTATATTTTAGAAGAATACCTTCCATTCGAGTTCGGACTCCTGCAAAAAATGTTAGATACCATTGGGTCTATACTTCTTCAGTTTTTTTTTTTTTGCTAAATAATTTCCTGATTAGGACTGCAAACACCTTTCATAGGTTGTGACCCAAATGCGAATTTGGAAGAAACTCGCACCTGCCCTATCCCAAATGTGAGATATCAGCAACGGAACTTTAAGTTTCCAAACCAATCCAATTTTGCATGCTTTTGCCCTGTTAGTACTTGTCTTTCGCCGTGAAATTCCAGAAAAATTCAGGCAACATTTGTTGATCACATCTCCCTAACGCACACGTTTCAAAATAAGCCAAATTAAGTCTCCACTTGAGGATTGATTTGTTTTATGTGGACGGACTGCTTCCATGTGCCAACAACAACTCATTTCACGTTGTCACTGCATTTACACAATAAAACACAGGTTGTGATGATTTTTTTCGATCATATGCCATTGCAGTTCTTATGCCTCAATAAAAAAAGTAAGAAAATTAATTATAGAACAAAAACAGTTTATTTTACAGCATCTGCAAATGTGATTTAGTAACAACAATACCCTGTCCGATATAACTGCCACAAAGTAGGAGACAAAACGAAAAAGACAAATGGAAATATTCCTCTGATGAAAACATATCCAGAAAATCGAACAAAAGAAAATTTCGACTACATCTAAAGCAGATTCAAAAGAGGGCTGCGCACCTTCAATGAGTTCTATGACTTCGAACGTTGACTTGAATGCAAGAGACGCAATAGGCAAACGATATCTGTGAAATGATAAATGACCTCAATAAGGAACATGAAGGTATAGAAAAGATGCACTGTTGCTGAACTATGTATTAAATTATCATACGTTGACTTCTATAGCCATATATATCGCATGCCGACCATGAAAAACCGGCAACTCGGCGCCGCCGACCTATTTTGCGACTAGCCCAATGCCCCTGATTTTATTGCCACTTAGAGATTTGCATGTCTAGAAATAACTTTAAACTGTTACTTTTTAAATATTTAGAATAAAATAATTTACATGTTTACGCAACTTTCTTGAAATATGTTATGGCAATTTTTTGTCTGTAAGGATTTATGTGTCTGATGAAAAAATTGTTAGGAAATGGACGTGGTTTGTTTTCATTTTCTGCTATTTTCATCATTCCCGAAAATAGTCCTTATTTTATTTTCAACATGTTATTTTGGTTGTCGTCGGGGCTCGTTAATTGTATTCTGCTTTACATCATGTTTGTGAGCAATGAAATTCCCTTCAGAAAGAAAATATAGACAGAAATTAGATATTTTGACATGACTGACAATGCCTCAATTTCAAACGCATTCAATAGGCCAAACGAAGCTTCAATATTTTTCATAGCTTTGAAGATATCCTCCCCCCTTCACATTTCATGTTCATGAACGTGTCGTTTTCAATATATATACAATATTTCATTTATCGGCGGAATATTCCTGGATTATTTTAGTTGAATAGCGTTTTATAAAATCCAGTCAATACGTCAATGATTGCTATACATAAAATTTGGGAATTTATGCCACTCGTAATACACTGTGCGCCGTCGCCGTCGAACATTTTCAATCGGTTTGGCACTCTAGGCCTAACCCCATTCTCATGTAATAAAGGAGATTACGCACTACTTAATCAAGAGCATTTAAATAACAAAACCATTCTCAAGCAAATCCCGACATTGATTACATTCTTTTTTATTATCGAGAAAGGTGGAGTATCCACGATTGTAACAGATAATCGAAGCTCACGTTAATGCTTGACTAATATGTGGCGTCCTTGACATAAAGAATGATCATATCATTGCGTCCATAAATCAAAACTCTTTTAGAAATACAACTAAAAACAATCTACTTTTAGACGCATAAGTCTGATTACAAATATATTAACCGCCACTGCGCAAATTAAGTCCACTTCAATCAAGTGCCATCACCCTTCCACCCCTGCAAAGAGGGGGTCCTAGTCCTTGATTATTTAAAAGAAAAAACAAAATTAAAATTTACTCCAAATATAAACTGATAACGATTATAAAGAATTTTGTAGACTCTTATAAGCATTAGTTCTACGTAAACTAAAATGGCTCGTCTACCTCTTGTTATCTGCACATAATACGATTTCTGTAAATATTTGATGTTATTCTCCCATTCATTTTAGTATTTGTTACAATTTATTATTACTTTATTGTATATTTTCTTGTTTGTTCACGGGCGATAAGACGCCTTTTAATTGTGGGACACGTTTGAATTGTTATTTGTATTTTGTATTACTTTCAGGTCCACTTATTGGTACCCGTCACATCCAGTGTTTCCTCTGCTTCTGCTGCCTCTCCCTGTGCTATGCACTGAGAGTGAATCTCAGTGTGGCCATTGTGGCGATGACAGATAAAAATGCCACTCATTCTGACTTTGAGGTAAGACCTGAATGATTATTAAAGGGAATTTTAAGGGGACTAATCGTATTTTCACATTTTAGACTTTCGAATGGACGACGGGCACCAAATCTCTGCTGTTAAGTAGTTTTTTCTGGGGTTACATAGTTACACAAATACCCGGTGGTCACATAGCCCAGAAATATGGCGCTAAAACCTTGCTACTGATCGGAGTTACTTTGTGCTCTTTGCTGACTTTGTTGACACCCTTGGCAGCCAGTATAGGTGGTTGGCAACTCTTATTCGCCGTGCGCGTAATTCAGGGTCTGTTGCAGGGTGCTGTCCATCCAGCCACTCACGCTATGTTGGCTAAGTGGTCCCCGGTGGAGGAACGAGGCGCCATGGGCACTTTCTGCTATTCGGGTTCACAATTCGGTACTGTCATTATGTTGGCTGTGAGTGGTTACATTGCCGATTCCTCGGCTGGCTGGCCTGGTATTTTCTATATTTCCGGTGCCATGGGTTTCGTATGGGGTTTATGTTGGTTCCTATTTGCGGCCAGCACACCGGCCGATCACAAACGGATTTCGCCCGAGGAAAAGAAAATGATTGAAATCTCTTTGGGTCAA